>CM022708.1:34942113-35462113 GCA_012295165.1 Asparagus setaceus | reverse complement strand
CCATTGAGTGTGGGGTATTGTGTAAGTGAGTGGTAGCTCACTTTACTAAATAGTGCTAGCTCATATTCCTTAATCCCTATATATATATATATATATATATATATATATATATATATATATATATATATATATATATATATATATATATATAGAGAGAGAGAGAGAGAGAGAGAGAGAATGTAGGAACTTGGTACCAAGCACAAATTTTGTGCTTGGTTATGAGATGACCTATTCCTATCCACTCTCTAACCCATGTGAATGTGGTCCCTCATGTGAATGAGTGGATGGGAATGTGTCACCTCACTACCAAGCACAAACACTTGCGCTTGGTACCAAGTTCCTCTATATTGCTCATATATATAGAGCAATGCTCCTATAAACTTAAGTTGATAGGGAGGAGTGTCCACCAACTTTTATATCCATTGATCTTGCCTTGGGATCCGTGAAATCAAGATATGCACAAATCTCAAAGGTGGGCTTTATATCTTTCACGGTACCAAGACAACATCAATGGATAGAAAAGTTGGTGGATGACTATTCCCTATCAACTTAAGTTTATAAGGCTTCTCTCTCTCTCTCTCTCTATATATATATATATATATATATATATATATATATATATATATATATATATATATATATATTAAGCTTTAAGAAATTGTTGAATTTTATATTTTGATTTTCATAACCAATATATATATATATATATATATATATATATATATATATATATATATATATATATATATATATATATATATATATATATATAAATTAAGCTTTAAGAAATTGTTGAATTTTGGTGTTTAGGAAAGCTTTTTGTACTTTGGTTTGGTTCATGTTTTACTAATAACTTAAACATCCACTAAAGTCATTAAACTATTATGAATTTTGATATAATTTTCTGATAGCATGTGCCCCAACAAAAAAAAAAAACCACCCCTGCAAAAAAAAAGCAAAAAGAAAAAAATGGAACCCTTAATATATTATATGAAAATCCAGCGATACATTTACTTGGATGAAGGGTTGCTGTTTAACGAGTTGGTTAATAGCATATTAGTCCCTTAAATTCAACATTAATTGCCAAATAGTCCCTCAAATCTCATAAATTTGCTTAATAAGCCCCTTAAATCTTCAAATTTCTTGCCAACTCGTCATTGCTGCTAGGTGGCGTTAATAATGAGTGTTAGATATGACGGAAATTGCTGGATTGCCCGTTATAGCCCTACCCGTATTAGCTCTCCCACCTGTAACTCCACTTACCCGGTTCCTAACGGGTTTAAACCTGAACCCGCATCTCTAAAACCCAAATTCATCCACCTACCGTTTCTTCTCCAATGGTCCTCTAGCTCCCCAAACCCAACATTGAGCTTTTTACGATGGTTAGATTTACTCTAAAACATATAAAATCTTCTAAAGTTGAGGGGCTATTTGGCAATTGAGGTTGATTTGAGGGACTTATATGCAATTAACCCTTAACAAATTACTAATATAGCATAGAGTAGTATTTATAATACACTACAAAATTCTTTACTACTCATATATGTTTGGAAAAATATAAAGTTGCCAAAAGTTACATTCTCAAGAAGTTTGAAATACATAATTAACAATAAAAAAGAAGACACTTTCAAAATAAATAACTAGTTAAAAGAAAATACAAAAATAATAATAATATTAAATAACTAACGGAGGTATAAGTATAAGCGTCTTTCAGCTCTCATCTCTTAGCCATGAGCTCAAACCCATCATCTTTTGGCTCCAAGTTTGAATTTTTCCCTCCTTTTCTTCCCGATGATAATCTTGTTTCGCTTAAGAATGACTTAAAGTTTTGTTTTTCCAAAAAAAATTTAAATCTTTCTAGAAAAACGGACCGAGTAAGAATTCTTAGTTGTAGAAATCTCTAATCATAATTGAATTCCAATTTGATAAGATTTCTTGCGTATGAAACTATATGGCGCAAAGATAATTCCAATTTGATGGTATAAACTTTCTGAAAGTATCTCTTGGATTTTGACACAAAATTCAAAAGAAGGATAGTTCTCAGTTAAGGCGCCCAAATCATTAGAGACATCGGAACACTATTACGACTCGAACTCTGACAGTAGAACAAATTTAATTAAAAAGCTTATTTCATAGGAGTCCGTCTCAAGTGAGAATTAGTAACAAAATCAATATAAATAAAACCAATAGTGTCTAATAATAGAATCTAAAACCCCTGTTTACTCTCTAAAACACATCTTCTTCTTCCTTTCCCTTTGACAATGGCAAATTCAACAAGCGAAGGCGATTCGAAGCTCCGAAACTCGATAACGGGTTCGGGTTACAGTAGCTTAAAAGACATTATTTCATCTCCAAACTTCAAACCTGCAATCTGCAATGAGAAGTTTGTAGAAAGCAAAGACCCGCTGGTGCACCAGGATTCGCGTGCATATCTCATGAGGAGGCCATCGTCGTCGGATCCTTTTCGACGTTTCTTCAGGGGCGTCGGTTCTTGTTTGGAGTTTATTTGTGGAGGCTATGATTAAACTTTTAGCGTGATTTCATTGTATCTTTTTTTCTTTTTAATTGGTTAAGTTTTTTTTATCATACTAGTTGGATGCATTGTGAATAGATACGATTATGAGCCTAGACCTTACAGTTGCACGGAATTGTATATTTTAATTAAGCTTCAAGAAATTGTTGAATTTTATATTTTGATTTTCATAACCAATATATATATATATATATATATATATATATATATATATATATATATATATATATATATAAATTAAGCTTTAAGAAATTGTTGAATTTTATATTTTGATTTTCATAACCAATATATATATATATATATATATATATATATATATATATATATAAATTAAGCTTTAAGAAATTGTTGAATTTTATATTTTGATTTTCATAACCAATATATATATATATAAATTAAGCTTTAAGAAATTGTTGAATTTTATATTTTGATTTTCATAACCAATATATATATATATATATATATATATATATATATATATATATATATATATATATATATATATATATATATATATATATATATATATATATATATATATAGAGAGAGAGAGAGAGAGAGAGAGAGAGAGAGAGAATGTAGGAACTGGTACCAAGCATAAATTTTGTGTTGGTTATGAATGACCTATTCCTATCCACTCTCTAACCCATGTGAATGTGGTAATCGGTCCCTCATGTGAATGAGTGGATGAGAATGTGTCACTCACTACCAAGCACAAACACTGGGTACCAAGTTCCTCTATATTGCTCATATATAGAGAAGCCTTCTAAGTTGATAGTGAGAGTGTCCACCAACTTTATATCCATTGATCTTGCCTTGGGATCCGTGAAATCAAGATATGCACAAATCTCAAAGGTGGGCTTTATATCTTCACTGCACCAAGACAACATCAATGGATAGAAAAGTTGGTGGATGACTATTCCCTATCAACTTAAGTTTATAGAGCCTTCTCTCTCTCTCTCTCTATATATATATATATATATATATATATATATATATATATATATATATATATATATATATATATATATATTTCTTAAAGCTTAATTTATACATATATATATATATATATATATATATATATATATATATATATATATATATATATATATATATATATATATATATTAAGCTTTAAGAAATTGTTGAATTTTGGTGTTTAGGAAAGCTTTTTGTACTTTGGTTTGGTTCATGTTTTACTAATAACTTAAACATCCACTAAAGTCATTAAACTATTATGAATTTTGATATAATTTTCTGATAGCATGTGCCCCAACAAAAAAAAAAACCACCCCTGCAAAAAAAGTAAAAAAGCAAAAAGAAAAAAATGGAACCCTTAATATATTATATGAAAATCCAGCGATACATTTACTTGGATGAAGGGTTGCTGTTTAACGAGTTGGTTAATAGCATATTAGTCCCTTAAATTCAACATTAATTGCCAAATAGTCCCTCAAATCTCATAAATTTGCTTAATAAGCCCCTTAAATCTTCAAATTTCTTGCCAACTCGTCATTGCTGCTAGGTGGCGTTAATAATGAGTGTTAGATATGACGGAAATTGCTGGATTGCCCGTTATAGCCCTACCCGTATTAGCTCTCCCACCTGTAACTCCACTTACCCGGTTCCTAACGGGTTTAAACTGAACCGCATCTCTAAAACCCAAATTCATCCACCTACCGCTTTCTCCAATGGTCCTCTAGCTCCCCAAACCCAACATTGAGCTTTTTACGATGGTTAGATTTACTCTAAAACATATAAAATCTTCTAAAGTTGAGGGGCTATTTGGCAATTGAGGTTGATTTGAGGGACTTATATGCAATTAACCCTTAACAAATTACTAATATAGCATAGAGTAGTATTTATAATACACTACAAAATTCTTTACTACTCATATATGTTTGGAAAAATATAAAGTTGCCAAAAGTTACATTCTCAAGAAGTTTGAAATACATAATTAACAATAAAAAAGAAGACACTTTCAAAATAAATAACTAGTTAAAAGAAAATACAAAAATAATAATAATATTAAATAACTAACGGAGAGGTATAAGTATAACTGTCTTTCAGCTCTCATCTCTTCGCCATGAGCTCAAACCCATCATCTTTTGGCTCCAAGTTTGAATTTTTCCCCCTCCTTTTCTTCCCTGATGATAATCTTGTTTCTGCTTAAGAATGACTTAAAGTTTTGTTTTTTAAAAGGATCTGTTCTTTTCCGTTTAAAACTTTTTTGCCCATGTTAGTTTTTTTATAAAATTATTATACCCCTCTCTTTGTCAAGAATTCCTTTTTTATTTTTTTCCCCATTCTGGAGATGAGTTTAATGTGTGCACAGTGGGTTTGGTTTCCTAATCTTTTTTTTTAAAATTAAACATTTTTTCAGAATGGGTTTGGTCTCCTATCTCATGAGGAGGCCATCGTCGTCGGATCCTTTTCGACGTTTCTTCAGGGGCGTCGGTTCTTGTTTGGAGTTTATTTGTGGAGGCTATGATTAAACTTTTAGCGTGATTTCTTTGTATCTTTTTGCTTTTTAATTGGTTAAGTTTTTTTTCATACTAGTTGGATGCATTGTGAATAGATACGATTATGAGCCTAGACCTTACAGTTGCACGGAATTGTATATTTTTAATTAAGCTTCAAGAAATTGTTGAATTTTATATTTTGATTTTCATAACCAATATATATATATATATATATATATATATATATATATATATATATATATATATATATATATGGAAAAAAGGAATATGTGGTGGCTCATTTAGTAAAATAATTTCTTTAATAAGGTATAGTCTTTAGACCCACCTAGTTATCACATCCATTGAGTGTGGGGTATTGTGTAAGTGATGGGGCACAGTTGTCCATGTCCATTGAGTGTGGGGTATTGTGTAAGTGAGTGGTAGCTCACTTTCTTAAATAGTCTTGCTCATATTACTAATATATATATATATATATATATATATATATATATATATATATATATATATATATATATATATATATATATATATAGAGAGAGAGAGAGAGAGAGAGAGAGAGAGAAATGTAGGAGCTTGGTACCAAGTTCCTCTATATTGCTCATATATATATATATTAAGCTTTAAGAAATTGTTGAATTTTGGTGTTTAGGAAAGCTTTTTGTACTTTGGTTTGGTTCATGTTTTACTAATAACTTAAACATCCACTAAAGTCATTAAACTATTATGAATTTTGATATAATTTTCTGATAGCATGTGCCCCAACAAAAAAAAAAAAATGGAACCCTTAATATATTATATGAAAATCCAGCGATACATTTACTTGGATGAAGGGTTGCTGTTTAACGAGTTGGTTAATAGCATATTAGTCCCTTAAATTCAACATTAATTGCCAAATAGTCCCTCAAATCTCATAAATTTGCTTAATAAGCCCCTTAAATCTTCAAATTTCTTGCCAACTCGTCATTGCTGCTAGGTGGCGTTAATAATGAGTGTTAGATATGACGGAAATTCTTTGGATTGCCCGTTATAGCCCTACCCGTATTAGCTCTCCCACTGTAACTCCACTTACAGGTTCCTAACGGGTTTAAACTGAACAGCATCTCTAAAACCCAAATTCATCCACCTACCGTTTCTTCTCCAATGGTCCACTAGCTCCCCAAACCCAACATTGAGCTTTTTACGATGGTTAGATTTACTCTAAAACATATAAAATCTTCTAAAGTTGAGGGGCTATTTGGCAATTGAGGTTGATTTGAGGGACTTATAAGCAATTAACCCTTAACAAATTACTAATATAGCATAGAGTAGTATTTATAATACACTACAAAATTCTTTACTACTCATATATGTTTGGAAAAATATAAAGTTGCCAAAAGTTACATTCTCAAGAAGTTTGAAATACATAATTAACAATAAAAAAGAAGACACTTTCAAAATAAATAACTAGTTAAAAGAAAATACAAATAATAATAATATTAAATAACTAACGGAGAGGTATAAGTATAAGCGTCTTTCAGCTCTCATCTCTTAGCCATGAGCTCAAACCCATCATCTTTTGGCTCCAAGTTTGAATTTTTCCCCCTCCTTTTCTTCCCTGATGATAATCTTGTTTCTGCTTAAGAATGACTTAAAGTTTTGTTTTTTAAAAGGATCTGTTCTTTTCCGTTTAAAACTTTTTTGCCCATGTTAGTTTTTTTATAAAATTATTATACCCCTCTCTTTGTCAAGAATTCCTTTTTTATTTTTTTCCCCATTCTGGAGATGAGTTTAATGTGTGCACAGTGGGTTTGGTTTCCTAATCTTTTTTTTTAAAATTAAACATTTTTTCAGAATGGGTTTGGTCTCCTATCTCATGAGGAGGGCAGTGCATATTGCTGTTTGCATGGATTGTTTTCGGTCTGATCAGTAATAACAAGGATAAGGATGTGTTTGCTGCGGCCACCTTACACATTGCCTGCAACGAGTATGAGCTTGAGATCTTTGACAGAGTTTGTTGCTGCCTCAGGAGCCAGCCTAATTCATATAGGAAAGGAAAAAGCTTTCATCGTCAATGCTATGCATAACAACGGGTAACAGATAGATTTACCTCCTTTGAATGCTGAGCATCTGGTGTTGAGTTTTTGCTCATTTTTTTGGGAAAAGGTCGGTTTCATTTTTTTTTCAAAACGGTTCATTTTAAAAATTTGTCCTTTTCATGAACAAAATTTTGCGTTTTAATACCTTTGGTAACCTCCAATTTCCCAATGTAAAAAGGCCATAGTTATGTGGTCTCCATTTAAACCCACTCAACCAAATAACTTTAATAATACAAAACATAACTTGCTAAAATAGAGAAATTAAGAAAGAGTATTGATTGAACTATCAGTTTGGCATAATAAATAGAAGATGAAATGCAAAAAAGGTGTAGTCATGTAAAAGTGTAGCCGTATGGGTAGTTTGGTTTCATGCATTGTGCGAGGTCTTGCCTCAACGTTAGTTCTTTCATTTGTTTAGAACAAAAGAGCAAAATTGACCGGTACAATGTTGTTGCGGGATTAGCAAGAAAAAATTTTGAAAAATAATGTTTTAGGTATTTAGTTTAAAAATAACAGAGTACTTGAACACTACAACAAAAATGTAGGAAGCTACAACAAAATATAGCAATGAACACCATCTATTGAACCGACGAAGTACAAATTATCTCTAAAATTAGTTTGTTTGAGTGCGAATTTAAGATTGATTTTGGAAGCAGATGGGTTTAAAAGTAAATTGGGATAAAACTTTGTGATTACATACAAAATTAATTTTTTAGAAAGTGAATGTGTTTAAAAATGGTCAAAAATGTTTATGGGCTAAAAATCCATTTACGGTTCACTATGCTCGCAACGTTAGCGCGGTAAAGTGAAAAGTTAATGATTTAAGAATTTCATTTAAAATAAATTATTACTTAAGCACTTAGTGAAAAAGTAGTAAGTTACAAAAATAATAACAATTTATATCGTATACCGTTGCTCTAAACATATACATGTATTTAATGACTTGGATCAAAATATAAAAGTCACAACAAAATGTTGTGACTTAGACTGTATACCTAAATGTTAAAAGTACAAAATGAGTTTAAAATAGGTGGTTTTATATTAGCCGCTTAAATCTTTTATATTTGAAATTATTCGCTCAAGAATTAGCTACTTAGTCTCCCAATTCGCAAGTTGCTTTGAAATTAATCCCTCAAATCAATAAAATTGCCATTAGATCCCCAATCTTAAGTTTTTCTTAGAAACATTTCATCAAATCAATGATAGAATTAACAATTAAAGAGATTGATTTGACACGACTATGAGAATTAGGGGACATAATAGAAATTTTGATGGTTTCATGGATTGATATCCCTCTAATTGCTACTATTTACTTGGAGGGACTAGTTTTAAAATAACTTAAAAGTTGAGGGAGTTAATATCAATTTCTATAATTTGAGGGACTAATTTCAAAATAGCTTAAGAATTAAGAGATATATTTCAATGGTTTTAGTTACTAATTTCAAAATATGGAAGATTTAAAGGACTAATATCAAAACCTTTAAAAATTATATAGTAATCAGAAGGAAATTAGTCCCTCAGTTCATCGAAGTTTATGTTTAATTCTCCTATTGTCATTATTTATTTTAATTTAATCACTGTAATTGAGATCTTTACTCTTAATTAGAGGATAATTTCAAAATATCTTAAAATATGGGGATCGAATAACAATTTTAATGATTTTAGGTGCCGTTTGGCAAAGGGTTAAGAGAGAAGGATTAAGAAGATGACTTAACTTAGTTAACCCTTTACGAGGGTTAAAACTAAATGAATTCGTTTGGATTAGATATTTGACATGAAGGGTTAAATTTTTTGTTTGGCAAATAAATAAAAGTTAAGTAGGTTAATCCCTCTATTTTTTCTAAAATATCAATTTTAACCTTATTGAAAGTTAGAAAGATCACTAACAATTTGAAAGGCCTTTGATTAGTCGTTAATCTCAATAGAAAATTGATTATCCAAGAATAAAAATAACAATTTGCTCAAAATACTATATAAAATTGCTAAAGTCTAGATAATAGTAAAAGTTTATAATGCAAATTTAAAAGTACGTTCAACTTATGAACTCATTACATATTAATATGTGACGTGCCAAATTAAGATTTATTTTGTTAGGTAGCTAGGTTGTTTTACAATAGTAAAACCATGTGATACTATAGCACAATAAATTATGTATTATTATATAATTAATATATATATATATATATATATATATATATATATATATATATATATATATATATATATATATATATATATATATATATATATATATATATATATATATATATATATATATATATATATATATATATGCTCCTATGAACTTAAGTTCATAATGAATAGTGGTGCACCAACTTTTTATCCACTCATCTTGTCTTGAGATTTGTGATGTACAAATCTCAAAGTGGACTTTATATCTTTCACGGATCCCAAAGCAAGATGAGTGGTTAGAAAAGTTGGTGGATGACTATTCCTATCAACTTAAGTTTATATATATATATATGCTCCTATGAACTTAAGTTCATAATGAATAGTGGTGCACCAACTTTTTATCCACTCATCTTGTCTTGAGATTTGTGATGTACAAATCTCAAAGTGGACTTTATATCTTTCACGGATCCCAAAGCAAGATGAGTGGTTAGAAAAGTTGGTGGATGACTATTCCTATCAACTTAAGTTTATAAGGCTTATATATATATATATATATATATATATATATATATATATATATATATATATATATATATATATATATATATATGCTCCTATGAACTTAAGTTCATAATGAATAGTGGTGCACCAACTTTTTATCCACTCATCTTGTCTTGAGATTTGTGATGTACAAATCTCAAAGATGGGCTTCATATCGTTCACGGATCCCAAAGCAAGATGAGTGGTTAGAAAAGTTGGTGGATGACTATTCCTATCAACTTAAGTTTATAAGGCTTATATATATATATATATATATATATATATATATATATATATATATATATATATATATATATATATATAAAGATGAAATTCTTTTGAAAGAGCTCACTAGGTTAAAGTTCACCTGGCTTTCTTCTTCATTAGCTATATAGTAGAGACCAATCACCAAAATCAAAAAGGCACGGCTCACACTAGGTATATGAATGTCTATGTTAGTAGAGTGATGCTTTTGCATATAGCTTCCCACCTACCTGCAACTGACAACTAAAATCAACTGCCTTTACATTTTTTCCGATGCCTACCCTTCGGTGAGGAGAAGGCGTAACTTTATTCCGCCTCTTCAGCAGGAATTGCTAACCCGTCATTAGACGGGTTAAGCTTGGATGTTTCATCACGTGAGGGTTAACAAACCCTTTGGGAAATTTTATTGTTTGGAAGGTTAGTGAGGGGTTAAACCCCCTTAACCCTTCCACTAACCTGTTGCCAAACAGGGCCTTAGTGGCTAATTTCAAAACAACTTAAGAATTAAGCGATCTAATAGTAGTTACCTTTTTGGGCTATTAGTCGCTTTAATCTTTCATATTTTAAAATTGGTCCCTCAAATCAGTGAGATTGAAATTGTTATTAGGTCCCCATATTAGTCTCTTTTTCATCTACACCCAAAGTTTACTTCATTTGTTTTAAAACCCACCCATTTATTAGAAAAAAGGTAATACTCTAACCGTAGTGCCACATTGTCTTTATTGCTTCCATCCGAAATGTTTAATCTTATAGTGAGTTTTACTGTTCATTTCCCCAGTTGCTACAGTAATAACTTCAATTGCTTTAGTATATAGATAAAAGTAACAGAAAGTATTTATGATGCTGCTTTTACTGATGTTTGCGCAAGCAGTAATTTGATGCACATATGCATACAGCATACAGTTCCATATTCAGAGCTCAGACTAGCTAAACAATACGTTTAACTAGGCTAAGGTACATAATTTCCAACATATCACATCCATACAAGTCATATTCTAACCTTCATCATTTTCCAAGAATTATACAGCATGTAACCATTAAGCTTCAAAATGAATTTTACGGGTTTAACCATTCAGCTGATTACACTAGAAAGAGAGGTCTGAACAAGAAACCAGCCAGGAACCACTTACCTTCAGGATTCACAAAAACAAAAAAGAGCCTGGATGCAAAGGGAGGACCAGAATTAAAGGAACTCCCTAGTGATGTGCAGGCCTCATCATGCAGAAACATTATTTCCAGAAAAAATTAAAGAAAAAACCATCATTCCTAATGTCTACCAGTATCTTGTTACGCTAGCAAATTTGTCCAATGCTCAAGCACGTTAAGAAGTTAATCCTTTTCCATGTACCCATATTAAACCAATCCGACATATCTCTACAACCCGAGATCACCTGGTCGCTTTTTCCTTTGAGCCGACTGCTGCCAGGTGAAGCACTGTCGTCTCCGCTCTCCAGCAGATAGGACACGACGAAATCAACATCGTCCCAAAGGATGCCATAGACTTCGACAATCTCGATATAGTTGAACACCATAGACAACACAGCCTGCATGCTACTGCTAAGAACTGTTAGCTGGTTCCTTCGCTTTCTCATCCTCCAATGGCGATTCCTTCTGTGACGTCGCTATGCCTGCTAACAGAAAAGAAATTAACCCTTGTTTAGTTAAGGGTAAAGGATGTAATTACAAAACATTATATGCAATGGTTGTTTCAGTTGGATATTTCTTTGCCTTAACCTGTTGATGCAATAACGAAATAAAAGCTTTCGGTATAGTTGGAGCTGTGCTTGAAATGTGCTACTAAACAACTGCATAAGATTTTTGTAACAAAAACATGACTCGGGCAAGTTTGCTAATAAATACTGAGGATTAATGATAACTATATCTTCCTGATAGCTTGGTATTGTGTTAAGCAAAGTTGGATTACAGCACCAATTACTATAGTTGGAACTTCATACTGATAAAAATGTATTGTGCCTCCAAATCCAAGCAACCAAATACACCATTAAGGCTTGTGTACAGTCACTTGTACTGACTACATTAAAAAAATTCAGTTGAAGGTAACATACTTGCGCCTGAAGAAGATGGTTCTGCCCCTGATGTGGAGGACTGCATGGAAGCAAGCTGTTGCTTCAGGTCGTCAAGCTGTTGATTCAGGTTCTCCTCAGCTATATTCTCAGCTCTTGATACCCCCATCACCAAGTGCTTAATTTGCTTCTCCGTAAGCTCCAAGCCAGGGTAAAAATGCGCCTCAGCTAAAAGTCCCTGACTTTTTATTAACTTAAAACAAAGTCGATGTCAAATATTGGGAACAAGATCTGCAGAAGAACGACAAAGAATTCTATCTAACTCCTTGGCTACATTTATCTTAAAGCTTCATGAAACTATTCACAATCTCACTGCCATTTTCATAAAGGATGGCAATGTTTGAACTTTATGTATAAAATTTTGTCAATAATAACTTCTCTGAAGGAAAGAAAACTGGGTTCCCAAGAACTCACCCCTTGAAGGCTGCTAGACGCAAGATTAGCACCAGCGGTCATTCTCTGAGGATCAACCAGAGAGTTGTAGTGATTACCACGATGGTAGCTTAACGTTATGGGAGGGATGTCTGCATTGTTGCTTCCATGAACGATGTTAATAGGTTCTGCAAGTTATTAAAACGTACAGAAGGTGAATATATATTGTTTATCGATAAACAATAAAAGCCACAATAACCTCAGGAATGAAGAATCTCACCTGTACTGTAACTATAGATGTGAACAGGTCGATCATACATTTCACAAAATGCCTTGATCTCCACATTGCTCCCATATACCTAAACACCAGAAGGAATGTGATAATATTCGTAACATAAAGGTACATCATATGACATGATCAAAGCAACTGATTATGTGTATGTACATATCCATTCCATTGCATATGCACACGGCAATAGACTCTACATCTTTACTCATCAGAATCCAATGAAACAGGTACAAGCATGCAAACTGAAACTTTTACTATATGTCGCCAAGCAAGACATGTCACACAACAGTACCAAAAGGAATCCAATAGGTTATTCATCAAACAATATTATCCTTGTGGATTCTGTGTCTAAATGTTTATTTTATGGACCGGATTAAATTTTTACAATTTTCGCTATATTTATAGGATAAAAGAAATTTTAAGAATGGATAAGGCAGAAATTTTGGATAAGGCAGAAATTTTTAGTTTCTAGACTTATGAACCAATTCCTTATAACTTTCAAGATTTCGTACAGATATAACAAATAATAGTAAGAACATGAACAAGATATTTCAATACATGTGGATAACCTATACATGAAATTGCCTACAGACATTAAAATACGCAGCATCAATACTTCTAACAATTTGTATCTACTGGCAGTTTCACTATTACATCCAGAGTTTATATAATATTCCATTTTCGGATAGAAAGCTACTGCAAGATGTGGAAGTGTCAAGAGCACATTAATGTTTTAACCAGAAATGTTTCCTGCACAGGAATATATAGAGGCATTTGTCACAATTCTACAAAGTCCTGATTCAGAACCCATCAAGTCAAATTGACAACTCACACCAAGAATTCAGACAATATTATTCAGTAGAAATACCTTGTCTTGCCTTTTCCTTTCGCAATAAGATGCAACCCCTTCAATCATGAATGGTTTAAAATGATCCACTTCCCGTTCCTAAAATCCAAAAAATATAAAAACATCAGTGGTTGTTATCATCTCTGCATCAGTTCCATCATAACAAAAAAAGATATATACTGACGTTCACAGCTACAACCATCTATCATGGCATTTAAGTTAAAAATATAGTATATGAAGCCATACTAACCCATAAATATTAAGAAAAGCAGTATTGGATAAAAGGCAAACTGCAAACAACAGCTTCAGTGTCTTTGTGTTTATTCAAATCTAACAAGCTTGAAATTGAGTTAAAGCTTGGCTTGCTTAATTAAACCTCTAAAATTTCAGATGGGAACTTTAAGAGGAGAGAGTCCCAAGGTTAACAGTCTCAACAGGAGCAAGGATTTTTGTTAAACTGTTTTGTCTAGTCCTGCAGTTCTTTTTATTCTCTCTCTCTCTCTCTCTCTCTCTCTCTCTCTCTCTCTGTGTGTGTGTGTGTGTGTGTGTGTGTGTGTGTGTGTGTGTGTGTAAACTAATCCCAAGAATGTGGGCGGGCTAATTGTTATGCAAGAACATCAAATAACATGGTTTTGAAGATGCCAAGTTCATAGAGAAAGACAGGCAGCCATGAATACAGGCTCATGCCGAGCCTGGGAAGGGAAAAGCAGCCTTACCCCAAGTAGCAGACTGGTATATCTGTGAGGTTATTAGTCATAGTGAATCTTACATTGAACCACATTCATTTTGTATTAAAAGATTCTAGTACATCTATATAGAGGACATTGGACATGAACTGCAAGCTCCTTTAGCAAAATGAGCACATAGGAATAGTGAATTAGTGAATTAGTGACATCCACTGTTGATCCACACGCTCCGATGTGACTAACATGATAAATCCTCAATTATTATTCTACCACTTGCTAGCTTCATCTAGTATTAAAAGATATCGGAAATGAACTGCAATATCATTTAGCAAACGAGATCAAAGAGACACGAGTAGTGAAGTCCACATGCTCCAATGTGACTGGCGGGATGGGAATCATTATTAATCGATCACTTGGTAGCTCGTCATCTAGTAAAACGTGATAACATGCACAGAGCTCATCTAATAAAATGAGTTAACACACGCACAAATGCATACACACACCTATAGAAAAGCCAAGCCAAGTCCAGTCTTCCCCATGCCTGTTCAACAACCTGAACAAAATTATCTGAACAAACTTTAAAATTAGTTCAAGCTCGGGTATTCTGGTTTGGTAAAGCGCAGAAGGAAGTCAAGCTTCCTCAGTCCGACTATCTATTCTTGGTAATTGGAAAGGACCAACAAAGAGATATAGATCATACAGAGATCATAGCAAAATTGAAATGTCTGTGCCTTGCAGGCATATATACCCGGGTATTTAACTTTTTCTCAAGGAGTTCATTTACAATTTCATGTATTTCGTGCAGATTGACATGATGCAAGCTGAAACTAACCTTTTGTAGTTTCAAAACACACAATCTGAAACCTTCACTCAGATAGTAGCATAATTAACGCATCTTCCTTGGAACAAAAACATGATATAAAATGGATACCTTAATTAAAACATAACTGGCAAAAGATTAAAAGTAAGAAAGGTTAATATGGAACAAATACTCTTGTATCCCATGAGACAGGAGCCCAACAATATGGCTGACAAGCAACCTTAGATACCGGACTCATACATAAAGCCAAGTGTCTCAAAGTGTCTGACACAGAGACATGAGGACTCAGGGACACGGTATAAATATAGTAAGGACACTATATAAATATAAATACATATTTACGAGGATCAATAAGGTCTACTATTTACCTACCTCACGACATTGAATTGACATAGAAAAAGAAAGATGATAGTTAAAAGGGATGTCTTCCCTTATAGATACTAATGGAACCATTCTAGATGCTTTTCTAATGCTCTATGATCTTTACATACAATGGATTTTTTTTCGTTTTCCTATCAAAAGCGCTCAAGTAATAGGATGCGAGTATCCAAATGTCGTGTTGTGCCAGGGTGTTGGACATGGAAAATTTTGGTAAAGATAGTGTGCCCTGGTCACATTTGTGCCAAGGGGTACAACCTTAACGTCAAAACTTAAAACATGTCATAGCAAATATTTGATATTATTGGTCTACAAAAGATAAAAAGCAATGCAACTCCAAAACATCACGAAGGCAAACTGAGACATTCTGAAAATAAACAGGAAGGTGCTTTTCTGTGGCAATATTATTTTCTGGACACAAGTAAGTGTTATTCAGTTACAGCAAATAGCAATTGTCAGTATAACTGGCAAAAAACTAAGAAGATAATGTCCATACCATATATTCGACGCATGTTTGCCTAACCATATCATATGCTTCAGGATCACCATAAACTTGATCTGCAACAGCACGAAACAGACAATTTCCATCCTCCATCATTCTTTTAACCTCTAAGCCCTTTCTCTGTCTGATCTTAATCTCAAATTCTGTCTCCTGAAAAACAACATAATATTATATTACATCTTAAATTTTGAAGCTACCAATAAACGCTAAAATTTTAAATGATCCACAGGCTTAATAGTAATAGGATCATAATTTGATTGAATAACATACAAAGTTGTCTTTAATATTCACAAATAGTCAAACAAACTGAGATGTGTTTATATCTAAATGTGGAGGACATGAAAGTAACTTGTCAAGGGGAAAGAGACTGAGAAAAGAGAGGACATAAGCTGATAAAAATTCATGCAAAAATTACATTTGTGTAAGCTTATAACATATCAGAACAACATATCTTCTAGTAGAAATGTCAATGTATCAAAATTTTAGAAGGCAATGTTTAAAAATGTGCATGAGAACCGAAATATTATCTAAAGAGCTTTGGCATAGTTATGATCCTAGTCAATTTAAATTCTTGATGCATGAGAGCTGAAAAATCAGAATCACACATATTTATCATGTATATACTAGGAATAGAAAAAGCTTTTGTAAAAGGCGCAAGTATAACCCCTTCTCATCATCCCCGCAGGGATAGAAGAATAGGATTCATGTAGCTGACCCCAAAGATTTGGGTACGGCTTTGTTGTTG
Source organism: Asparagus setaceus (assembly GCA_012295165.1). NCBI lineage: Eukaryota > Viridiplantae > Streptophyta > Magnoliopsida > Asparagales > Asparagaceae > Asparagus > Asparagus setaceus. Next base: position 35,445,362 of record CM022708.1, on the reverse strand, counting down.
TTGTTGTTGTTGTTGTTGTATGTGTCTGTTTGCTAGTATCTGAAATTATCATACTTGAATGTAGGAAAATCTATATCAGTATATCTTGAAGTGAATGGTAAAATCTTACCAAGCTTCAAGAATGAAGAAGAAGTATGAGCATATTACAAGAAAACAAAAGCATAAGCTAGTAAAAGCTTTCTCGGCTTCTCCATATTTTGTCTACTATCAATTTAGATAGAAAGATAAAAATAAGGACAAGGAGATGTTTAATAATAGTACATACCAAAATAGCAGAGAAAAACCACATGCAAATAGATCGTTCAAGAAACTAAACTAATCCATTAATCCTATATCCAGTAACTACATTCTTAGAGAAAGAGTAAAGCAATCAAGCAATTAGGTTATTAAGCGCTGAAACCCTATGAAGCAGCTAGAGGAAGGAGAGGATTATTTTGATCTTTCTACTTATATAATATAATAGAACTTTACAGAAATCAGTTACAAGTATCTCAACTCTTTTGAAAGATAATCACTTGAAATATCCTTAACAGTAATGCAAAAACCAGCATTTGAACAAAGAATCCAAGAAATCAAAATTGAAGCAGGCAATAACAATGTAATAATTAATCAGTTTATATAATGTAAAAGACTTACAGCATCCTTACAAGACACGAAACCTTCATCCTCAGAAGAATCACCCCTTCCTGCATTATCCAGACCTCCTGAAACATCTGCTTTCATATTTTTTCGAGCATCCACAGTTTTATCAATGTCAGGCTTTTTTGTGTCAAGTGGTCCAGTAAACCAAGCACGATTTCTCTTAACACCCTGAGATCTTTCAGGCAATGATTCATTGTTATTGACTACGGGCTCATCTAAGCCGCCAGGTTCTTGAACAATTTCTCTTTCCTGTTCTTCCTCCGTTGAGCTCTGAGGCGGCGAACTCGCTGATGGCTGGCTCTGATTCGGCGAAGGACTACCAGAATCTCCCTGGACTGGGATTCGAGTCATCGCGCAGATTAAAGAAACACTTCAACTTCAAAGGCTCGATCCCAAATGCTCTAACCTTTCGTGCCGTGATTCCAATCCCTTGTCTGAACGATTCTTTCAAGCCAAGGGCACTTTCATTTCTCAGCATCCCCCTAATACTTCTCATTCGACCAAGAAACGAGATTCCACTTAGAAAACTAAGAACAATTAAAGCGCTAAATCGCAGCAAAGAAAGCCTCAAGAACGCAAGAAACCTAAACTCACACGAAATCTTTGGATCAAGAAACGAGCAGAATCAAACGCGGAAGTTGATGATGCTCACCTTACGAGGGTTTTGGACAGAATCGAAGCTCGATTTCCAATTGAAGCAGCAATTTCGCAGTAATAAAGGCCCCAAATCGATGCCAAAAGCCTCAAGAATACGAGAACCCGAGCAATCCCCGCCAAAATCCTAAACTCGCACGAAATCGTTGGATCAAGAAAAAGAACAGGATCAAATGCAAAAGAAACGGATCGATGATGCTTTCCTCGATTTGGACAGAAAGATCGAAGCTTTAGGGCAAGAAATCAACGAGAGAGAGAGAGAGAGAGAGAGAGAGAGATGAAGAATGAAGGCGGGTTTTTTTTGAGAAGAAATGGAGGAGGGAAGAAATTTGTAACACCGGGCTTTTCTTAATTATTTTATCCACCCATTTTTAGATGCACCCCGTTTTGTACCCACATATGAAGTACATTTCGGGTTGGGTTCGGCTTATAGCGGATAACGGGTTCGATTCAAACCCGATTTGCGATTTTCTTTAATGATTTCAGCCACCTATTTGAGATGCACCCAGCATTTTATACCCACATATTAATTTCACTCTGGGTTAGGTTCGGCCTGTAGCGGATAACGGGTGCAATGCAAACCCGATTCGCGAGTCCGAAACAGAAAGAACATAAAAATCCTGGGGAAAAATATTACACCACTACGCTCACGGGAGGTGACCAGACTCCAGAACCCTAGCCCGCTTCCAAAACCTCTCCCCCCGCTTCGAGTCCGGTGCTCCGCCATGTGGGCAAGCGCAGACGGCGGCCCGCCGGAGGTCACCGTGGAGACCTCCATGGGTCCCTTCACCGTCGAGGTAAGCTCACCTCCTCGCTCCGCTCTCTTTCTCATCATCTCTCTTTTTTTCTCTAAAGCTAACTAACTCGAGTCCGGTGCTCCGCCAGATGTACTATAAGCACGCTCCAAAGACCTGCAGGAACTTTGTCGAGCTTTCACGGAGAGGATACTACGATGACGTCAAGTTCCACAGGATCATCAAGGTGATCGTCGATCTCTTTTGCCCTAATTTGCACTAACTTTTTATTTTACAATTTTTTGTGTTTAATTTGTGTTTGTGTTTTAGGATTTTATGGTACAAGGCGGTGATCCTACTGGAACTGGAAGGGGTGGAGAATCTATCTATGGGTTAGTGTTTATTTGCTTGATCAAAATCTTTTCGCAATTTTTTAGGGTTTCTTTTATGTTTATCATTAGATTTGTTGTCGAAATTGGGACTTGCATGAGAATAAGATTGGAAGGACCAATAAATAAATAAATAATTTTTTGACCGCGACCAAACTTGTATTGTGATTTATGAAGAATGAGTTCTGAATTGACGACAAGTACTTGTATCAAGATTTAGATTTTGAGTTTATCTACGTGCAGTGCGAAGTTTGAGGATGAGATTAAACCGGAGCTGAAGCATACTGGAGCAGGGATCTTGTCGATGGCGAATGCGGGACCTAATACAAATGGAAGCCAGTTCTTTATCACTCTAGCACCGGCACAGCATTTGGATGGTAAGGATAAGTGTGTAGCATGCAGGTTTCAGTATTTTTTTTTAGTCTGAAAACATTGTTGGTGTTTTTTATAGTTAGGGAATAGGAAAAATTGGTCCTTTGTTTTCATGGAACTTATTTTCAGTTTGTGTACATTTCTCATTTTTTATTAATTTCACAAGTATGATTGTCTCATCTAGAAATTCCCTTCATTCTTCCTCTATATACCCCAAAATCAACAAAAAAGTGGGTTTTATGCTAATTTTATTTTAATTTTTGTGGTGTGTCTCTTCCACATTTGTTGTTGCTCATTTAAGGTCTTAGGAATTGTGTTTCTTCTACCCCATTTTACCTTATATACCTCCCTAGAATAACGTCTTTGATAGCCAGTACAATTTCATGGAGATTGGTTAGGGGCTATCTAAAATCTCATGGTCATTCCCCTAAATTGCACTCCAATTTCTAGGTCACTCCAAAAATCTGTAAGAAATGCTACATACCCCACTTTTAATGCGTATGTGTCATTGTGAATATGAGAGTTATAATAGAATTGAAGATGGAAGTTACTTCTTAATATTGGTAACAGGGGCCTACATTTAAGGTAATTATCTGGGGCCTTGTGTTGTTTCCTTTCAATAGGAAGCCTTTTTGTGAGGTTTATGGTAGCATCCATAGGCCAATGAATTTGGCCAAACCTTTTAGCTACTATACTAGGTTGATCTTATATTTAATAGTTCCATGGAATTCAAGAACCTCCTAGATCTCGTTTTTAGAATTGCTTGTAGGGTCATAGTGTCACGCCCCGGTTCCAAAATGTAATAATTGGAAACGTGACTCGGCCGGCGATGCAACCTTTCGGCCACATTCACGCCGCTAGATCATCCTGTATACTGATATAAAGCCAAAACTATACCACAGAGCATGTAGCTAAGATAACAAAAGAAAATATATAGATAAAGAAATCTCCCAAAATGACGGAGAATAACTACAAGTCCACAACCATCCAAAGTGGAAAAGAATAAGAAAAAAAAATAACATCATAGTCTGGAATGCCACATGTGGCTCAAGGAAAAAGTCCAAAATAAATAACTACCTAAACCAAATGGAACTGAATAAATGATAGGATAAATGGTGATCACTGCCGCTGAGCCTGCTCCTCAAAATACTTTCGATCCTGCGAAGATAAAACAGTCCCTGGGTCTGGGGTGCGCAAACCTCAGGGGAGTCAGAAAACTCCCAACAAGCATGTAAAATGAAGAAATTGTGCGCGTGTAAGTGTATGTGACAGATATAAAGAAAAATGAAATTAAAAAAATTTAGGTGATAAAAGAAATATTAACTGTAGATGTCAAGATAAGATCCATCACAAGGCACACAAGCACATCATTATTAATTTTAGATGTTATTGGAATTAGAGGAGAATATTTTCATGTATATAAATCGGGTTTCAGTAAACCGGTCCAGAAACACGCTTCAAGTCAAGTATAGGCCCTTGGCCATTGTATATATATAACTCAGGATATCAGGGGTGCGCATAAGCCCGCTTATATACACTTAATATTCTCTGTCCAATTCCCCTTTATTAAAACCCATATTTATCTGTTTAATTTTAGTGACTGTGCATGAAATGTTGTGCACTAACCACAGTACTACCGTGGAACGGCTTCCGTAAAACTATGAAAAATAACCGTAGCCCAGAACATGTCTAATCAAGATGGGTGCATCATCTAGTCGATGCTATAATAATAATAATAATAATAATAGTCAAGGAAGCCTCACACCGGGATATCGGTATCGAGGGTATAGCCATGCTATGATAGCACGCTAATAAATCATATTTTTGACGGAAGTCGTCTTCATGCACAGTCGGTTCTAATAAATGTCACTAGGTGATCAAACATATCATCATGCGATCCAACAAGCATCAAGTGATCAACCAAATATACTCGTTCATCATAGCCAAAGGAAAATAAATAACAACATAATTGGTTAGTGTCAAAAATAGGTCAACGGTTTGATTTGATACTAAAAAAATCCACAAATTTGATTTTTAGTGTGCAAAAGGCCCAAACGGATCTGAAATTTGATATAACGGTCCGAAATAGATGTAGCAGTGCGGAATTTGGTATAACGGGTCTGGAATAGGCATAACGGGTCTGAAATAAATATAACGGGTCTGGAATATGCATAACGGGTCTGGTTTGAGGTCAATCAGATCCAAAAATATTTGTTTGCAATAATGCATGCCCATGGATTCGAACACCAAACCTAACCAACAACACAACTACTCAACCACCAAGTCACATGCATTGCAGTGATGAATATGTGACAGAAAAGGTAAATGTATTAAAACTTGATGGAAATCTTTAAAAGTAAAAAGAATAAAGGAAATTAACTTGTTAGAAGGATATTTGTTCATTTATGAGAATAAGTAATAAAATTATATTATTACCTCGGAAAATAAGAATATTATGTTTTTATAAAAAATTATTCATCACAAGAATTGTAGCATATCGTAATTCAAAAAAGAATGTATAGTAATCATATAACTTGTTAGATCTACAAAAATTTCTATACTAAATTTAGTCAAGAAACTTTAGACAAGGAATAACTAAATAATCAAAAGGTTTGCATAAAGAATAGAAAAATTAGAAAGAAGTGAGGGAAAAATATGCTTGCATGAAGATAAGCAATTAAAGAACAAATAAAAAAAAATTGAGGAAAAGTATGCTTGCCGAAATTGCCGAGTAATAACTTTGAACCCCAGAACCAAAGTAAAAATCCAAAGCTTGTGCTTCTCCTTCTCTTGTTCCCTTCTTCTCTGTGTTTTTTTTTCTTTTTCTTTTCCCTTTTTTTTTTGAAGCAAGAACGGCAGAGGAGAGGGAAAATAGGGTTTTATATAAGGGAGGTGTGATTAGCATATCCTTAAGACTAAGGGAGGTTAACTAGTAGTAATAGGATAAGATGAAAGATTTGAGGAGTTGTGATGAAAATCAAAAATCTTAGGTGCTGGCCACAAGTCTACGTAGCCATCAACAAAGTGGGCCTTTCCATGGAAACAATAAGATAATAAAATGGGCCTTAATATAAAAGGGAAAAATGATCTGTGGGCTTTTGTCAAAAATATTTTTGGAAAATAAATTTAGTCTTGTAAAATAATATGTATGCTAAATTCTCAGCTATTACACATAGCTAGTATTTTAAGTGGGGAATCATACTTTAAAAACTCCATAATTAAGGGTGTCTAGATGACGATAAGAATGGTGGTTGATCTCATAGGAAGTCTATGCTTAGGGAAGTGTTCGAGCTAATAGTTGCTGAAAGTGCGCTAACTAAATGCTATCCAGCGCGAAATACCGCACATGACTAAATGCTATATATAATGAGGCTACATTTGTAATCCGTTGGCCCCTCTTTCAATCATGCAGTGGGTGTAGTGACCATATCTAAATCTGAAATGGCCCATTGGTTAGTACGTTTACATGCATGACGTAAGTTCTTTTATCTTCTGCAGATCCCAAAAATGAATGGTGCCCCATTGCTGCATTCTATCAAGGTGTCAGTGTCCATAATAGCTCTAATCATGTCAATAATTAATGTATTTGACATTTTGAAATGAGGAACATCTGGAATGCCTTCATATTTAAATAATAGTGGGTACAGGATGTCCTTAATTTGGGTTCTACATGTCTTTTTCAGTTCTCTGATGGTGTCATGATAGATGCGTCTGAGATCTCATGGTTGGACCAATTTAGAGCCATTCATCAATTGTTCGGACCTATTAGAGTCACTGTTATGCATCGCATGGATCATCTAGACCTTTTAACGTGTTGTGCTTGTATTTGACATGTAAATGAAGTAAAATGGTCATTGATTCTTGCAAAATTGCTTCCCGAACAATATTATGATTTTTGGCATTGTTCTTTGAAATTTAGGCAAGCATAGAAGGTACATGCATATCATTACAGGAAGTATCTTTAACACCAGAAAGAAACTTCCTGAATTGCTTCATTTGTATATTAAAATATTGTGTACACTATCAGAAGCTCTTAAGCATCTTTAATGTTAAGTTACCACCATCGAGGGTAGGCTATAGCCTTTCAAGCAAATACTAAATGGAGTAAACAAGTTAAGTTGCAGTAAGCGGTACATATCTTTTTCTAGATAAGTTAGTTGGATCCTTGTCCTAACTGTTTGGGGAAAAATTTCGGTTGTTTATTGATACCTTTCCTGGAGAGTGGTGTCTAGACTAACTCTTTGTTTGAATGGTGATGCATTTGTGTCATCTATACATACTTTATTTTCGTGCTTTCTCTTCATTTGTTTTTATGCTTGATTCTGTATATGTTGCAATGAATTTGACATGTTTTCTATACTTTGGATTTCTGTCAAAGACGTGAATATTTATGTACATGGATGCATTACACCAAGTATGGTTGCAGATCAATTGTTATGTTCAATGAGTGTTAATTCCACAATGTACCTTAGACATTGTACTTTGACATGCATGGTTATCTTTTAAAGGACTCTAGAATCCTTGCTAGAGTCATAGTGCTTTCTATTATTGTTTCTTTTCTTTTCTTTTCTTTTTGGTATATGGTTTGAGGTAGTTATTTGTTACATACAGGAAAGCATACCATATTTGGGAGAGTTTGCAGAGGGATGGAAATCATCAAGCGTCTTGGAAGTGTTCAAACTGATAATAGTGATAGGTATGCCTTTTGTCTTAATGATTCCTTGGGAAAGACATAAATCAATTGCATGAATCTTTTTTTCGCTATAGCTTGCGTATATATTTGAGAGTATGTGATACTAGAGCTATATATTTTTTCTTCTAGAAAAAACAATTTCACACATGTATTTTATTTCTCCTAATTTATGTAACTACTAGAAACCCGGCAAACTTGATAGTAGGAACTATAAGCATTAAGGGTTTGCTTGGTGTTGTTTTCCCCCTATATAGACGAGTCCTTTTAAATACTGAGTTATCTAAACTCACCTATCCAAGGAGATACTTTTATATGACCATGATTTTTGGTTTATCTGAAACTTCAAATGCTTATTAAAGACAATATTAAAGTAAATTTTAGAATGCATTTGGATGAGTTTGGATGTGCCATAGCAGAAAAATAGAGAGGAGATTGGAAATTTTCGAGATATGGAGAAAACTAGGAGGTAAAATAGAACATAGCATGGGATCATTGGGATGGATCTTTTTGCTTTCGCATCCGAAAGAAGCCAAAAGATCTGCTTTGTCCAGACTATTTTTCCCAAAAAGGGGCTCAATAACCAAAATTATCATGAATGTCCTCTGTCGCCTACATGACCTTTGGAGTTTATAGTAAACTACCATGAATTTTCTTTTTCTCATAGAACTCCACGACTGTGTTAATGAAAAAAAATGTGGTACATTCATCAAGGAATGGTCACATACAGGATAAATGGCATGTTTACTAACAATAACAGATGACAGTTTAGTAAGAATTTACGATAAAGTTTATGGTAGTTTTTTGTGGTTGGAAAGTCGGTGGTTGTCTAGTGAAAAACAGGTAAGGTCATGGTAGTTGTGTAATTTAGTCTAAAAAACTTATTTGTTTAGGTTACGTTTTAAAACCTATATATCCTTTAACTTGGGCAGAAGTGACAAATCTTTTGTTCACTGTTTTGTTTTTTTTAATTATCTTTTACTAATTAAGAAATAAAAATCTAAGTGTGCTTTAGGATCATATTTTCTACTAGAGCTTGAATGAAATCCAGATTTTGGATGGACGAGGAAACAGACGTTTTTTGAACTAAGGTTTTTGCTACCTAAGGCATGATGAAATAAGATATCATGAATTATGTTCAACTAATGAACAAGTGAAGTATAAATATTTCATTGTAACTGGGTGAAAAATTAACAAAAATGGACTAAAATTGTGGGTTAGCCCATGAAGGTCGCAATTTTGAAGTGTCTTTCATTGTCACCAGGTCTAATCGAATGTAAATAGACTAAAATCCTACGTTATTGCCTATGAAAATTGTGAAGTTTGGAGTATGCATATTTAATTGTCACTGGGTCAAAACAAACAAAAATTGACAAAAACGTGGGTTACAACTTGTGAAAATATTGAATTTTGAAGAAAATGTACTTCATTGCCGTTATGGCGATACAAATAAAAATAGAAAAAATCGTGGGTTATAGCTCATGAAAAATGTGAATTTTGAAGAATAAATATTTCATTGTCATGGGCCGAATCATACAAAAGTATGCAAGGATTGTAGGTTATAGCTCATGAATATTGGGAATTTTTAAGTATTCATACTTAATTTCCATTAGTTCGAAATGAAAAAAAATGGACAAAAATCGTGATTTATAGCCCATGAAAATCAAGAATTTTAAAATAGGCATACTTAATTGCCATTGGAAGTTGAACGAAAGTGGACTAAAATTGCGATTTTAACCCATGAAAATCGTGAATTTTGAAGTACGCATGCTTCATTACCGTTGGGTCAAAACGAAAGAAAATGAACAAAAATGGCGAGTTATAGTCTTTGAAAATCGCGAATTTTGAAATATACATACTTAATTACCATTGGTTAGAAATGAACAAAAATAAATAAAAAACGTTTGTTCTTATGGAAAGTACAAACTTAGGTTAAAATAAAAAAAATAGACAAGTTTGTGGGTTATAGTCCATGAAAAACGTGAATTTTGAAGCATGTATGTTTCATTGCCATTAGGTTGAAACAAACAAAATGGACAAAAATTATGGTTTATAGTCCATGAAAATTGTGAATTTTGAAGTAAGCATGTTTCATTGCTATTAGGTCGAAATGAATGAAAATAGATTTAAAAACATGGTTTATAGCCATGAAAATCATGAATTTTAAGTATGCATGTCTAACTTGTCATTGGGTGAAATGAATGAAATTAGAAATATATATATATATATATATATATATATATATATATATATATATATATATATATATATATATGGACTATTGCTAGTGAAAATTAGGAATTTTGAAGCATGCATACTTAATTGTCATTGGGAACAAACAAAAATGAAAAAAAAACATACACAAATTTCATTGGGTCAAAATGAACGAAAATGTGCAAAAATTATGGGTTACAGCTCATGAGATCAGGAATTTTGAAATACTGTACTCAATTGAGATAGGGTCAAACCAACAAAAATGGACAGAAAGTAGGCATAGCCTAGAAAATTTGCGAACTTTTCGCGTACGCATAATTGTCGTGGGGTCATAACAAATGAAAATAGACTAAAAAAACTGGGTTATAGCCCAGTGGGAATTTTAAAATATGCATACTAAATTACCATTTAGTGAAAAAAAAATGAACAATTGACAAAAATCGTGGGTTACAACATATAAAAATTACGAATTTTAAAAAACACATACTTCATTGCCATTGGGTCAAAACGAACAAAATAGACAAAACTCGTGAGTTATAATAGCCTATGAAAATCACGTTTTTTTTCATTGGGTCAAAACGAACAAAGTTGAGAAAAATCTTGCATTACAACGAATGAAAATTGTGAATTTTGAAGAATGTACATTTCATTGACATTGGGTTGAAATGAAGAAAAATAGACAAATCATGGTTGATAGCTCATGAAATTAGCAAATTTTAAAATACACATTTCATTGTCAGTAGGTCGAAGCAAACGAAAATATTCAAAAACTATGTTACAGCCCATGAAACGTGAATTTTTAAGTATGCATACTTAATTTCCATTGAGTCGAACAAAAATGGACAAAAATCGTGGATTGTGCTTATGAAATCATGAATTTTGAAATACGTCTAATTCATTGTTTTTAGGTCGAAACAAACAAAGATAGACAAAAACCGTAGGCTGTATCTCATAAAAGTTGCGAATTTTGAGATGTGCATACTTAATTGACATTTAGTCGGAACAAATAAAATGAACGATAATCGTGATTTATAGCCCATGAAAATCGGGAATTTTAAAGTAAGCATACTTCATTGCCATCGGGAATTTTAAACTTTAAAGTAAGCGTACTTCATTGCCATTGGGTTGAAGCGAATGCAAATGCGCAAAGCTCTTGAAATTTGAAGCACACATACTTCATTATCATTAGATCGAAACAAGTAAAAAAATAGACAAAACGCATAGGTTATATTTAGCCCATGAAAATTTTGAATTTTGAAGTACATATATTTTATTGCATTTAGGTAGAAACAAACAAAAAATGAACAAAATTCTCGGGATCTGGAGGATGCATACTTAACTGTGGTTAGGTCGAAATGAATAAAAATGAACTAAAATCGTGGGGTATAATCCATGAAAATTCAAAATTTTTAAGTACATATGCTTCGTCGCCTGTGTGTTGAAATGAACAAAAATTGTGTTCTTTACATCTCATGAAATCGCAAATTTTGAAAATGGACAAAATATAGCCTAGCAAAATTGTGAATTTTTAGGTATGCATATATTAGTTATTACTTGCGCAAAATGTGAATTTCGAAATACGCATACTAAACTACCAATGGGTTGAAATTTGGGAATTTTACAGGTGACATACTTAATTGCCATCCAAATGAAAGCGAGTGAAAATGGTCAAAAATATAGTTTTTAACATGTGAAAGTCGTGAATTTTGAAGTTCGCATACTTTATTGCCATTGTGTCGAAACAAACAAAAATTGAATGTTATAGCCCATGAGCATTTTAGTAGATATACTTAAATCATTGGGTTAAAACAAATGAAAATGGACAAAAACCATAAATTTTGGCTCATGAAATCACGAACTTTGAAGTATATATGCTTCATTGTCGTTAGATTAAAATGAACAAAAATAGATAAAATTATAGGTTATAGCCGAAGAAAATCACCAATTTTGAAGGGGCATGTTTCATTGCAAATGGGTCAAAACGAAGGAAAATGGACTAAAATCGTGGATTCTAGCCCGTGAAATTGTGAATTTTGAAGTATTCATATTTAATTGTCATTAGGTCAAAACAAACGAAAATTACCAAAAATCGTGGATTATAGCCTAAGAAAATTGTGAATATTAAACAGTACGTACTCGATTGTCATTAGGCCAAAAAGAATAAAAATAAACCAAAATCATGGTTATAGCCCATGAAAATCACGAATTTTGAAGTATGCATACTAAATTTTAATTGGGTTAAAATAAATAAAAATTGACAAAAAATGTGGATTATAATCAATGAAAATCTCAAAATTTTAAGGACGCATATTTCATTGTCATTGGGTTGAAAATAGTGGGTGCCCTTGAAACTCGCAAATTTTGAAGTTACACTTATTTTATTGTTATTTGGATGAAACAAACAAAAATATACAAAAATTATGGGTTATAGTCTATGTCAATAGTGAAGAAGTTTGCATACTTTATTTCCACTTGGTCAGAACGAACGAAAATGAACTAAAATCAAGAATTATGAAATAAGCACTTCATTGTTATTTAGGTCAAAACAAAAATAAAAAAATATAGGTTGTAGTCCATGAAATTCACGAATTCTGAAGTATGCATACTTAATTGCTATTGAGTCGAGCAATTGATAGTAATCGTTGTTTGTAGCCTATGAAAATTAAAAATTTTGAAGTAGACAGAATTTCCAACAAACAAAAATAAATGAAAATGGACAAAAATTGTTGCTTTTTAACCCGTTAAAATAGTGAACTTTGAAGTATGCATACTTCCTTGCCATTGAGTTGAAATAAACGAAAATAAAATAAAAAATGCGAGTTATAGTCCATGAGAGTTGTGAATTTCGAATTATGCATATTTTGTTATTCGGTTGAACAGAATATAAATAGACAAAAAATCGTGGGCTATAACTTATGAAATCAAGAACTTTGAAGTTTGCATACTTCATTGTCATTGGGTCGAAACAAACAAAAATAGACTAAAATTATAGGTTATATAGCTCATGAAAATCGCGAATTTTGAAGTTTGTTTACTTAATATCCATTGGATCAAAATAAACGAAAAGTGAGAAAAATATTAGGTGTGTGCCAATGAACATCGAAAATTTTGAAGAACGCATAATTTATTGCTATTGGATTGAAATGAACGAAAATAGATAAAAATAGTGGGTTATAGCCTATGAAAATCGCAAATTTTAAGATACGCATATTTAATTACCATTTAGTTGAAACAAATAAAAATCATATGCCCCCCCAACTTTCAAAATTATCATTAAACCCCCTTTAACTTTGAGATTTTATCAGAAAACCCCCCTAAAATCTCAAAAATTAAAGGGGGTTTTCTTATAAAATCTCAAATTAAAGGGGGTTTTCTGATAAAATCTTAAAGTTAGAGGGGGGTTTTATGATAATCCTTATACTTAAGGGGGGGTTTCGATGTTTTGGAAGTTAAGGGGGGTTTTCTGATAATTAGCCAAAGTTAAGGGGGTTTTTCTGGTTATTAGCCCAATTTAAGGGGGTTTTCTGATATTTACCCTAAATTGTAGGTAATGCATATGTAAATCATGAATTTTAGCGTATGCTTACTTAATTTCCCTTGGATCAGGACAAACAAAAATGAACAAAAATCATAGGTTATAGCTCTTGAAATACACATTCTTCATTGTCACTGAGCCGAAACAAAGAAAAAAAATTTGTGGGTTACAACCCATGAAATATGCTAATTTTGAAGTTGGATTCTTAATTATTATTAGGCCGAAACAAAACAATGAACAATAACCATGGTTTATAGTCCATAAAAATCAGAAATTTTGAAGTAGACATACTTTACAAATGGAACGAAAACAATAGAAAATGGACAAAAGTCGCGACTTTTAAAGCCATGAAAATCGCAAACTTTGAAGTAGGTCTACTTCATTGTCATTGGGTTGAAACGAATAAAAATAAAAATTTGTGGGTTATATTTCATGAAATCATGAAGTTTGAAGTACACATACTTCATTGCCATAAGATCAAAATGAACAAAATAGATAAATATCATGAGTTATAGTCCATGATAATAGAATATTTTAGTGAATGCACACTTAATATTCATCGGGTCAAAATGGACGAAAATTGACAAATATCTTGGGTAAGCTAATGAAAATTGTGAATTTCGAAAAACACATACTCCATTGCCCTTGGGTTTCAATGAATGAAAATAGAAGAAATCATGGTTGTGCCCGTGAAAACTGCAACTTTGAAATATAAATTTCATTGTAATTGGGTCGAAACAAATGAAAGTATACCAAAACCATTGGTTTTATTCCCTGAAAATAGCAAATTTTGAAATACACTTTTTTAATTTATGTCAAAACAAAAAAAAGACAAAAATCTGGATTGTAGCTCATGAAATCAAGAATTTTGAAGTACTTATTGTCATTGGGTCAAAACAAGGGTTATTCATTAGAATCGCAAATTTTGGACTATGTATACTCGGCTAGGTCGAAACGAAAGAAAATGAACAAAAATCGTATGTTATAATCCATAAGCAAAAGAAAATCGACGAAGATTAGTTTTTTAACCTGTGAAAATTACATTTTTTGGAGTACTGCATACTTTATTGCCTTTGGATCGAAATGAACGAAAATAAAACAAAAAATTGTAAGTCACAGCTCATGAGAATCGAAAATTATTTAGTATGCTTAATTATCATTGGGTTGTAATGAACGAAAATGGACAAATATCGTGTGTTATGGCTTATAAAATCACAAAGCTTTAAGTACGTATTTTATTGTCATTTGGTCAAAATGAACAAAAACAGACTAAAATTATGGGTTATAATTGAAGAAAATCACCAATTTAAAGTATGCATGCTTCATTGTTATTGAGTCGAAACGAGTAAAAAATAGACTAAATTAGTGAGTTAACCATGAAAATCGTGGATTTTGAAATATGCATACTTAATTATTATTGGGTCAAGGCGAACAATAATTGACAATAATCGTGAATTACAACCATGAAAATTGTGAATTTTAAAAAACACATGTTTCATTGTTATTGGCTCGAAAGCGAATGAAAAGTTGACAAAAATCGTGTGTTAAAAGCATGAAAATCATACATTTTTAGTACACATTTGTAGCCAGTCAAAATAAACTTACATATACAAAAATCATGGTTTATAGCCCATGAAAATTATAACTTTTGAACTATATATATTTCATTGTCATTGGGTCAAATTGAGCGAAAATAGACTAAAATTGTGGGTTGCCCGCAAAAATCAAGAATTTTGAAGTGTGCACGTAATTGTCATTGGGTCAAAAGAAACAAAATTGGCACAAACTATGGGTTAAAACTTATTAAAATCGTGAATTTTGAAAAACTCATACTTCATTGCTATTTGAAACGAGCGAAAGAAGAAAAAATTGTGGGTTATAATTGAAGAAAATCACCAATTTAAAGTATGCATGCTTCATTGTTATTGAGTCGAAGCGAGTAAAAATAGACTAAATTAGTGAGTTAACCATGAAAATCGTGGATTTTGAAATATGCATACTTAATTATTATTGGGTCAAGGCGAACAATAATTGACAATAATCGTGAATTACAACCATGAAAATTGTGAATTTTAAAAAACACATGTTTCATTGTTATTGGCTCGAAACGAATGAAAAGTTGACAAAAATCGTGTGTTAAAAAGCATGAAAATCATACATTTTTTAGTACACATTTGTAGCCAGTCAAAATAAACTTACATATACAAAAATCATGGTTTATAGCCCATGAAAATTATAACTTTTGAACTATATATATTTCATTGTCATTGGGTCAAATTGAACGAAAATAGACTAAAATTGTGGGTTGCCCGCAAAAATCAAGAATTTTGAAGTGTGCACACGTAATTGTCATTGGGTCAAAAGAAACAAAAATTGGCACAAACTATGGGTTAAAACTTATTAAAATCGTGAATTTTGAAAAACTCATACTTCATTGCTATTTCGAAACGAACGAAAGAAGAAAAAAATTGTGGGTTATATCCCATAAAACTCACCAATTTTGAAGTACAAATATTTCAGTGCCATTAGGCTGAAACGAATGTGGACAAAAAATGTGGGTTATAGTCTATAAAAACTGTGAATTTTAAAGTACAAATATTTAACTGCCAATGGATCGTAACGAGTGAAAATGGACTAAAATCGTGGGTTAACCCATGAAATATTTTGAATTTTAAAGTATACATTTGTCATTGGGTTGAAACAAATAAAAATGGACTAAAATTATGGGCTACTACCCATGAAAATTGTGATTCTGGAGTATGCATACTTAATTATCATTAGGTCAAGATAAATGAAAATTGACAAAAATCATGGGCCCAT
This sequence comes from Asparagus setaceus, assembly GCA_012295165.1. Taxonomy (NCBI): domain Eukaryota; kingdom Viridiplantae; phylum Streptophyta; class Magnoliopsida; order Asparagales; family Asparagaceae; genus Asparagus; species Asparagus setaceus. The sequence goes on along the minus strand of CM022708.1, from coordinate 35,429,312 downwards.
GAAAATTACAAAATTTGAAGAATGCTTCATTGTCATTATGTTGAAACGAACTAAAATAGATAACTCGTGGATTGTATATAGCCTATGAAAATCGCAATTTTTAAAGTACACATTTCATTACTCTAGGGTCAAAATAATACAAAAGCGTAGGTAATAGCTCATGAACATTGCGAATTTTCAGGTATGCATATTTTTATTGGGGGAAATGAACAAAAATGGAGAAAGATCGTGGTTTATAGCCTATTAAAATTGGAAACTTTGTCGTAGACATATTTCATTGCTATCGGAATGAAAATGAACAAAAACTGCGGTTTAACCCATAAATTGAAGTATACACACTTCATGCCTTTGGGTAGAAACATATGAAAGCATAAAAAAATTGTGAGTTATAGTTCTTAAAAATCGCGTATTTTGAAATATGCATATTGAATTGTCATTGGGTTGAAACAAATAAAAATAAATGCAATTACAATCCTTAATGTACACATAATTCATTGCTATTATGACAATAAGAAAAATAGACAAAAATTCTGGTTAGCCCATGAAAATCGCAAATTTTGAAGTTACATATTTAGGTGCATTTGGTTAAAATTAACAAAAGTGAAAAAATATGTGGGTTATTGCCAATCAAAATTGAGAATTTTGAAGCATGCATACTTTGAGTTGAAATAAACAAAAATGGAAAGAAAATGTGGGTTATAGCCCATGAAAATAGCATATGCATGCTTTGTTGCCCTTGGTCAAAAAGCCAATGAAATACGTGAATTTTGCAGTATGCCTGCTTTATTGCCTTTCAGTTGAAATGAACGAAAATGAAAAAAAATTGTAGGTTAACTTTTAAAAATTGTGAATTTTAAAGTTCACATACTTCCTCGTCGTTGGATTGAAATGTACTAAAAGACAAAAATGTGAGTTAGAACTCATAAAATCACAAATTTTTAAATAGCATACTCAATTGACTTTGGGTCTAACCAACGAATATGGACAACATATAGAGGCATAGTCTAGGAAATTGCAAATTTCTAAATACACATACTTAATTGTTGGGCAGAAAGAATGAAAATGGACAAATAAGTGGGTTACATCCCATGAAAAATGTGAAATTCGAAATAGACATACTAAACTACCATCTGGTCAAAACAAATAAACAATGTACAAAAATCCTAGGTTGCTTATGAAAATTGTGAATTTTGAAAAACACATCATTCGTTGCTGATGGATCGAATGAACAAACATAGATAAATCATATGTTATAGTACATGAAATCACAAATTTTGAAGTATGCTTGCTTAATTTTCATTGGGTCATAATGAACAAAAATTACGGATAAGATTTTTGAAATACACATATTTCATTGTCATTGGGTCAAAACAAAAGGACATAAACAAAAACCATGCGTTAGCTCTTGAAAATCACAAATTTTGAAGTATGCGTACTTAATTTTCATTAGGTCGAATTAACAAAAAATGGACAAAATTATTTATTACAGCACATGAAATCAAGAATTTTGGAGTACACATAGTTCATTGTCATTGGGGCAAAATAAAAGAAAATTGACAAAAACCATGTGTTAGCTCTTGAAAATCGGGAATATTGAAGTATGTATACATAATTAACATTAGTTCGAAGCAAATAAAAATGATCAAAATAGTGGCTTAGCTCATGAAAATCGAAAATTTTTATAAATATACATACTTTAATGTCATTGGGTCGAAACAAACGAAAATGAGCAAAAGTCATGGGTTAATAAAATTTTGAATTATACATACTTTATTGCCTTTAGATCAAAACGAATGAAAATGGACAAATTTTGAGAGGTTTCAAGCATGCATATTTAACTGTCATTAGATCGGAACGAAAATGGAAAAAAAATTGTGAGTTATAACCCTTAAAAATCTCCAATTTTGAAGTACACATACTTCACCATTGGGTCGAAATGAACATGGAAAAAAATTGGTTAGAGCTTATGCAATTGCAAATTTTGAAATAGTATACTCAATTGACATTGGGTTGAACCAACGACAAAAGGCAAAAAAGTATGCATAACCTAGGAAAATTGCAAATTTTTAAGCATGCATATTAATTGTTGGGGCATTCAGACAAAAAAAAAGTCGGTTGTAGCCTATGCATAATGTGAATTTTGAAATACCATATTGGACAATCATTGGCTTGAAAATAGAGAATTTTGAAGTGGATATACTTAATTGTCATTGGAACAAAAACAAACTAAACTGGAAAAGATTTATGATTTAACCCGTGGAAAATTACAAATTTCAGAGTACACATACTTCATTGCCATTTGATCTAAACAAATGAAGATCATGGGTTATAGTTCATGAGCAATCGTGAATTTTAAGTATGCACACTTAATTGTCACTTGGTTGAAACGAGCGAAAATGAACAATAATCGTGAATTATGACTCATGAAATCATAAACTTTGAAGTGTGCATACTTCATTGCCATTGGGTTGAAACGAAAAAAATAGGAAAAAAGTTATTGGTTATATGCTCATGAAAATTGTGAATTTTTTGGTTTGCATAATTAATTTTTGTTAGGTTAACGAAGAAAAATTGATAAAAATCATGTGTTACAATAAATGGAAATCGTAAATTTTGAAGAATACAATATTTTGTTGCTATTGGGTCTAAACGAACGAAAATAGAAAAACATCATGGGCTATAGCCCATGAAAATTACAAATTTTGAAATATCATATTTCATTGTGATTGGGTTGAAACGAATATGTACCAAAAAGGTGGGTGCCTATGAAAATTGCGAATTTGGAAGTATGCATTCTTAATTTTCCTTAGGTCGTAATGATTAAAAATGGACAAAATCAGGAAGTATATAGCTCCCGAAGTCAATAATAATCTTAAAATACGTATATTTTATTGTTATTGGATTGAAAACAAACAAAAATTAACAAAAATCTTGGTTTACAGCCAATGAAAATTTCAAATTTTGAATAATGTGCATTTCACTGTCATTAGGTCGAAACAAACAAAAATAGACAAAAAATCATGGGTTGTATATGCATATTTAATTTCCATTGGGTCGAAATAAACAATAATGAACAAAAATTGTGAATTATAGCTCATGAAATTAAAATTTTGGAGAACGCATAATTTATTGTCATCAGCTGAAACAAAAGAAACTAAACAAAAAGCGTGAGTTATAGCTCAAGAAAATCTCAAATTTTGAATAATGCATACTTCATTGTCATTGGGCCAAAACAAATGAAAATAGACAAAGATCATGAGTTAGCTCATAAAAATCGCGAATTTTAAAATATGCATATTTAATTGAAATTCAGTCGAACAACGAAGATGTACAAAAATCATGATTGATAATCCATAAAAATATGGAATTTTGAAGTAAACATACTTCATTGTGATTGGGTCGAAATAAATGAAAATGGACAAAACTCACGAATTTTGAAGCGCACGTTCTTTATTGCTCTAGTGCACGTGCTTTGCACGTGGACACACTGTTTTATCTTTTAAATAATTATTAATATGATAATATATTCTAATAGTTACAATACATAATTGTAATTTAGGATAATTATAATAGATTAATATCTTATTTTATAATTATATATTCTTATTTATATTAATAATACATTATCTAATTATAATGCTATTAACAACTATAAATATAACAATTAAATAAATCAGTTTATTATATTATAATTAGTAAATAACTGTGTAATTCTTTATTTAAGTAATAGCATTCAAATAATATTCTAGTCCGTGAACAATGGGAGGGTGAGGAGGTGCATAGCTGACAAGAGGTTATGACTATTCAGTGGAAGATTAATTAGTGATAACAACTGGGTATTATCAAATTTTAGGAGGGAAAAATGGGCATTCAAAGCTGACACCCCAATCCTCTTTTATAAGTAGTATAGATAGATATAGATTGGGTCGGAACAAAAAAGTAAGGGCAAAACTCACGAACATTGAAGCATGCATATTTCATTGTCTTTGGGTCAAAACGAATATTGACAAAAATCTTGGTGAAACTAACCAATAGAGTGATGTTCAATTATGTAATAAGGCTTTGGTGTTTCGTTGTTTCTTTCATAAGATCTTTATCGTGGAATGTTTTTCCTTTTCTCGTCATTCGATCTTGGAGCTCAATTCAAATTGTGACTATTCTTTTTGTTCATTTTTTTATTTTTCCCCTTGTGAACCAGGCCTATCCATGAAGTGAAGATATTGAGGACAACAGTGAAGGATTGATATGTTCCGAGTAACTCCATATATCCGTATGTTGCAAAAAAATCACGGAGATTGTGCACTTTGTGCTTGAATATTGACAAACTGTTTGAGCTTCTTATGTCAAGACTATCCGCTTGAATATAGACAAACTGTTTGAGCTTCTTTTATGTCTAGACTAGCTTGATACCGCTGCTGTAAATCTGTCTTTTGCGAAAAAAAAAAATTTGGAAGAACATGTATATGAGATCCCTCCGTGGCTATTCTAATGATTTCTAAGTAGAGATTTTTATGAATTTTAAATGTGATAATTATGTTACTATAACCTCAAAGAACAAATGAAGTTTAAATGTGATAATTATGTTACCATGAATTTTAAATGTGATAATTATGTTACTATAACAAAGATTGGTCCTGGGATAAAATGAGGAAGAGTTGATTGATATAGTTTGATCATGATTAAAAAGTATTTAGAAAGAATATGATAATAGTTAATTTCATTGAAAATATAACCCTACATAAAATTGAAGGATATATTTAAGCAATTCAAAGTTTGTTGTACCAGCTTTTTGGCAGTTGTCTTTGTAACCTTTGACTCAAAAATCATTCTTGATGCATGTAAGAGACGCACAGTATAGAACTATCTGCATAAGTAGTGCTATCAACATGCTGCGTAAATAGCATGCTGTTGTCTTTGTAACCTCTGACTCAAAAATCATTCTTGATGCCTGTTAGAGACGCACAGTGCATAACTATCTGCATAAGTAGTTCTATCAAATATGCTGCTTAAACAACAAAAAGCCTGAAACCATTGCACCATTGCTTGCACTGATTTTATTTACATAATTTTTAATACTGGTAGACTAGTTCAATGAAGAGAGCAAAAGAAGAGACAACACTGATAACTTAAGGGATATCGTATCACATATATAGCTTTGGGTATCCAGTAAGTATACATGTAGCAACAAAACAGATGGAGGCTGGAACTATAAAGTTACAACATTATAATCAAAGTGACAAAGGGTGAAGACCTCCCATCTTTTCCACTTTAAACAAAACCCATAGCTACTTTCAATCATGAACCTCCCAAATAACCAAACTCCTTGCTTTACCACAAAGCCAGTCTTCACTGCTCCTCTTCAGCACCGCAACAAAACAGGACCAACTTATGTCTCAATATTTCATCAGTAAACTTTTGACTGCATATAAATATTTCCCTGTTTTCGCCAACCTAGAATCGTCAATGAAACAACATGGTGTCCACCAAGGGACCGAATCACCTCCTATTTCCCCAATTCAGATCCCACAACCCCCAACCACCAAATTTTTACCAAAGAATGTCATAGAAATTACCTATGTCAAATATTTACCTAGCTAGGCTTGACACCGTTTACAATCTGACTCTGGTTTACAATCTGACTCTGGTTCTCCTGCGAGCTAGTCAAACTAGGAGTGGATGAAGAAACCAAGCTCATGCCATTAGCCTTCACAGCTTGTTGTTGATGATTCTCTTCCACACCAGTGGCCTCTCCAATGTCAGAGAACATGATGGTGATCTTCTCTGACTGCGGCTGGTGCAGTTTAAGCGCTTCCATGTTCTTCAGGGCCGGCGCATCACCACGACAATACCTTTGCCACATGTTTCTGTATGCAGACTCGAGGTCTTTTGTAAATTTCGCTCCATTGCATACTGGAGACTTTGCCATGAGTTCTCGGAGAGTGAGTCTCAGCTCTGAGAGTGCCGACGCATTAGATGCCAGATCTAAAGCAAGTTGGACGTACTCGTCTTCTGTTTTGGCAACCAAACGCTCCAAACCTACATGTGCAATAAGATACAATACAATTACAACAGTACACTAAGATACAAGAGACTCGAAATCATTGGAAAGCCAAGCTATGGGGATGTGCTATTTAACAGGGATATTTCTTTTAATTGGACAGTTTCCAAAAGAGGGTTTCCTGGGAAAGCAACCTTTTTGGGAATAATTATCAGACAAAAATTGGGGCTGAAGAACAATATTGGGAACTTTTTGAGAAAAGGCACTATGGATTTCTTATCCTGCAAAAAGTTCTTACCTGATGAAATTAATTTATTATTACTTACTAAGTTACCCGGACACTTCATCTTGGCTCTCGTATCCATGTACGACACTTCCCGTATCTGTGTCCGTGTCCGACACTCCTTGAACTCTTCTTGAATATATACACATTTATTCAGACGTGTACACAATTATATAATACATGTTTTAGCTTAAAACACTCATAATACACTTCTTGGACATACATCTTACACTTCCCCTCAAATTTTTGCAACTCGTTGGACTCGGGTCGTTCAACCTATACTCAGTTCATAAGTATGATTTTAAAGGATCGTTTGAGTGTCTAGTTCAAAAACAAGTGGTTTTTCAATTTATAAACTATTCAATAAAAGAAACATGAACATGTTAAAGAGATCTTTGTTCTCATAACATATGAATGAAAAAACAATATTGATCTCATATAAATTATTAATTTCCATATGTATATATAGTTGTGCCTCCGTATCCTATCTTTGACAAATTTGTCATGTCCCGTATCCGCACCTGTGTCCGTGTCCGCACCCTTGCAACATAGCTTACTAATGATTTCAAGTGTAATCTAACTCCAATTCAGCTCTTTCAACTCGCAGAGAATTAAAGAGAAATACCCTCTTCTTCATTGTCAAGAAATCTCTCAATCTCTGCCTCATTATACACACACCCCCCATACCCCACCCCCAAAAAAAACAAAAATAAAAATAAAAAAAACTCAAATAATAAAAAAAAGAAAAAGTGTATAGCAACAACAATTACCTCAATGATTAATTCAAAACTTCATAAGTAACTCATTTGTCATCAGTAAAGTCGACAGAAGGGTGTATTTGGAAGATAACTTGAAGTCGTAATATAATACATGAAATATATAAAAGGCAAGGTGAAATAAGTAACTTTTAATGAAAGTGTTAAAACTCAATAAACTACAGTTATCCTTTTAGATAATTAAATATCAAAAATAATTTGCCAAAAACAAAATGCAAAGATTACTCTCCTTTGTGGAAAACAAATGCTCCTGTAAGAGATTAAATAAGAAACAAAGTCAAATTGATCCATTTCTTGGAAAATAAATTCTCTCTCTGATTATAAAGGTTGTTACATGTAAATTCCATGTGCCCACATGGCATGCATTCAATAGATGCCGGAAAATCACAACCAATGGCTAGATGCTGTCGAATATTAGGTGACAAGGAAACTGAAGAATAAAGTTCCAAAAGCAGTATAAAACTATAAATAAACGAAGGGTGATGAATGGTGAACAAACCATTGAAATAAGAGTCTTAGTGTTGTTGCAAAAATCTTCATGATATTTGCAAATTTAACCAAATTAAAAAACATAACAGCCACTAAAAATGTGAGCAAAATCGAGATTCCTCACTGAGGTGACTTACCAACATTCTTGAGAAGGCTAACACCAACATTATGTGCATGCACCGATCCGGCCATAGTGACACATGGAACTCCCATATACAGTGATTCACATGTAGTAGTAGTTCCCGCATATGGAAATGTATCCAAGCTACAAAGGAAAGATCATTTTCAGTTTTCAGGAGGAAAAAGAAGCAATTACAGAATGAAATTACATGTAGGAGAAATCATGTAGAAAAAGAAAACTGAGAACAGTGCCTAACAATCACAATGCAGAGTCCCAGTAATACCATGGAACTTGTACTGAGTTTTATAATGTCATCATGAAAAATTTAACCCTACAGTGTAAAGGAGAACTAAACAACAGTGGAGAACATTTTACTAACATGATCTTGTCACCATTCACTTTATAATAATTATAAGGGTTTTTACATGAAAACCACCTCAACTTTTACCCAAATCGCAACTTACCACCTTTATTTATTTATTTATTTATTTTATGTAAACCACCTTAGTTTGCTTACATGTTCTCAATGTCACACTTTTTGGAATTTTCTGTTTTTAAAAAATGTGAAATTACTATAATACCCCTCAGTCTAACCCAATAGAAAAAGGAGAGGAGGAGAGGAGGAGAGGAGGAGAGGAGGAGAGGAGGAGAGGAGGAGAGGAGGAGAGGAGGAGAGGAGGAGAGGAGGAGAGGAGGAGAGGAGGAGAGGAGGAGAGGAGGAGGAGAGGAGGAGAGGAGGAGGAGGAGAGGAGGAGAGGAGGAGAGGAGGAGAGGAGGAGGAGAGGAGGAGAGGAGGAGAGGAGGAGAGGAGGAGAGGAGGAGAGGAGGAGGAGAGGAGGAGAGGAGGAGAGGAGGAGAGGAGGAGAGGAGGAGAGGAGGAGAGGAGGAGGAGGAGAGGAGGAGAGGAGGAGAGGAGGAGAGGAGGAGAGGAGGAGAGGAGGAGAGGAGGAGAGGAGGAGAGGAGGAGAGGAGGAGAGGAGGAGAGGAGGAGAGGAGGAGAGGAGGAGAGGAGGAGAGGAGGAGAGGAGGAGAGGAGGAGAGGAGGAGAGGAGGAGAGGAGGAGAGGAGGAGAGGAGGAGAGGAGGAGAGGAGGAGAGGAGGAGAGGAGGAGAGGAGGAGAGGAGGAGAGGAGGAGAGGAGGAGAGGAGGAGAGGAGGAGAGGAGGAGAGGAGGAGAGGAGGAGAGGAGGAGAGGAGGAGAGGAGGAGAGGAGGAGAGGAGGAGAGGAGGAGAGGAGGAGAGGAGGAGAGGAGGAGAGGAGGAGAGGAGGAGAGGAGGAGAGGAGGAGAGGAGGAGAGGAGGAGAGGAGGAGAGGAGGAGAGGAGGAGAGGAGGAGAGGAGGAGAGGAGGAGAGGAGGAGAGGAGGAGAGGAGGAGAGGAGGAGAGGAGGAGAGGAGGAGAGGAGGAGAGGAGGAGAGGAGGAGAGGAGGAGAGGAGGAGAGGAGGAGAGGAGGAGAGGAGGAGAGGAGGAGAGGAGGAGAGGAGGAGAGGAGGAGAGGAGGAGAGGAGGAGAGGAGGAGAGGAGGAGAGGAGGAGAGGAGGAGAGGAGGAGAGGAGGAGAGGAGGAGAGGAGGAGAGGAGGAGAGGAGGAGAGGAGGAGAGGAGGAGAGGAGGAGAGGAGGAGAGGAGGAGAGGAGGAGAGGAGGAGAGGAGGAGAGGAGGAGAGGAGGAGAGGAGGAGAGGAGGAGAGGAGGAGAGGAGGAGAGGAGGAGAGGAGGAGAGGAGGAGAGGAGGAGAGGAGGAGAGGAGGAGAGGAGGAGAGGAGGAGAGGAGGAGAGGAGGAGAGGAGGAGAGGAGGAGAGGAGGAGAGGAGGAGAGGAGGAGAGGAGGAGAGGAGGAGAGGAGGAGAGGAGGAGAGGAGGAGAGGAGGAGAGGAGGAGAGGAGGAGAGGAGGAGAGGAGGAGAGGAGGAGAGGAGGAGAGGAGGAGAGGAGGAGAGGAGGAGAGGAGGAGAGGAGGAGAGGAGGAGAGGAGGAGAGGAGGAGAGGAGGAGAGGAGGAGAGGAGGAGAGGAGGAGAGGAGGAGAGGAGGAGAGGAGGAGAGGAGGAGAGGAGGAGAGGAGGAGAGGAGGAGAGGAGGAGAGGAGGAGAGGAGGAGAGGAGGAGAGGAGGAGAGGAGGAGAGGAGGAGAGGAGGAGAGGAGGAGAGGAGGAGAGGAGGAGAGGAGGAGAGGAGGAGAGGAGGAGAGGAGGAGAGGAGGAGAGGAGGAGAGGAGGAGAGGAGGAGAGGAGGAGAGGAGGAGAGGAGGAGAGGAGGAGAGGAGGAGAGGAGGAGAGGAGGAGAGGAGGAGAGGAGGAGAGGAGGAGAGGAGGAGAGGAGGAGAGGAGGAGAGGAGGAGAGGAGGAGAGGAGGAGAGGAGGAGAGGAGGAGAGGAGGAGAGGAGGAGAGGAGGAGAGGAGGAGAGGAGGAGAGGAGGAGAGGAGGAGAGGAGGAGAGGAGGAGAGGAGGAGAGGAGGAGAGGAGGAGAGGAGGAGAGGAGGAGAGGAGGAGAGGAGGAGAGGAGGAGAGGAGGAGAGGAGGAGAGGAGGAGAGGAGGAGAGGAGGAGAGGAGGAGAGGAGGAGAGGAGGAGAGGAGGAGAGGAGGAGAGGAGGAGAGGAGGAGAGGAGGAGAGGAGGAGAGGAGGAGAGGAGGAGAGGAGGAGAGGAGGAGAGGAGGAGAGGAGGAGAGGAGGAGAGGAGGAGAGGAGGAGAGGAGGAGAGGAGGAGAGGAGGAGAGGAGGAGAGGAGGAGAGGAGGAGAGGAGGAGAGGAGGAGAGGAGGAGAGGAGGAGAGGAGGAGAGGAGGAGAGGAGGAGAGGAGGAGAGGAGGAGAGGAGGAGAGGAGGAGAGGAGGAGAGGAGGAGAGGAGGAGAGGAGGAGAGGAGGAGAGGAGGAGAGGAGGAGAGGAGGAGAGGAGGAGAGGAGGAGAGGAGGAGAGGAGGAGAGGAGGAGAGGAGGAGAGGAGGAGAGGAGGAGAGGAGGAGAGGAGGAGAGGAGGAGAGGAGGAGAGGAGGAGAGGAGGAGAGGAGGAGAGGAGGAGAGGAGGAGAGGAGGAGAGGAGGAGAGGAGGAGAGGAGGAGAGGAGGAGAGGAGGAGAGGAGGAGAGGAGGAGAGGAGGAGAGGAGGAGAGGAGGAGAGGAGGAGAGGAGGAGAGGAGGAGAGGAGGAGAGGAGGAGAGGAGGAGAGGAGGAGAGGAGGAGAGGAGGAGAGGAGGAGAGGAGGAGAGGAGGAGAGGAGGAGAGGAGGAGAGGAGGAGAGGAGGAGAGGAGGAGAGGAGGAGAGGAGGAGAGGAGGAGAGGAGGAGAGGAGGAGAGGAGGAGAGGAGGAGAGGAGGAGAGGAGGAGAGGAGGAGAGGAGGAGAGGAGGAGAGGAGGAGAGGAGGAGAGGAGGAGAGGAGGAGAGGAGGAGAGGAGGAGAGGAGGAGAGGAGGAGAGGAGGAGAGGAGGAGAGGAGGAGAGGAGGAGAGGAGGAGAGGAGGAGAGGAGGAGAGGAGGAGAGGAAGGAGGTGAGGAAGGTAAAATATTCCACGACTAGATTTCAGATGACCACTTCATGTGGGAAACAAGCATCACTATCAAATAGACAACTTAAAAGCGTAACCAACTTACTAGACTAAATCCTCTAAAACCCACAAGGCCAGACCAACAGAAGGAACTGTCTAATATCCTGAAGATGACCAAAATAATACATCTGTCGAAAGAGGCGTCGATAAACAATGACCATCTTGATATGGAAAAAAAAGTACCCAGTATCAAATAGACAAAATTTTTTTAAAATTAACCAATTTACTAGTCTAGATCCTCTAAAACCCATAAATGCCAGACCAACAGAAAGAACTCTTTAATATACTGAAGAAGACCAAAAAAATAAATCTATCAGAAGAGACATCGATATATAGTAAAAGTTTCATAGCCAAAGATGTTAAAAGGTACAACACAAATACTAAGAGAATGACAAATAGTTAAAGCATGAAGAACACGAGACAGCTGATGGGGAAAAACAAGATTCAGCTATCTACCTGATATCCATTAGTGAATATGCTTGCATATGGTCATGGTTGAGAAGAATTAGAGGCAGAAGATCAACACGTAGCGGCTCCAGTCCTAATTGCTCCAAAATTGAAAGAAATCTCTGTCTTACACTATCAGAACAGAAGGGCTTACACTTGACAACAAGCCGGGAGTTAGGAACAGCACATAATATCCTTGCCCAAACTTTTAATACTTTTGGCGTTATCTGCAAAAAAATGAATGATGCAAAGCCTTAATTCAGTTTAGCTAAACATTTTTAAAAGAGATGTTCAATAATAACAATACCTTTGCCAAATTATTGAAGCTCCCAAAAGTAATAAAACCATTAGAAAGAGCTGGAGTGGGACAAACAGGACCAGCATCCGGCGAAGGCGTATAACAGAGAAAACATTTAGGCAAACGAACCAACTCCTCAACATGCCTGAAGCCACAAATAGTCAGAACATCTTTATCTATACAAAATTTGAAATCTAATCTCAAACGGTCAACTCACTTCTGCTTCGTGTTAAGTGGATCAGCCAGTGCATCTGTGATTCTATAATCAATTGTTGGTAGACCGGTTGTATTTGGGTAACCAATCCATGTTGCCTAAGAAAGCATAGTGGGAGAAAAAGTAATTATGAGGCAAAATTCATAAAGAAAATGATCATTGTTAAAAGATGTAATTATTGGAAATAATTACATGTGGATCTTCAGGTTCAGTTCATTTTAACATGAGGAAATAAGCTAAGAAGCACAAGATGGCATGCGGACATGGAAGCAACATGATAGACATGAAAACAAAAATGATAAAAGGTACAAAAGGAATGGCAAGTACGCAACAAAAAGTGTCATCTCCAATATATGCCTGACATTAATACAGCTTCACAGTAGAAATATCGATGAAAATAAGAGGACGCTCTTTAATAGAAGAACAATCAATATCCCGTTGTATCTCAGCAAAATTTGGTAGTTTACTGCCACTTTCTGGTTGAGTTTGCTCGCAGACAGTGTTTAGGCCACAAGACTGGAGGTTTCAAGGGGTATGCTTGTAAATAAGAACTGTGGAGAGGTGAAGGTCATTAAGGAGCATGTTTTACATGGATATATGTGAAAAACCAAAGCAACTCAAGCAATTCCAGGAAATATGATAAATGACAAGGATTTAAATTTATAAATTTTAAAAATATCAATAGGAACAAAAAGGTATGCAAAGAAGGTGATACACGTGAAATTAATTAAGGGCAGTACCTGAATGGGAGCAGGCCTGCAGGCCATCATCCCTAGCTTGTTATTTGCAGTGTGACCAGTAAGCTCCACCAGTATGTCAACTTTATCCTCCCTAACCATGCTAGCAACCTTCTTCTCATCAATCCCATATATATCCCTCCATAACCCACCTTTTTTCAGCACCCTGTCCTTGAATTTATGGGTTTTGGCATCTGCCTACAAGATCACAGTAAAACACAAGGACACTAACCATGTTTAAGCGCAAAGGACAGACCAATTATAATTTGCTGAAAATAATTGAAAGAGAAAAAAAAATAGAAGTAGAAAAATTGATTGGATTACATATCATACAGCCCCCATAAACTTGACTTAAGACGTGTTGTAAATCAGATGGTATCACTAAAAACTTGAAAAAAGACTTCAAGATAACTAAGTGGTGACACTTGTGCGTGAGAGAAATAACCATACCTTTACAACACCAGAGTACACAATCACCTTGTAATTTGTGTAATCGTGGAAAAAGAGAGGTGCTTCAATGAAATATGATACAGAGTGAGTAATATAATCAGGTGACACATATCCAATTACTAATGGGCGTTCCATATCTTTAAGATTATCCCAACTAGTATATTGAGGATATAGCTTCATAAATCGCATTCCCCATTCCCTGAGGAACAATTAAACATCAGTCAGTCAAACTGCTATGAATTTGTACCACTACATGAAGTAGTTTTATGTGTTCATTTCCTGTTGAAATTAAAAGTACAGCACTGAACTTGTAAACAACTAAATATTGAAGTTGCAGAATTACCAATAAAAATCATTAACAGGTGTGCTATACAAAACTCATAATCATTTTCATGATTAACAGGCATGCTATAAAAATGAAGTAGTTTTATATGTTCAATCCCTATTGAAGTTAAAACTACGGCACTGAACTTGTAAACAACTAATAACGAAGTTGCAGAATTACCAATATAAATTATTAACAGGCTGCTATATAAAACTCATGTCTATTTCATGCAGATTACATTCAGATGGTACACTTCAATAAGAAAATTTTAGCCAGAAACCAGACATTCCATCTAACAAGACATGGTTCTACATTTGTTTCCAACAAAGATAATTTAATCAAAAGTACCATATATGCATCTTTCAATATGGAAACTTTATGCTTATGGAACATATAAAAAATTCACAATACAGATACACAAAGATATGCCAAAAAACAGAGAGGATATGTATAACATTGACGCTCCGATCTTAATGAACCCAGGAAATTTGCAATGAAAAAAAAAGTTCTCATTTGCAAAGCATCTATAAAACAGGTTTTCCATCCTTTTAAATATGACACGGCAGAGTGACAACGAATCATAATGCATTAACTACAATATAAGTTTTATCAGGCTATCATCAGATTTCTTTTGGCCCGACAAATTTGAAGAATAATTCAACAAATATTTCTAATTCCCAAGGCATTCAATAACATTCATTAACTTGACAAAGCAACCGTGTCGCGTAAACCTGTCACAATAGATGGGTAGCAAAAAACAGAAGCACTCAATGATATCAAAGAGTGTCACCCCTGCTATTCAAAATCAAACAAAGTTGATTCATCTAAAATGAAGTTTAAAAAGTTCAAACATAAGAGCTAACTTCTACAATGAATTTTACCAGGTTTGGAATAAAAACCAACTATTATCGAAAATTGACTTCTAAAGGTCCTGATAATCTCATATTAAAGAAATATCCGTAAACAAGTGCCATAAACAGAACAGGAATCCTGTGAAAGCATATATACTATGTAAAGAGTTAGAATACCTGTGAGCCTCAAAAAGCTTATCATCAGAGCCCTCATTTATATAGTTCATTGCAAGCAGCCGGTTCTGCAAGAAGATTAATTGCTTCAGAAAAATTCATAGAAAGCACCAGAAGAATCAAACAGTATAGGTAATTTCTACTAATAAAGTTAGCATTCAGGACATGATTCATGACTTAGCCAGATATCGAATGTCTAAACATCCAAGAATCTACCAGAACATCAAGACTGGAAGACGATATATTATAATGATGTTAACTCAATATATGTTACAGCAAGAAAAATTCAGTAGAATTACAACCAACAGCAACCTCGACTTAATGAATAGAATGTTATGGGAAAAAATAGGTCATGCTGTACAAATGAATTCTGAATGTTTTATTGACACTGGTAGATAGTACTATTTTTTTTCTTAGCTTCCAATATATATAAAGAGTAATGCTTCATAAGATCCATGAATAGCTGATATTTTGTGAATAGTTTATTCATTAGAAGATTTACAGAAACCATTCCCAAAACGGTTGAATGAGAATATTAGCGAATGATTCACCAATACGTCAATGTAATAATACAAAAAATGAGCTAGATTTTGCAATAACTAGTAAAAGAAAAAGTAGGTAGAATGAACATGTGTTGTGTTTCACTACATACTAGCAAAAAACTAAGCTTCCAACATAAATAGTGATGCTCCATAAGATCCATGAATAGTTGATATTTTGTGAATAGTTTATCCATAAGAAGATTTACAGAAATCATTCACCGGAAAACGATTGAATTAGAATATTAGCGAATGATTCACCAATTCGTCAATGTAATAATACAAAAAATGAGCTAGATTTTGCAATAACTAACTAGCAAAAAACAAGCATCTACATAATAACCTCTAATACTGCAAAAACAGGGTGCATGATTTGTGAATTCCTCCAATAAGGTTATAATCATCGATAAAAGTGAAGAACTACATATGCTATCATGCGGGACAAAGGGCTACAACATGAGGTGGATGGATAAAGAGCTAGTTATGAACATACACCGGCCTATGCCTCAAGAACAATCGTATAGCTAAAACACGATAACGGAATTAATATAAAACAAAATATTTGTTGAAAACTGAAATGTAAATATTTACTGTGCACCAACTATACATAAGGGTGTCAAGCATTGACAAAGAAGAAGGAAAATTGCTCCAGGATTCATCCCATATTATCGAGTCCCGTTGTTTTAAATGTCCTCAATATAACCGATATATTAGCCGATATATCCTTTTATAGGCTTACCGCAAAAAGCCATGGTCTTAATATCCTTTACAACCTTTTGGTAATTTTTGGCGATATAGTCCCGACATGGCCGATATATCAGCTGATATATTGGCCGATATGTCCTTTTATATGGTTTGTTGTAAAACAATATAGTGTTGCAAATTTTCTTTAATTTTTTCTTGGCAAAAGTTCCAGCCCTATGAATTTAGCAAATTCTAGTATGCTCATTTCTCTGAGAGTTTTTACAATTGGTTAGTGACCCTAAGGATATATTTTTACATCTTTTACGCTTAAATTTCATTAAGTATGTTGACATTATGTTTTAGGACATCATATTATCTATGTACATCATCCATTATGACACTCCGATATTTTCTACATATCCTCAATATTTCTCCGATATCTGCATACCAATATGGATTTTGGCCATCTGATATTTCCCTGATATCAGATATTTAAAACCATGTCGAGTTGTATCCACATACAGTACCTACTAAATGACACATTTAACTCTACTCAGGCTTTTATGGCATATTCCTAGGTGGCTCCCACATGAACTTGTTGCTAATCAGTGACACTCATTGCTAATGTAGTCAGCTAGCACATTATTGTCATTTGAAGTCTGCTAAGTTATCTGTGGCATATATTCACCCCTCTCCCATATGAACTCATATTTAATTAGCGAAGACCTTAAATATTTGCTAATATAGTCAGCTGAGAGCTCTACAGTTACCTTCCAACTTATGTTACTTAGCACATCAACATTGCGCCTTAGCATTCTCATTTTAGCCACATTCATTGAGGATAATTGTTTTAATATCCCTGGTATATCCGATATATCGGCCGACATATAGTCTCAATATTCTTTACCGGTTTTTGGCAATTTTTGGGAGTTATATCCCTGATATAGCCGGTATACCAGCCTATATGTTTTTTCTAAATGGTTTATTGAAAACAATATAATTCTGCAAAAAAAAAAATTTAATGTATTTTAGCAAAAATTTCAGTCTATCAAGTTTGACCAAATTCTAGTAGGCTCTTTTACCTCGTAATTTTCTATAACTGGTTAGTGAACCCCAACATATATTATTCATATTTTTGTAAGCTTAGATTTCATTAGGTATGTTTAGATTACATTTTAGGGCATTATATTATATATACATATCATCGGATATGGCAATCCGATATTGACTACATATCCCTAATATTTCCCCGATATCTGCAATCCAATAAATATTTTGGCCCTTCGATAGTTTTCCGATATCCGATATCTAAAACCTTGTTGAGGATAGTTAAGGATGATAAACAAATGGCCTGAGCAATCTCAAATGAAATGAATATTGGCGTTGAGAAAAGAAAAGGTTGCTTGAAACAAGTATCGGTGATGAGAAATTTAAGAAAAGTTTGATCAAAATGAATGTTGCAATAGAGGTTTATGACAAGGGCTCATTTGATAAACAAGAACAAGCCATATGCAAAAAATAACTGATAAACATCATTCTTAGATAGTCAGACGTGCAAAAACCATGAACCGAGATACATATACCTGTCATGCATTTTAGAGAGACCAAACAAGACTAAGCTCTAACAAACACAGTAAGGGAGAGAAAAGAAAAGAAACTCAGATGCATAAAATAAGGGGGACAAGATCGATAGGCGAAGAAGATTCTCCAACTTGCAAAAAAATCAAGAACCAATAAGTGTGTGTGATTGTGTCATATATATATATATATATATATATATATATATATATATATGATAGAGAGAGAAAGGGGTATGCTTGGTAACAAGCACAAATTTGGTACTTGGTAGTGAGGTGGATACATCTCAAACCCGTCTAAGGTTGTAAACTACAAAGAGAAAAGTATCAAAGGGAATGTACTTTCCATCCAACTAATCTCACTTACATCTATGGCTGAGATTCCCCAATTCACATACCAAGTATGTATGTATATATATATATATATATATATATATATATATATATATATATATATATATATATATATATATATATATATATATATATATATATATATATATATATAGAGAGAGAGAGCATACTCATTATTCTCATATATATATATATATATATATAGAGAGAGAGAGCATACTCATTATTCTCATATATATATATATATGATAGAGAGAGAAAGGGGTATGCTTGGTAACAAGCACAAATTTGGTACTTGGTAGTGAGGTGGATACATCTCAAACCCACGTCTAAGGTTGTAAACTACAAAGAGAAAAGTATCAAAGGGAATGTACTTTCCATCCAACTAATCTCACTTACATCTATGGTGAGATTCCCCAATTCACATACCAAGTATGTATGTATATATATATATATATATATATATATATATATATATATATATATATATATATATATATATATATATATATATATATATATATATATAGATGAACTTAAGTTCATAATGAATAGTAGTGCACCAACTTTTCTAACCACTCATCTTGCTTTGGGATCCGTGAAAGATATAAAAGGCCACTTTGAGATTTGTGCATCACAAATCTCAAGGCAAGATGAGTGGATAAAAAGTTGGTGCACCATATTCATTATGAACTAAGTTCATATATATATATATATATATATATATATATATATATATATATATATAGAGAGAGAGAGAGCATACTCATTATTCTCATATATATATATATATATATATATATAGGCAGGCTTTAGAGACCAAACAAGAGTAAGTAAGTGTTAATGATAAAAACAAAAAGAAACACGAGTTACATATAACAGAAATAAAAAGATATCAGCTATCTAACTATAAGCCAATCAGCCAAAATGTATAAGTCATTTGAGCTACTGATATTGATTTTCACAAGCCAGTTGATAATACTTGTATCGAGCAAAAACTCAGTAGACATAGGAGACAAATGCTGTTAGCACCTAACCAAAGAGCAAGATGTACAATTGAAAGCAAATATGAAAATGTGTTTAAAGATAAAGCTTTTGATTTTCGCATGCCAGTACATAGAACTTCTTTTTAGCAAAAAAGGACATTGCAAATGTTGTATGCACCTAAACAATGAGCCAGATGTTGCAAGGATGTAAAATCAAAAGCAAATTTGCAAAAAAAGAAAGAACGAACATGGACACCCCCCCCCCTAAGGGATCCCAGGGGATGTGCAAAAAAGAATTCAGTGAGATAGTTACCGCAACAGATTCATTGAATGGGAAAAGTTAAGAGAAAGTCCCAGTGAACTGACAAGCGTGGATTCATGCAAACAGGTTGGTATGGAAATAATTGAATATAACTTGAAAGTACAGGCCAAATAGCTATCAAAACATGCATTATATTTGGTTGCAAAAATAATATTGTAGAATAAATTCAAAAAGCTAAATATTCAGAAATCAGATGAACCCCAAGCCAGCAGAGAACAAGACCAGTACCTGACCCGCATTACGTGAATCAGGATCAATCTGAAGGCATCTTTCATATGCCTCTATAGCTAGAGCAATATTGCCTGCATCTCTGTAGAGGACCCCTAAACATCAAAAAAGGAAGTATAAAATCTATACCAAAGTTCTACTCCAGTATTGCTGACAGAATAGCATGTTTTATACGGCTCTAGATAGAGAGCACAATCAGTAGTATAATAAAAGTAAAGATTTGATTTGCTTTTGGTGGGATCAATACTATCAAGGATTTATTTCCCATTCAATCGCCTTATGTTATGTGGCTTGGTTATAGGTGCATGCAGACACTAAGTCAGGGTAGTCATCATCAATCAGTAACTTAACTTTCAGGAGGTTGTTGATTCACATTGTTAACTTAAATTTGTTAGTGAAATTGTGAAAACCTATATCGTATATGATCTATGATGATGCACCAAATACTCGGATGTCAAAACTAAACCAAATGCATAATTCTTGTCGAGTTGTACAAGAACACCAACCAAATATTACCTTAATCAGTATCCAAGCAAAAATGAAATGGGTGAAAGTGTTAAACCTTGGAAAACATGTGATGTTATGCACTGATATGGATTGATCGGTAGGAGACATGAGAACAAACAGATACATGTGAACCTATGTTGCATGAGTACTTATCTGGAGCCGTACCTGTGTCAACATGTTGTACCCATACCCAACACTAAAACTTCAGTGGACACTCCTTCGACATTTGCATACAGTTGCTCAAATGTGTACTCAATTATATAATACATGTTTTAATTTAAAACACTCGTCATATAATTCTCGGATATATATCCTACACCTCACATACAATTCTTGAAACTCGTTGGACATAGATCGGGTACGTTGCAGCCCGTACCCAGTTCAAGAATATGATTATAAAGGGTCTTTTGGATATCAAGTTAAGAAACAAGAAATTTTCTAATTTATAGATCTATATAACAAAAGAAACATATAAATGTTATAGGAATTTTATTTCATAGCACGGGAAATGAGAAAACAATACTGATCTCATCTAAATTCTTATTATATATATACTTGTATGTGTAACCGTGTTCCTGTACCCTACCTTTTGAAAATTTGTTGTGCCCTGTACCCGTATCCGCACCAGTACCGTAGCCATACCCGCAACCGTGTAATTTAGATGTGAACATACAGATACATGTGAACATATGGACTGGCAAGATGTATTTACTAAATTATATAAACAATTAATAACTCCCTTAAATTCCTCCTGATGTAGTAAAAGATGTTGAGACTGAAATATAATACATCATTGGCAAGAGACTTTGTGAAAGTAGAAAATATGTGAATTGTTTACAACAGAACATCGAGCTAGGGGCAGGCTGTGGACAGTATTGAGAACTTAGGGAGATTCATAAACAAAATCTATTTTGCATCATCATCACTCTCAAACACTAAGGTAATGCAGTACATAAGCTCCCAGTGGGTACTAAGATAAAAATATTCTAGCAGAAACAGATTTGCATTATGCACTATGTGAAACACTGACAGTGCTTTCCTCATTTGCGCTACCAGTATGAAATATTAGAGGATACACGTTGCTACAAATTTCAGGTTATCATTCATTAAAATAAAATTTGAATCCTATAAATAAATACATCACGATTATACAATTCCAACTTCTATATCTACTATAATAGTTAAAGAAACCCAACAATCAAAAAGCTACATTGCTTCTTCACAATCAAATTTCATATAACCTAGGTCCTACACAGGATATACAACACTGTGTAATAAAATGAGGTATTAAACCAAAAGTGCCACAGAACTCTTAGATCCCCATGATATTTCAGCTTAATACAAGCACGCATGTGTGCCTGTGTATGTGCATGTGTATGCATGTAAACAAATGTTTGATGTACTTACTAAAGAACTGAAAAGAAGGTTATAGATGACCTAGTGGCAATATCAGAAAGCCAGCTAGAAATGGATAGACTGCTAGAGATTAGAAATGAAATGACAATAAGTGAAATCATTGAGATGCATTCTACACGTATGGCAGGTATTCTTAGTGTCCTGATAAGATGTGAAAGGATTGTGACTAACTGACCATGTTACTGGGATGAAGGTTGAATGTGCGTGTATTGGTCTGTGAGCACAAGCGTGTGCGTTATTGAAGCTACAAAAGAATTAGTATCTTTACTAACTTAACTGAGAAAGTGGTCATAAAAAGAGTTAAATGGAGGAAAAAGAAAATAAACAATTTAAACCAACCCAAAGCATTCAGATAAAATATTATTTTGTTGTGTGTAAGAGATGTAAGCAAAGAAACATATCAAATACAAAGGTTGAGAAAATGCTGACACATCATGATGATTAAGACTACGAGCTACAAGATAACAAAAAATGAAATGCTGAGAAGAGGAAATGGAATCAACCAATTACCTAAGTTATTATATGCCTCTGCATATGTAGAATTTGCAGCAATTGCTTTCTCGAGCAGGCTTGCTGCAGCATCTATTTTGCCCTAAAAATATGTTAATCCAAGTTAAGAACCGCAGAGGACGTGACATATAATAAATGCAGAGGACTAAATGTAAACAGACCTGAACAGTATAAACAACACCGAGATTGTTTAGTGACTGTGAGAAATTTGGTTTAATTGACAGGGCCATCTACGGTGCACGAAAACAAGAAATAAGCATACAATCAACAATGACAAGCATCATTCAAAAAGAAAACATATAAACATATACAGAAGTATCAAACTTCAACAATATCACAAAACTGAACTCACCTGATAACACTCCACAGCTTTGTCAAGATTATCCCTGTCCTTGAATATAACTCCTAAATTGTTGCACGCCTCAGCACAATGAGGATTGAAGTGCAATGCAAGCTCATAAAAAACAATCGCCTTGATTCAGAAGATAGCAACATTTCAGTTATAATGTCAAAAAATCACTGCCCAAATTCAATAAACTAAACTGAAATCCATGTGTAGTAACTATTAAAGCAACTAGAATGAATTATGTTCCCTTTGATTTTCTTCAGCTATCTACAGTTTCTTTTAAATTTGGACATGGATGAATCTAGATAAGAGCTAGATCCTCCATAGCAGAAAAGAAAAATAACAAGACAAAAACAACAACAAAACCTTTATCCAAAATTTTTTGCTGGTTCTACATGCATCCAATCTTCCATTCAGTTCAGTTAAGGGCATAATGGAGAAAAATAGTTCCAACTAAACTTCTTAATTCAACCTTGTTCAATAAAAATTAAATCTATCTACAAACTTTTAATCATAATTTTTCTTTTCCCCTTTAATCTAAGGCCTAACTACATGCTTCCGGTTAGCATATAGCAACAATCTCTTGGGTTAGTCCCCTAATAGACAATATTATAAATTAAGTACCCAGTCCAACAGCCCAGCTCAGCCCAGCCCAACCTAACCTATTAAGAACAGCATGTACAAAAAATCATTGTAACATAAAGGAGAATGTTACTATGTATGAGTGGGTATGCATTAAGATATATATGACAAGAAACGTATTTATTCATAGGAATACTATAATTAGTTATTACCTTTGTTGCATGGGTATTTCTACAATGAAGTTGTACCCGTACCTATACGGGACACTTGTGCACTTCTTGAATACATGCATACATTTATTCAGACGACTAATTAATTATACAATATATGTTTTAATTTCAAACATTCTTCAGACCTTTGGATGTATATTGTACAGTTCACATCTACTTTCTGAAACTTATTCGACAAGGGTTGGGTTCGTTTCAAGCCATATTCAGTTCAGAACTACGATATCAAAGGTTGTTTGTGTATCTAGTTCAAGGTTGTTTGTGTATCTAGTTCAAAACTATGATTTCAGCCAATGTGTTTCAGCCGTACCCCCGTACCCTACCTTTTACAATTTGTCGTGTTCCATACTCGGTACCCGTACTCGTATATATGCAACTTAGATTATTATTAAGATATAAAGCCTAAAGGTATTAGTTTATGAGATCAGGGAAGGATAATATCCTATGATACCTGGGTACATCTATCTTGAAGCGTGAAGCCATACCCATACCCAAGACGTATTTGTGCACGTACCCAAACTCCTTGGACGCTCCTTGCATATATGCATACGCATATATACATACATTTATTCGGGCATGCACTCAATTAAACAATACGTGTTTTAATTTAGAACACTTGTCAAATATTTCCTGGACATAAATGTTACACTTCACATCCACTTCTTGAAACTCGTTGGGTTCCAAACTATGATTTTACTGGTCGTTTGGGTGTCTAGTTCAAAAAGAAGAGTTTTTACTATTTATAATCCACACATGAGAACATAAAACTGTTTAATTTTCATTACACATGGAAAAAAAATATTGATCTCATGTAAACTATTAATTTCAATTTCAATATATTATGTGTGTATATAAATATTTATATAGTCATGTACCTGTACCCTACCTTTTACAAATTTGTTGTGTCTCGTACCCGTACCCATATCACACAGATAATATCCAAATTATTCAAGAAATAAAATTATTACATGTTTATATTAAATGAAATTGTTTTTATTCTTGTTATAAAGTTTGGAAAAGCAAAAGAATAAGTATTCGAAAGAAAATAATAGGAAAGAGAAAATGAAGAACAGATATCTTCTTTTGTATACTGATTTGATTATTCATTTATTTTACTATTACTTATATTTTTAAAACTTATATAGCATTTAGTGTATTTGGCAGGATCTATGAGTGTGTGTGTACACACGATTAGAAACATTCTCATATGATTGGTCAAGATTTGGGCCAACCCTTGAAGCAACTTCTTTATTTATTTAACTTTAATTTTATGTGATGATATAGAAAAGGAGAGATGGATTTCTCACAAGCTTTTCACTAAATATATATCATAAGAATAAAAAATTGACAGAAAACAGAAGCAAGAAGTGAAAGATTTCATAATTAGAGGCACATTCTCATATAATTGGTCAAGATTTATGCCAACCCTTGAAGCCACTTCTGTATTTATTTGACTTTAATTTTATGTGATGATATAGAAAAAGAGTTACGGATTTCTCACATGCATTTCACTACATATATCATAAGAATAAAAAAAATTGACAGAAAAACAGAAGCAATAGGTGAAAGATTTCATAATTAGAGGCACATGCTGGATTAAAAGGTGAACTTTGCCCAACAAATACAATATAAATTTCGACTGACCATCTCAAACTGTAGCATTTCACCATATGCAACGCCAAGATTGTACATAGCATCGGCATAATGCCAGTTGTAATATAATGCTTTATTGTAATATGTCACACCTTGATTGAGGTCACCCTCTAGTTTAACCTGCACAAAACCAGACCAAATGGTTAAGTGGGCCCAGTATAAAAGAGTAAAATAGTGAAGATTGTAACTTGCCGCATCAGAAAATTAAAATGCTAAATCTGCTGTTCGTTTACACAATATAAAGGAAGTAAATGAAGAAAATGGCTGCAAAAAGGTTCATTGGCAGAATGAAACTGACAGATTTTTCTAAATGATTCAGCAAGGACAATAGAAACAACTTCCAGGAGGACCATAGGAGTCAGGTTTGGCATTTATCCCTCTTGACCCCACCCCCCAACAATATGAGAAGCCTTTTCAGTTTATCAGCCAAATGAACATAATCCACCAATTGTATTCTGTACTTTTCCTTTTTACTCAATCTCGAAGATGAACCTCGACCATAGCAATCGCTGATTACTGCTTTTACCTGCCGACATCCCAAACCTGACCTGCCTTCCGATGTGAAGCCTAGATTTGTTCTTTGCTCGAACCATAGCCAAGAACTGTTTTTCCAAAGTGAACATTCTTTTATCTCCTCCGTCTCCAAGAAAAATAATGCAGAAAAAGTCATATCTACTAAGAATAAACTTAAACCCGTTATTTGAAACATTTTTCCTTTTTTGTTGCTGTTGTTGTTGTTCTTTTTTTTTTTTTAGGGGGGGGGGATCTAAACCTAAAGAAACCCAAACAGATCTGAGCTTCCCATAGATTTAACTGGAGATTTTCGAACAGATGATTTTCATTTACTCTCCAAAACTTGGGTATAGCTAAGTTTTAGTCACAATTTGGATTAGTTTAAATAGAAAATGATTATAACTGATTTCAAAGGACCTATATAATTTGAGAGATGTGGGAAAATCATATCATTAGGGGTTTAAAATTAAGCATTAATTATAGAGATATAAAAAAACACTAAAAGACATTACACAAATCAGCCCACTAGTAGAACCATAATATAGTAAATTAAAAATAATCCAACTTAATATGAAAATAAGGAAAGCCAACCTTAGTACCCAAATCTGTCAGAGCTATCGCCATATTATTCTTGGCAATCTCAAAGTTCGGGGAGATAGCCAAACACCTGAAGCACAAAAGTAAGGCACAAACAACATAAAGGCGGGTACAAGATCATGGATTAAGTACTAAAAAGAAAAAAAAGAAAAAAAAAGAAAAAAAAAGAATATGTAGACTCAGAAAGTGCATGCTAATAATTAAATACCTTTCGTAGCAAGCAATAGCTGTTTCTAGTTCCCCACGGTTTTTATATATGACTCCCATATTGCAATATGCCTCTGCATACATGGGCTTCTGTATTGCGGCCTTCTCGTAGCAAGTAAGTGCCATATCAAATTGCATCATCTCAGAGTAGACCACCCCAAGATTGTAATAAGCAGGCTGCATATAAAGGTCAGCATATATCACTACAAGGACAACTGGAGTGAAATCACAAGAAAATGTGGACAACTATGCAGAATAGGGAAAATGAAATAAAATGATGCTACGTACAGCATAGTGACTGTCGACTTTAAGAGCTTCACAATACTTCTGAATTCCTTCCTCTGTGTTCCCAGCAAGTTTCAAACTAGTGCCAATATCGGTCAAAACAACAGCAAGGCATTCTGCAGCAAGTTTATAAGAAGGATCTGCCTTTAACGCCTTCTGATACGACTGCAAAATGTTAATAGAGTAACTATACCAGAATTCATTATTGTGAACACTAGAAGACAGCCATCAACTTTACCCTCAAGTACGAGCCCGGACACCCTACCACCCCCCCCCCACCCCGGCAAAAAAAATAAAAAATAAAAAAAGAAAGAAACAACCCCATGGTGGGCACAGAACAAATTGCACAATCAGCACATGACAAGGGAGGAACACAGGAATAATACCTCCACAGTCAACACTCACATGTTAGGTCAAATGCAAGAGTCTATGCAAATAGTAACCATGACTTAACAAGAACACTTACTAACATTAAAGATACATCATTTAACTAAAAACTAAACATATAACAGTTCATAAGAAATCGATAGCAAAAGAATGTTCCAAACATGTTAGAACTATCTCAAATAAGACTAAGACGTCAAGTTTTATATTGTAGTAGTATTTTTCAATATTCGTTTACATATACATAAAATTTACAAATAACTCTTGCCTACCCCCCCCCCCCCACCCACACACACACACAAAAAGATTTTTTTACTTATTTTAAGGGATATTGGTCCCTTATTATTATTAAATCTTTAATATTTTGAAGTTAGTCCCTCAAAGCATTGAAATTGCTATTAGTCGCTCAGGCTCAAACTTCTACCAGTTCTTTCAAATTAGCCTTGGTAGTTATGCTATTGCTTAATTTCGGAGGAATGTTCCATTTAACTTAATTTCAAATTTTCAATTACACTCCTCTGTTTAAGTTACTCCAACCCCAAAACTGTTTCTTTAAGCTTGTTCAAACTCAAACATGTTTCCTTAAACTTTCTGTAATTTTGGGGAGGGAGAACGCCTAATTGAGGTTAGAAATGTAATTGATCATTTGTGGTTAACAGCTAATCCAAAATGAGTTAGGAATTTAGAATAACTTGTAGGAGGACTAATTTGGAATAACCGAAAACACTTGAGGGGCTAAATAGCAATTTCAATTTTTTGAGGGACTAGTTTAAAATATTAAAAATTTAAAGGACCGATATCTTTTTTTTAAAAAAACTTAATTTAATAACCCTTAGATTTCTAGTGGGGTCCATATAATAACTTCTCAAATCAAATTTCTCTCTCCCCCTTCCAAGCTTTCCTTACCCATCATCAAATTATGTTAGTTTTCAAAACCTAATCTCTCTATCTGACTACTTCACGTCTCCAGAAATCCGGGTAACTTAATTTTGCCTTTATTTTAATACATATATGAAACTTCGCCTCCTGTTTAGATATCATCTTTCAGTTGATACTATATTATTGTTGTCGGGTAATTTTAATTGAATTTCTTAACTAGTTAGCTTTTAAATTAATGCTAGAGCCCTTATATCTCCAATTTGTGCAACTTACTAACTTTTAAATTAGTTTTGCTTAACCAGTTAGCTTTTGAAATGAGTTTTCTCAACTTGTTGAACTGGTTGAATCGAGTTGTACTAGAGGCATTGTATATAGAGGACACTCTTTATGAAATCAACAAGATGGAAGGATTCATTTAATTGATAAGAAGCTTGACTTTATTTGCTCATCCATGACACTAAGCCCCCCCAGCTGAACATTTCTAGACTCGTCCCTGGCTCCTAGAATAACAAAATTATCTCTGAATATTCTTATCATTTTAGTCAGAATAGTTCTTCAAAGAATTTATCTATATTACTTTTCTCTTCAATATCATTCAAAAAAGATTCAATTGTGATGTTCTACAAATTAGCACTTGAAGGTTCCAGGTTCTTCGAAATGAGTGAGAGACCCATCAGGGCCGAAAAGGAGTAAAAGGATGAATCAATCATAAAAGAACACATATTTCTTCCACATCTCAAACTCTATAAAATGAAGATAGCAAGGATGTCATATAAATATTATGTTTCTTATACAAGGCAATTCAAAAAGTTACATATGACAAAGATCAGAGTAAGTGCTTGCGTAGATACAAAATTCATCCATCTTCATGTATGTCACACATAATCAGGACATTTCAAAATTCATGTCTGTACCAGGTTTTGGGGACTTGATTTCAGTTTCCAGTACTCTCTCCTAGGTTTCGTGGTCTCGGCTTTTTAGGCAGTCTCAACTATTTTGCTTATGATTTTCATTGCAGTTTCCTCTATATGTCCAAGGAATCATGGTCGTAAAATTCATCCATTTTTATTGCAGTTTCCTAGG
Source organism: Asparagus setaceus (assembly GCA_012295165.1). NCBI lineage: Eukaryota > Viridiplantae > Streptophyta > Magnoliopsida > Asparagales > Asparagaceae > Asparagus > Asparagus setaceus. The sequence goes on along the minus strand of CM022708.1, from coordinate 35,400,733 downwards.
TTTCATGATCTCAGCTTTTTTGGCGGCCTCATTGAATGTGCATTTTTCTACTCAGAAGTGCTTGAAAAACCACTCAGACCGAAAATTCAAACCGTTTGGATGTACCTCATACCAACTAAACCATCTATAAACAAATAGCAAAAATATAAACCTAAACACCAATTTGTTTGCCACTTGACATGACGCATGGACAATATTTGTTGAAATCATATGATAATTTTGTAGCAACTAGGGTGAGGACAAACGAAGGAGAGACAAATTTGTTTTCTATTATCAAAGGTTTACATAAAGGATCAGCTTTTAAGTTGATATCTTTTGCATTATTAATGGACAAATTTACAAGACATTCAAAACAAAGTTCTACAGTGTATATTATTTGTTGAGTATATTAGTTGATAAAACTAGGGAAGGGATGAGAGAAACTTGAATCAAAAGGATTTAGAATAGTAAAAGAAAAAATAATACATGGAACAAAATTTTAGTAAAATTGCAAAGAGGAATGAGCTTTATAGTACATATTGATAATCATGAAATACCTAAGAGTAATCACTTTCATTTATTAGGATCAATTATTCATCAAGATGGTGACCTTGAGAATGAGGTTCATAAAATCAAATCATAACTAGTTGTCACCAGCGATGCGTGGAACTTATTGTTATAATATTGTTACTTATATATATGTTGTCATAATATTTTGTTGTATTGTTCATATATATTATGATAATGTCAGAATTTGATAATGTAATAATGTAACATAGATTATAATTTGAAAATTACCTAAACAAAATGAACACCCATCAATATCTTTTTCTCATTGGAACATAAAAATAATAATAATAAATGTCCATACATAACTATTTCGAGATAGATCATCTAATAAATAAGTTAGGTATAGATAAACATGGAAGCTTGACAGACTCTAAAATATACAAAAGGATATTATTAATTAATTAAAACTAAATAAATGAAGTTTGATGGTCATTTTGTGCTGAGAGGTTGCCAAGTGCAACCATTGGTTATTGTTTTAGTATAAAGTTGAGTAGTGCTTCTAAACATATAGCTCATATCCAAAAGCTAATATAGTCTTTCGAGTTACCAGATGCAGCGATAATTAGCATAATCACAATCAAGAGGCTACTACAAGTCTCCTTCGGTAAAAGAGGTTTTAAAAAGACACAGATAGCAGGTAATAACATACCTCAGCAGCTTCCAATAGGTGACCTTCGTCCTTGTACAAAATTCCGCAGTGGGTAAGGGCACATGCATTTTCAGGGTCAAGCCTGATGGCTTCAGTAAAACTCTCAAAAGCTTGCTGCATCCTATTCTGCATCTGAAGGCAAATCCCCTTGCCTATAAGAGCTTCAACATTACTGCTGTCCTTCTCAAGGAAACCTTCATACAACACAAGAGCATCCACAAACTTGTTTCGTGAGCGAAGGATATTGGCATAAGAGAGAGCATCTTTTCCTTCAAATTTACTGTGGAGAGGATGAATAGGAGCTGGAGCTTCTGTAGCACCATCTGACGAAGGTCGCATTGCTTTTACCCCCTCATTTTCTCCAACCACACCATTACTTATTGTCCCGTTCCTGGCATCCATACTCGTCCAAACCATTACATTATGTATCCCCAATTTCGGGTTCTAGAGATAAAGAGGAATATATTAGAGAACGACGTAAAGCAAAACTTGGGTTCAATAACCTGTATTGCCGACTTCAGAACTTACACAAAATTATATCCAAATTTAAGGGAAAAAGGTGGAAACAATAAACAAATTACTCAAATTAGATGATCCAAGTTACAGCTAAAACAATCTCAAAAGTAGATTACTAGCTGACTGCAGCAACTTTTAAAAAGATGTAAAGCAAGCAATAAGGAAACTAACCACAAAATCGAGGGAAATAAATACAAACACTTTCCTCAAGCTAATAAAAACACATAAATACAATTTATCGACTAACCCAACCGCACCGAAACTGTAAGATATTTCTCTAATCCAAGTTCAAATCTTTTCCCTTCCAAAGCTTCCAACCCAACCAAAAAAAAACAAAAAAAAAACAAAATGTTCAAACTAGAATATGAAAACCTAGCATCAAACTTCACATTCAAAGAAATTATCCACAAAAATACAAAAAAAGAAAACCCGATAAAAGAACAACTAAAATACTCCATTATTGGTGAAAAGCACAATAGGGACAAAATCAAACTTCAAAGGTATAATCTTGAGTCTTTCCAAATGTTATTTAAAATAAAAGCTAGGGTTTTTGAAGCTTACACTGGACAAGTAGAAGAATCGCCGGCACAATCCATGGCGACGACAATTAAGCGGCTTAGGGCTTCAACAATTAAAAAAAAAAGGTCAGTAAAAAGAAGAAAAAAGAAAAAGACAACAAAAAGTTGTAAAAAAAGGTAAAAGTAAAAAAAGAAAAGGAGGTTTTTTTCTCTCTTAAAAACCCTAGAATACTTTTTTTAAAAAAAATTTGATGATTGCCAAATTGGTAAATTTAGAAAATAAATAGTTGGGAATTGAAAGAGAACCCTAGATCATGCAGCTGCAATCTCTGGACTCGTCTGAGCTCCGAATAATTGGGAAAGCTAGTGAGATTTTAGAGAGAGAGAGGGAAGAGGAGGGAGAAAATATAGGGTTTTCTGAGGAGAGAGAGAGGACTGGTGCTCTTTTGGGGTTAAATTATTTAAATAAAATGGGGAAAAATAAGTTGGTGGTTTCGGCCGGGTCGGGTAGAAGAATTTTGACCCGAAGAAAATGAATTGAAGGGGCATTTTGAGATGCTTTTGGGATGTGCTAAAATACCAGCTTAACATATAAAGTAACACTCATTTTCGAGAAAAAGTTTAAAAATAATGTCGGCCACAATAAAATCTAAAAATTAACGTGTTTAACTAATAAGCATACTCCGGTCGCCGGATTTTTAATTTGAGCGGGAAAGTTTAGGATTTCTGCATATGTATCCCTCATATATTCTACACTTACATATTTGCCTTCCAAAATTTAAATTTTTTCCTCCTTCCCAATATCTCCTCACCCTCACATCCTTCTCTCCCTCCTTTTCCAATCTTAACCCTCTTCTCAACCTCTCTTTCCTCTCTTAATCTCACTCCTCCTCCCCTTCCCTCCTCCTCTCTCTTTCTCTCTCTCCCCTCAACCATTTACGAAATGCAAAGAAGGGAGGGGGGAGAAGGGGAGGAGAAAAGTGAGGGGATGAGGAAAGAGGTTGAGAAGATTGGTAATGTAAGTGAGGGGAGAGAGAGAGAGTTGGGGTTTTTTTGCCAATATTTAAATTTAAAAAAAATTATAATTGTGGAAGATTTGAGGGGTATATATGCAAAAATCCTTATTTTTCTGGTCAAATCAATGTTTCGGTGACCGGAGTAGGCCTTATCGGTTAAGCGTGTCAATTTTTAGTTCTTATTGTCATTAGCGTCAGTTTTTAGATCTTATTGAAAAATCGGTATCATTTTATAGACTAATCTGTTATTTTAGCATTTTTGATGTGCTAACTAGTGTATATTTGCCAAAGAAAAATGATGTGCTTTAGTGTATTTTTAATGAGATAGTTAAATTGTTAGGAATTGTTTAAAACAGAAAATGAAATACTTGTCATCTGCTATATTCTTTTATCTACGTTGTTGTTCCTAACTCGGTTGATGAGTGATGAAAATCCTGAATTCTTACAAAGTTTAATCGAACTCTACACCTTCAGAGTATTATTTTCCTTTTAGCATTCTATTTCTATTCTCTATTCTTCATTCTCGCGTTCACTTCTCACTTTTTATACTTAGTCCTCATTTGATATCTCATCTATTTGTATCCCCTCTACTGCGTCTTCACTCTCTCATTATCCTTTCATCCCATTTTATATTTATTCCTTACGGGCGTGTTTGGATTTCAAGAGGGTTAAGGGAAGTTAAGGGAAACTATATGAGAGAAGAGAAGGGAATGGAAGGTTCATGCCGTTTTGTATTTATTCCTTACATGTTTTGTGTTGGGGACGAAAAAATAGAAGGAGATCAAAAATAAAAAGAAGGATAAAAAGTATACCTACAAGATATAAGATTCGAATCCAATGAATTTAACAAATTATGAGTTTTCCGATTCTAACTGAAACTTGAGGAGCAAAGAATAAAAGCATATATATTTTCTTTCTTTTCAATCAAAACCAATAATAACACTTCTTTTAGCAAACGTAAAAGTTGGTACTAAGAGAAGAAAAATTAAAGAAGAAATATCTAACGATTCAACACTAATAATGAGATAGTTTGCCTAATCAAATAATATGTAGTCTATTCCGAATTTCATGTTTGTCGGCTCAACAAGTTTTGTCTCAAAATATGGGATTTGAACCCTGTAGATTTAATAATATTTGAGCTTTTTGACCTTGAATACTTAACTTGTGGAGCAATACTTAGTGATGCTCTCTCTCTCTCTCTCTCTCTCTCTCTATATATATATATATATATATATATATATATATATATATATATATATATATATATATATATATATATATATGACAAATATTTGTTTCTTATTGTATCTCATAGAGTGTGTATATCCACATGTCTATGGTATCATTCAGATTTCTTACTAATTTGGACAAAATATATCATAATCTTCCACTATTAAGTAGTGAACAAGTATTATTGTGCATTGAACCATTCATTCTTTGCGAGGGACGCAGTTGACGAAGTTCAAACCAAAAGGCACAAACAAAAGCATCCGGACCCTATCTATAGTATTTAGCAGGGGTTAGTTGCGAGTAGGGGTGGCAAATGGGTCGGGTCGGGCGTATAAGTGTGACCCGACCCGACCCGTTTAATAAACGGGTCAATGCTACCCGACCCGACCCGTATAACCCGTTTAGATTTTGGGGGAAAATTGGGATCAGCGGTTGATCATGGCCGTGACTGAGTCTCATGATTTGGGCTTTAATTGTTTATGTAATAAAATTCCAGTTTACAATCTAAGCCTGTAGAAACTCATTTCACATATTGCAATTAAAATTTCCTGGGAACTCCCTTGTGGACAAAACATTCAAGGTAAACAAAAATCCTGTAATGACGGGAGACTAGGCATTGTCTACAAACTTTTACAGAACATTTGATGAACAAATCAACGAATTTGCTGGTGTCTTTGGCGCGTGCACTTATACGAAATTACATCTCTACAACTGAAGCATTTCGGAGTTAGAATATTTGCGGGCAGTTAGTAATTTGAAGCTTTTGCACCCAAAAATAATGTCAGAGATTGGCTAGTCTATGCTTGGCAAAGGCAGCTTCCAATAGTTCCAAGAGTTGTAATCCTCCTGCATCGAATGCCAAAATACAACTGCTCAGTATCTTTGGAATCAAGAAAAATGCAAAACCAAAAAGTAACTCAAGAAAGATAGTTTAGTTGTATCAGCAATTCTGTCAACTAAGATAGAAAGGTGAAGTACCTTTGGATTTATGATGAATATTTTCCCCTTTGGGATTCCAAGCACCCTGTAAGTTAGCACATCGGTGTCTCTATTGCCAAAGCCCGCATAAAATATGATTCACGCTTGCAATGTGTGCGCGCGCGTATGCGTGTGTATCGAATAAAACAATCAAGTTTGCTTATCAGAGTCTATCAGCACTTCAAACAAACTACCTGCAAACAAGCAATCTTGAACTCATGCGGTGATCTTCTTATAACTGCCATAATCATAAAGTATCAATCAGAAAATTAATTATAAAAAACCAGAAATAGTGAACCTACAGCAGAACAACTTGGATCACTAAGAACTAAGTCAAATTATTGAAGAAAATACATATTCTAGTGATATCTGCACTGATGATCTATTAGTACTACCAATCCAAGAGCATCTGTCACCAGTTCAATGATCAAATTAGCAACAGATTGCAATCGCAAAATGACAAAAGGAGAAATATCACTAGATTCACTTTCATTTCAGAATTAAAGCAAACAGACATCCAAACTGAATTAACAACAATAAAAGTAATCAACCCTACTAGGTGTACAAGCTCCAAAGTACAAAAGCAACTCCTCCAAAGTACAAAAATACAATTATAATACAATCAAATAGATAATAATGTGCATACACTTGTACAGAGGGAAAATATATTGGCTTAAAAATCTAAAATTGCACCGAGGAAATAGAAACCCATCAAGCGTTTCAACCTCTGTAAGCTAAAAACAAATTTTAAAAAAATAGAAAAGGGGAAAATAGAGAATAAGAGAAGGAGAGCGTTAAAAAAACTTACAGCAAAGGGTTCTCGCTCGCCGTTGCTGCCGCCGCTCGCTCGCCGTCCGCCTCCGCTCGCTCGCACCGCTGCCGATCAGCGCTTGCCTATTGTCGCCACTCCCTGATCGTCGCCGCTGGCCTCTCGCCGTCGCTCGCCGCCGCCGAGCACCATGATGATTAGGGATGAAATCTAGGGCTCTTCTTTTTTTTTTTCCTTTTTCCCGAGAGCGTTTACGAGAGAGAAGAGAGAGAGTCGCTGACTCGCTGGGTCATTTTGTTATTCGGGTCGGTGTTTGTGTTATACAGGTCAGCCGGGTCAACCCGAATTGACCTATTTAATAAATGGGTAAATTTGGGTTGACCCGTTTATGACCCGACCCATATAACTTGACCCATACCCATTTTAAACTGGTCGGGTCATAAATTGCCACCCCTAGTTGCGAATGGACCTCCTATACTATTGTCAAATTGCGAATAGCCCACCTATAGCTCTATTGTTGCAAGTAGACCTCTGGATGAGTATTTTCTTGTCTTTGACTCTCATGGGCTATTTGGTTCACTTGTTTTATAGAAAAGTTTTGAGAATATCTCTGACAATAGCATTTTTGTAAATAATAATTTTCTATAGGTTTCTTTAAACTCTTTTTAGTTCGGCCAAAATTTATAGAAATATTTTCTATAAAGTAGTGAAAGGGGATATTTTATAGAAATCAATTTCCTCTCCATATGGGCGAAATTGGCTAGAAATCGGCGCATTGAATTAAATAATAAGTTACGTACAAAACTTACCAATTTCCACTCCTTAACCCATTTTCTATAAAGTTGATTTTCCTCTTTTTATATTTTGAACCAAACAAAGAAAAAGTAAAAACAAGAAAACACCACTTTTGAATTTCTATAAAAATTTTCCTACAAATTTTTATAGAAGTACATGGAAATCAAATATTGGATACTTTTCCTTTTCTTTTTTATATTTATAGAAATCGAATCAAACAGCCCTTTAGAGAAGAGAATTGTTTATTGACAAATAGGGTCAAAGAGTCAAAAACGTTTCACTCAAGGTGTGTTTGACAAACTATTAAAACTAGGCTAGGACTAAACCTTACTCAATTTTGAGTCTTTTTTGGATTGGCAAAAAGTGGACCAGTTGGCTCAGTTTTCTCGGCAAAAATGAGGTCCAAAATTGGTTATTTTTTGAACCACCTCTCCCTTGGTTCAAAACAGAACTAGTTTGCCTCAATCGTGTGATACCCCAAGATTTAGTTCCACATCAGATATTGATTGAGTGATTGAATGGTTTAAACGATGGGTCTTGAGAGTCAAGTGTAATATTGGCTAGCCAATTTTGGGCATTGTGTAGCGAATAAAACAATCAAGTTTGCTTATCAGAGTCTATCAGCACTTCAAACAAATTACCTGCAAACAAGCAATCTTGAACTCATGCGGTGATCTTCTTATAACTGCCATAATCATAAAGTATCAATCAGAAAATTAATTATAAAAAACCAGAAATAGTGAACCTACAGCAGAACAACTTGGATCACTAAGAACTAAGTCAAATTATTGAAGAAAATACATATTCTAGTGATATCTGCACCGATGATCTATTAGTACTACCAATCCAAGAGCATCTGTCACCAGTTCGATGATCAAATTAGCAACAGATTGCAATCGCAAAATGACAAAAGGAGAAATATCACTAGATTCACTTTCATTTCAGAATTAAAGCAAACAGACATCCAAACTGAATTAACAACAATAAAAGTAATCAACCCTACTACGTGTACAAGCTCCAAAGTACAAAAAGCAACTCCCTCCAAAGTACAAAAATACAATTATAATACAATCAAATAGATAATAATGTGCATACACTTGTACAGAGGAAAAATATATTGGCTTAAAAATCTAAAATTGCAACGAGGAAATAGAAACCCATCAAGCGTTCAACCTCTGTAAGCTAAAAACAAATTTTAAAAAAATAGAAAAGGGGAAAATAGAGAATAAGAGAAGGAGAGGGTTAAAAAAACTTACAGCAAAGGGTTCTCGCTCGCCGTCGCTGCCGCCGCTCGCTCGCCGTCCGCCTCCGCTCGCTTGCACCGCCGCCGATCAGCGCTTGCCTATTGTCGCCACTCCCTGATCGTCGCCGCTGGCCTCTCGCCGTCGCTCGCCGCCGCCGAGCACCATGATGATTAGGGATGAAATCTAGGGCTCTTCTTTTTTTTTCTTTTTCCCGAGAGCGTTTACGAGAGAGGAGAGAGAGAGTCGCTGACTCGCTGGGTCATTTTGTTATTCGGGTCGGTGTTTGTGTTATACAGGTCAGCCGGGTCAACCCGAATTGACCTATTTAATAAATGGGTAAATTTGGGTTGACCCGTTTATGACCCGACCCATATAACTTGACCCATACCCATTTTATACGGGTCGGGTCATAAATTGCCACCCCTAGTTGCGAATGGACCTCCTATACTATTGTCAAATTGCGAATAGCCCACCTATAGCTCTATTGTTGCAAGTAGACCTCTGGATGAGTATTTTCTTGTCTTTGACTCTCATGGGCTATTTGGTTCACTTGTTTTATAGAAAAGTTTTGAGAATATCTCTGACAATAGCATTTTTGTAAATAATAATTTTCTATAGGTTTCTTTAAACTCTTTTTAGTTCGGCCAAAATTTATAGAAATATTTTCTATAAAGTAGTGAAAGGGGGATATTTTATAGAAATCAATTTCCTCTCCATATGGGCAGAAATTGGCTAGAAATCTGACGCATTGAATTAAATAATAAGTTCTGTACAAAACTTACCAATTTCCACTCCTTAACCCATTTTCTATAAAGTTGATTTTCCTCTTTTTATATTTTGAACCAAACAAAGAAAAAGTAAAAACAAGAAAACACCACTTTTGAATTTCTATAAAAATTTTCCTACAAATTTTATAGAAGTACATGGAAATCAAATATTGGATACTTTTCCTTTTCTTTTTTTTATATTTATAGAAATCGAATCAAACAGCCCTTTAGAGAAAGAGAATTGTTTATTGACAAATAGGGTCAAAGAGTCAAAAACGTTTCACTCAAGGTGTGTTTGGCAAACTATTAAAACTAGGCTAGGACTAAACCTTACTCAATTTTGAGTCTTTTTTGGATTGGCAAAAATGGACCAGTTGGCTCAGTTTTTCTCTGGCAAAAAATGAGGTCCAAAATTGGTTATTTTTTGAACCACCTCCCCCTTGGTTCAAAACAGAACTAGTTTGCCTCAATCGTGTGATACCCCAAGATTTAGTTCCACATCGGATATTGATTAAGTGATTGAATGGTTTAAGCGATGGGTCTTGAGTGGTCCAATATTATTCTTAATTTTGGCGATTAGTTGGTAGGCTGAAAAATTAGGCGATGATATCCAAACGCTCGATGAAGGTTACAAGTCGACGACTTTCACGATAACAAAGGAGAATCGAAGCTAATGTCTCCAGTACAAGGATTACAAGTTGACAATCCTTGTGAAAAGAGATAAATTGAAATCTCTTCGGCAGGACTTTATCGTTTGGGTTATCAAAGCAGCGAAGACACATGACCCGCTCAAGCCCAAATGCGGAGCATGGCTGCGGCCCGGCGCTGAAGCCAAAGCAGCGGGCACATAGCGGCCCGTTAAAACGCGGAGCACATGGCAGCGTCTCAATTCAAAATGCGGAGCACATGGCCCGTTGAAGCTAAGCAGCAGACGCGCATGCGGCCGCATTCCGGAAACTCAAAACGCCAGCACACAGACCAGCGTTGAAGCTCAAAACGGCGGCACACATGGCCCGCTTGAAGCTCAAAACGGGCACGAGGCTTGCTCCGGGCTTAACTGGCGTTTTGACTCGTTCAAACCACGATGCTTTAAAGCTGTTTTGCGATCGAGGGCCATTAACCCTCATTTAGGAGCGATTATAGGCGTAACCCTTAAAACCCTATAAATAGCCAAAGGCTGGCGAGAGAGAGAAGGGGCTTTTCTCTCGATTGGAACCTTTGGAGGAAGTTGTGTTGGCTTAGAGGCTTCTTTGGATTGGCCTCTCTTTGGCTCGGCAGCATACAAACTCGTGCGAGTTACAAAACTCATATCTTGAGTTATCAAACTCGTTAGAGTTATAAACTTGCTGAGTTCTTAGACTTGCTCCTCGCGAAGTTCTTTCCACCCTCGTCGAGTTAAGACGGTCGGATCGTCAACGGGATACAAGATTCAAGCTCCCACCGCCATTGAAGAACCAGTTAAATAAAGGGAAGGGTCTCGTTGATCATTCCCTCTTTAGATCGCCGACGAGGAATTTGTAATTTCTTTATCTAAGTCGGTTAGAGAGAGATTGCATTCGAGAGTTGTATTTATTCTTTCTTTAAAATCAATTGGAAGGGATAATCTTTATTTGACTTTAAATTTCCTGACAGTTAGGCAAACCAGCGTTGCACTCGGTGGGTCCTGGGACTTACATCGCAAAGGAGGGTTCATGCGTAGAGTGACAAATATTATCGAGAGAAGTTAGCCGGTAGGAAATGTGGAGCTTGGAGTCTTATGTAGGTCTTTGTGCATAAGTCTTGTAGAGCCACCTCTAGAAGCCCGTAGGAGCCACCTCTAGAGTTCTCATCGCCTAGTGGTGATGCCGCGATGGACCATTGTCATCCGACAATAGCATTTTTGTAAATAATAATTTTCTATAGGTTTCTTTAAACTCTTTTAGTTCTACCAAAATTTATAGAAATATTTTCTATAAAGTAGTGAAAGGGGATATTTTATAGAAATCAATTTCCTCTCCATATGGGCGTAAATTGGCTAGAAATCTGACGCATTGAATTAAATAATAAGTTCGTACAAAACTTACCAATTTCCACTCCTTAACCCATTTTCTATAAAGTTGATTTTCCTCTTTTTATATTTTGAACCAAACAAAGAAAAAGTAAAAACAAGAAAACACCACTTTTGAATTTCTATAAAAATTTTCCTACAAATTTTATAGAAGTACATGGAAATCAAATATTGATACTTTTCCTTTTCTTTTTTATATTTATAGAAATCGAATCAAACACCCTTTAGAGAAAGAGAATTGTTTATTGACAAATAGGGTCAAAGAGTCAAAAACGTTTCACTCAAGGTGTGTTTGGCAAACTATTAAAACTAGGCTAGGACTAAACCTTACTCAATTTTGAGTCTTTTTTGGATTGGCAAAAAATGGACCAGTTGGCTCAGTTTTTCTCTGGCAAAAAATGAGGTCCAAAATTGGTTATTTTTTGAACCACCTCCCCCTTGGTTCAAAACAGAACTAGTTTGCCTCAATCGTGTGATACCCCAAGATTTAGTTCCACATCAGATATTGATTAAGTGATTGAATGGTTTAAATGATGGGTCTTGAGAGTCAAGTGTAATATTGGCTAGCCAATTTTGGCGGATTGTCAAAAATTACCAAGATGCCAATATCCGCCAAACACTATCATGAAGGTTCAAATACGACAACGATAACAGGAGAATCGTTAATGTCTCCAGTACAAGGATTACAAGTTGACAATCCTTGTGAAAAGAGATCACAAGTATTGATCTCTTCAAAGCAAAACGCCGGACTTATCCCCGTTTGGTTAGCATCGATGCTCGCTTCCCAAATGCGGAGACATGGCTCGTCGAGCCCAAAACGAGCATGGCCGGATTAAACGCGAGCACATGGCCCGCGCTCAATTCAAAATGCGGATATGGCCCGCTAGCTAAACGCGAGCACATGTACCGCAGTTCGGCTCAAAGCTGCACACAATCGCGCTCAAGCTCAAACGAGCATGGCATGGCCCGCTCAAGCTCAAAACAAGAGGCTTGCTCCGTAACAACTACGCGCTTTGACTCGCTCAAACACGATCTTACCTAAAACTGTTTTGCACGACCGAGGGCCATTAACCCTCATTTAGGAGCGATTATAGGCGTAACCCTTAAAACCCTATAAATAGCCAAAGGCAGAGAAGGGGCTTTTCTCTCGAGACCTGGAGGAAGTTGTGTTGGCTTAGAGGCTTCTTTGGATTGGCCTCTCTTTGGCTCGGCAGCATACAAACTCGTGCGAGTTACAAAACTCATATCTTGAGTTATCAAACTCGTTAGAGTTATAAACTTGCTGAGTTCTTAGACTTGCTCTGAGTTCTTTTCCAACCTCGCCCCACGAGTTAAGACTCGGATCGCAACGGATACAAGATTCAAGCTCCCACCGCTACCGCGGAAGAACCCAGATTAAATAAAGGGAAGGGTCTCGTTGATCATTCCCTCTTTGTAAGCAACCGACGAGGAATTTGTAATTTCTTTTATCTAAGTCGGTTAGAGAGAGATTGCATTCGAGAGTTGTATTTATTCTTTCTTTAAAATCAATTGGAAGGGATAATCTTTATTTGACTTTAAATTTCCTGTGACGATTGAGCCAAACCACGAGACTCATCCTGGACTTACATCGCCAAAGGGTTCATGGTGACAATATTATCGAGAAGTTAGCCAGCCGGAAATGTGGAGCTAAGTGCTATGTGGTACTAGGTGCTACACTGCATAAATGCGGTAGGAGCCACCTCTAGAAGCCCGTAGGAGCCACCTCTAGAGTTCTCATCGCCTAGTGGTGATGCTGCGATGGACCAATTGTCATGCTGCGACGAGGACGTCGCGCCATTAAGATGGGGTAATTGTGATACCCCAAGATTTAGTCCCACATTGGATATTGACCGAGTGATTGAATGGTTTAAATGATAGGTCTTGAGAGCCAAGTGTAATATTGGCTAGCCAATTTTGACAGTGGATTGAGTCAAACCACGTGTTGTGCTCCGTGAGTCCCAAGACTTACATCGCCCCCAACGGCTTCACGGACCCGGGGCATGACAAATCGTAGCCCAATTTTTGAGAGGTTTGCTAGTGACACCCTAAGAAGGTATATCTACACTCGGGTGATAATACAGAAGGCCTATCCACAGCAATATGACTACACAGTAACATGGGGTTGATCTGAAATGAGTAATAGTGCAAAAGGATCTCTCTAGTCTCCATAATCAATGACATTATTATATGCCACATTTTTTTTTTATCAAGGACATGCATCCAAGTGTGGACAAGTGTGGACAGGGCACCTAGCTGAAAAAAGTTTTCTCCTAAACCAGTAAAAAAAGTTCACTAGTAGGGGTTGATCCACAGCAATAGGACTAAAGGAGGTCTATCTGCAATTGGGTGGCAGTAGGAGAGCCTATCCACAATTAACCCACTTAGAATTGGCACCATGTTAAGTTTCAATTCTAAATAAGAATTTTCTAGTAATTTTAATTTCTTTTCAACAGATTATATTGATTTCCAAGGATCTTATAAAGTTGTGAATTGCATGCTCATTAGCAAGTTACTGAGCATATTTAGATTTATTTTTTTATCACTTTTTTTATTTTCTTTTGTTGGACAAAAAATTTACTTTCTTTTATTGTTTATCTAAACTTTATTTACTATTTTGCTCAAACTTTGAACCCCGCCAGCTATTGTGCGACTTATAGAGAGTTGTATTTTGGGCCCACAAGGTTTATTTCTGAGAAGCAGACAAGTTCCGCAAACACACAGCTACCCGCTAGGGCCTTTTAATATATAGTGATATGGTTAAAATATTATCATATTTTGCCTCTTTAAATTGAAACCAACAATTCTAAGGAATTTGTTATTATTATTTTTCTTTTGAGTAAATGCAATAAATTGTTACTAAAAAGGAAAATTAGAAGAAGTAACATATAATAATTCCATCATGTGAGAACTGAGAATATTTAATTGATCAACTCATGTCTAGCCCCACATATAAATCCTATCATAACCATCTCACATTTTAACCATAAGTTTAATAGGTAAAATTTCCAAACTAATCTTTTACCTTTTCATGAGTAGATCATTCTCTATTTTTGTCGGTGTTCTCAAAATTTGTATTCCACATTTTCCACATTTAGTAGGTTCACATAGGAACAGAAATATCATGTAAAACAGCATATTATCCATGGGTCGCACAATCATATGCAAAGGCCCAAGATTCACAACCAAATCGTGGGCCGAGATGAAGTCAGTATTACTTGATCAAGCCCATTTAAACAAACTTATCCCGCGTTCGTTCAAAGCACTTGACGCGTTGAAGTAAATGCGGAGCACGGCTGCGGCAGCGTTGGCCAAGCGAAGCATGGCGGCGTTGGCAAAGCATCGGAGCACATGGCAGCGTCTCATTCAAATCGCGAGCATGGCAGCGTTGAAGCTCAATTGCGACGCGTTGAAGCTCAACGGCCTACTCCCGTTGAGCTCAAGCTGCGGCGCACATGGCCGCGTTGAAGCTCAAAACAGGCCTTGCTCCAGCGCGAACTACGCGTTTTACTCGTTCAAACACGATCTTAGTTCCAAAGCTGCTGCGAGAGCCATTAACCCTCATTTAGCGTTATAGGGTTGACCACGGACCTATAAATAGCCAAAGGCTCTGAAGAAGGGGCTTTTCTCTCGATTGGCGACCTTTGGAGAAGTTGTGTTGGCTTAGAGGAGCTTCTTTGGATTGGCCTCTCTTTGGCTGGCTGGCATACAAACTTCGTGGAGTTACAAACTCATATCTTGAGTTATCAAACTGTTAGAGTTATAAACTTGCTTTGTTCTAGACTTGTCTGCTGAGTTCTTTCCAACCTCGTCCCACGAGTTAAGCTCGTCAACGGAGATGCAAGATTCAAGCTCCCACCAGTGAAGAACAGTTAAATAGGGAAGGGTCTAGTTGATCATTCCCTCTTTTAGAGAGAACTTCAGGAATTTGTAATTTCTTTTATCTAAGTCGTTAGAGAGATTGCATTCGAGAGTTGTATTTATTCTTTCTTTAAAATCAATTGAAGGGATAATCTTTATTTTGACTTTATTTCCTCATGAATTGAGCAAACCGCGTTACTCGGTGGGTCCCGGGACTTCATCGCAAAGGGTTCAGTCGTGACAAATATTGAGAAGTTAGCGGTAGAATGTGAGCTAAGTGTATGTGCTAGCTACTTGCATAAGTCTTTATGCCTCTAGACGTAGGAGCCTCTAGAGTTCTCATCGCCTAGTGGTGATCTTTGCGATGGACCAATTGTCATGCTGCGACGAGGACGTCGCGCCATTAAGATGGGGTGATTGTGATACCCCAAGATTTAGTCCCACATTGGATATTGACTGAGTGATTGAATGGTTTAAATGATAGGTCTTGAGAGCCAAATGTAATATTGGCTAGCCAATTTTGACAGTGGATTAAGTCAAATCACGTGTTGCGCTCCGTGAGTCCCAAGACTTACATCGCCCCCAACGGCTTCACGGACCCGGGGCATGACAAATCGTAGCCCAATTTTTGAGAGGTTTGCTAGTGAAACCCTGAAAGGTCTATCTACACTCGGGTGATAATACAGAAGGCCTATCCACAGTAATATGACTACACAGTAACATGGGGTTGATCTGAAATGAGTAATAGTGCAAAAGGATCTCTCTAGTCTCCATAATCAATGACATTATTATATGCCACATTTTATTTATCAAGGACATGCATCCAAGTGTGGACAAGTGTGGATAGAGCACCTAGCTGAAAAAAGTTTTCTCCTAAACCAGTAAAAAAAGTTCACTAGTAGGGGTTGATCCACAGCAATAGGACTAAAGGAGGTCTATCTGCAATTGGGTGGCAGTAGGAGAGCCTATCCACAATTAACCCACTTAGAATTGGCACCATGTCAAGTTTCAATTCTAAATAAGAATTTTCTAGTAATTTTAATTTATTTTCAACAGATTATATTGATTTCCAAGGATCTTATAAAGTTGCGAATTGCATGCTCATTAGCAAGTTACTGAGCATATTTAGATTTATTTTTTTATCACTTTTTTTATTTTCTTTTGTTGGACAAAAAATTTACTTTCTTTTATTGTTTATCTAAACTTTATTTACTATTTTGCTCAAACTTTGAACCCCGCCAGCTATTGCGCGACTTATAGAGAGTTGTATTTTGGGCCCACAAGGTTTATTTCTGAGAAGCAGACAAGTTCCGCAAACACACAGCTACCCGCTAGGGCTTTTTAATATATAGTGATATGGTTAAAATATTATCATATTTTGCCTCTTTAAATTGAAACCAACAATTCTAAGGAATTTGTTATTATTATTTTTCTTTTGAGTAAATGCAATAAATTGTTACTAAAAGGAAAATTAGAAGAAGTAACATATAATAATTCCATCACGTGAGAACTGAGAATATTTAATTGATCAACTCATGTCTAGCCCCACATATAAATCCTATCATAACCATCTCACATTTTAACCATAAGTTTAATAGGTAAAATTTCCAAACTAATCTTTTACCTTTTCATGAGTAGATCATTCTCTATTTTTTGTCGGTGTTCTCAGAAAATTTGTATTCCACATTTTCCACATTTAGTAGGTTCACATAGGAACAGAAATATCATGTAAAACAGCATATTATCCATGGGTCGCACAATCATATGCAAAGGCCCAAGATTCACAACCAAATCGTGGGCCGAGATGAAGTCAGTATTACTTGATCAAGCCCATTTAAACAAACTCACAAGCTGTTTGAGAATAATCAGCGAAAAAAATAACTTAAATACGATGTTTTACAGAAGAATTTCTAAGTTGAATAAGATTTGAAGATTAAAGTGATAATGTTCATAATTGATTATAATTTCCCAGATAATTTCCAATTTGGCTAGTATTGAAGAATTCTTAATCGCATATAGACACATAAATACAAAACATTCTTAAATTTCAACGCATTACACACCTTTAAACTATTCATTACAAAAAGACAAGCAAAAAGTAAAAATAAAACGATCATCGGTATAAAAAAAGGGAGTCCCCATTTGTTGTTGAGGAAAAAAAAAATTACAATCTCCTAACCACTTAATGAATCAACAAATAAATCTCTCCGTTCAATTCCACGTAAAACGGAAGGGAAAAAAAAATTACCATCAGAATGAATATTTTTGCTAATTAGCGCTGTTATTAATTCCTCAGAGCCAATCAAGTCGATTCGAATCGAACTCATACTAAAAAAATTAGGATAACGATTTTGGTAATTATCATTGTTATGAATTCCTCAGAGCCAGTCAAGTTGATTCCAGTCGAACTCGTCGAGCATTTTCAGGTCCAGTTCTGCTTCTTGAGTTGAAGGAGGGTTCGAGCTTCCCGGGTCCGACGACGAACTAGCCTGTGATCTAGATCTCTTGGCGCCAGAATGTCCCGTTGTTTCCCCCGTCGTCGGATTTTGGCTCGTAGAAGCCATGGATGGCTTACGGTCGAAGGATCGCATGGTTCCTGAGTTTTTGTATACACGACACAAGCTGAGTTCGTTCTGGAGCTGCAGGAAAAATGTGTATTATTGAGGAGAGGATACGAGTTTTCCTTATCAAGACATATCGTTATCTATATCCGTGATTGGTAAGCAGATACGGATATGATAAGCGTCATACCCGAGCCGTATCCGAACCGTATGCACACCTAAATGAGACTAATGCCCTACTTGTTGTGAAAGTCATAGAATATTATAATGAAAAAGACGCAATTAAACAAATATATACTATCATTTAAAAGAAGTCATATTTTTGAATTGTGTGGGCTTCAATTTAATAATCTTAAAATGTCCTCATATCTGGGAAGGAAGAAAAAAAAAAAAGAAGAAATATCCTCACATCCAGAAAAAATCAATGGAAATGTCAACCAACAAACTGTTTGTTTTCTTGATAATTCGACTACAACACTCTCACTGGTTTCGTGTCATTAAACCTACATATATTAAATCAAAGGAAACATCCAAATTAATTAAGCAATGATTATTGATCAGTACCTTTGGAACAGAACCAGGAAGCAGGTCTCCTTCTAAAGCCCTGTACTCATTCATCTTCCAATTGGTCTTGCTCCCACCCGGGGCTCTTCCTCTGTAGAAAACCATGGTCTTCTTCACCCCCAGAACCCTAGCTCGGCTGTCTGACGCGTAGACCGGGCCCGTGGACCCCGTCGCCTTCCAGTACCCCGACGCCGTGGTCCTCGTCGGCCGGCCGCCGTGAGCCTCTCTTGGCTGCCAGGGACAGAAGAAGAACCACTGCTCTGAGTCCCGAGTACATGATATCTCTGCATGCCACATTAAATAGTGACAATTAGATTATGATTAATTTCATATATACTGTATTTTCATGAGGGCCTAGGTACTTATATATATATCTGCTATTTTATTATAAAGAAATTAAATTGAGATGTCATGATTCTTGAGAATCATGATAAATTACGTTATGTTCTCAGCAGAGAAGACTAAATTGTTAATTGCCCTCTAAATTAAGAGTAAAAAAGCAATGTCTTTCTCCGAGGTTCGAAGGGTCTGAATGCTAATAAAGAAAAGAAGCGAAGAGGGTACAAAATGAAACATCATCCCAGCCATTTCGAAATTGGTGCGTCAACTTTTTATTATAATTTCAGAGTTTTGATGCAGTACCAGGGAGTTGCCACGGGTCGAAGCGGTAGATATCGACAACGGGAATGACCCGTTCGATATCGGCCTCTCGGATCTTGGAGAGCTTGTTGTGGAGGTAGAAGGAGAGGAGCTCTTCTTCAGTTGGGTAGAAACGGTAGCCTACAGGAAGTAGCTCATTACCATTGCTCATGTCTCTAATTAAACTATAATTTAAGTATAACTTGGTTTATGTAAGAGAAAATGAAGGGAGTAGAATGAGTTAGGTGGAAGGAAAGGAACAAGCGTATTTATAGGGGGAATATTGAGAGCAAGAAAGCTCAGAGTGCATGGAGGGTCTTTGTGGAAATTTTGAAAGGAGAGAGGGGGAGGAATTGGTCAGTGATATTATTGTAATTTAGTGAGAGTTAATCACCATCAACATGAGATGGGAGTCAAAGGGCCTTATACACTAAGCAATACATGATTATGCCATCACAAAGTGTTTACGAGAAATTCAAAATAATAATCAATCTTCACAAAAATCTTTCAAGATTTGACGCGGTGGAGGAAATTGTAATACATACGATTGCAGAATAACTAATTTTCAAATTCCTTTGGATAAGCACAAGCTTGAAGAATATTGTTCTTGAAAAGGAATAAAAGGCATGTTTTAGCTCACACATTGGTGTTTGTGGATAGAAATAGTTAGAACCACATCTCATTTTATTTGCATTAAGAATTCAACGTGTGTATTTTCTTGGGTGTTGTTGCAGCTACGAAGAGTCTTCACAAAGAGAAAATGACCCATGAACAAAAATGTCATCGTTGCTGCGTTCAGATTGAAAAGTATTCATTATTCTTGATAGTGGATACACACTGCAGACTACATAGGGTTAGTTTGGCAACTTTTTAAAACTAAATCAGCTTTAAACCTGATCTAGTTTTAGAGTGTTTTATTGATTGATAAAAGCTGAGCTAGAAGCGGTCCAGTTCACTTCGGTTCAATTTAAATGGTCTGGTAGTTCAATTTAGTTTAGTTTTGAGCCTTTAAAATGATTTCGTTGTGGGCCCGGGAGGAGTTGATCCACAACAAAACCAGTTCTCATCAAAACTAGTTTAGGGATCAAACGTGACCCGATTCCAATGAGTTGTCAAACACGCTCATAACGTGTAAGTTCTCACCGCCTCGCGGTAAGCAAATAAATATAATCATCAACTTCAAAATCGACAGTAGAAAACAGGTCGCCTTGTATTATTTTCAATAGAGGGAGCAACCTTCCTCCCACAAGAGAGTCCTCCACTCGTTTTTCCTCACGAAAAGCGCGTCATCATAAGCAAGAATCCTAGAAACGGACTCACACGGATGCATCGAAAAGCAAAAGATCACTTCGAACATAGAAAACAGAACCAGAGCAGAGCCAAACTACTGTAGAGAGTCATCAACAAGTCAATGAGAAAAACACGAGGTAAAAGAAATTAACAAGGAATCGGTCTACCCCGCGTGCGCTTGACAACCGTGTTATCTATTTTTCATTTTCGTGTCCGGATCAAACTCATCCATTATCCAATCCAAGGACTCATTTTTTTTAACACTGCGACCCGGGGAACAATCAAACGCGTTAAAATTGAAGAAACTGTTGAAAGGGACTAGAAAGACGTATCTAGCGGTGTGTTTGTGATTAACAACTCAAGTGAAAAATATCTCAAGCCCAAAAGACCCCAATTGAAGCTCAATTAACGCCCAAAAAGCCCAAGGCTCACAACCAAGTTCATCACGTTCTTTAGTCAGCAATTAAGCATCAAATCAAATTTGGAAAAAAATCAAGTCAAATTTATATTCAGGATGGTTAATCTCAAAGAAAATGCATTATGTCCCAATTTGAAAAACAAAATCTAACATATATCAGAAAAGTACCTATCTTGACGAGACGAAACCCAATCGTATGAAACCCAAGAGCATTCAAGAGTACGGTAGGGCACGGGCCGAGTCGACCCGCAGGCTAACCCGGCCCACCCCGGCATGGGTCACGACCCGGCCCAACCCGGAGTAGGCTGGGTTCGACCCGACCCGTGATATACGCGGGTCACGGGTCGAGCCGAGTCCAGCTCTAGACCCGGGACGAGAGAACTTGACCCCGCCCACCGTAACCCGACCCGGCCCGACCCATTGTACTTCAAGATTATTTAACTGGCCAGTTTTAAGTTTAGACCTGGCTAGTTTTTTCTTTTTCCTTTTATATTTATAATTTAAATTTAAACTAAAGAAAAGTTATTAACTTCTCGTGGACGTAGGTCTTCCATCGAAGTCCGAACCACGTATATCTTTGTGTTTGTGTGTGTGTGTGTGTGTGTGTGTATATATATATATATATATATATATATATATATATATATATATATATATATATATATATATATATATATATATATATATATATATATATATATATGAGCTCCTATGAACTTAAGTTCATAATGAATAGTGGTGCACCAACTTTTCTAACCACTCATCTTGCTTTGGGATCCGTGAAAGATATAAAACTCACTTTGAGATTTGTGCATCACAAATCTCAAGACAATAGATGGATAAAAAGTTGGTGCACTATTCATTATGAACTTAAGTTCATAGGAGCTCTCTATATATATATATATATATATATATATATATATATATATATATATATATATATATATATATATATATATATATATATATATATATATATATATATATATATATATATATATATATATATATATATATATGAGCTCCTATGAACTTAAGTTCATAATGAATATGCCATCACAAAGTGTTTACGAGAAATTCAAAATAATAATCAATCTTCACAAAAATCTTTCAAGATTTGACGCGGTGGAGGAAATTGTAATACATACGATTGCAGAATAACTAATTTTCAAATTCCTTTGGATAAGCACAAGCTTGAAGAATATTGTTCTTGAAAAGGAATAAAAGGCATGTTTTAGCTCACACATTGGTGTTTGTGGATAGAAATAGTTAGAACCACATCTCATTTTATTTGCATTAAGAATTCAACGTGTGTATTTTCTTGGGTGTTGTTGCAACTACGAAGAGTCTTCACAAAGAGAAAATGACTCATGAACAAAAATGTCATCGTTGCTGCGTTCAAATTGAAAAGTATTCATTATTCTTGATAATGGATACACACTGCAGATTACATAGGGTTAGTTTGGCAACTTTTTAAAACTAAATCAGCTTTAAACCTGATCTAGTTTTAGAGTGTTTTATTGATTGATGAAAGCTGAGCTAGAAGCGGTCTGGTTCACTTCTGTTCAATTTAAATGGTCTGGTAGTTCAATTTAGTTTAGTTTTGAGCCTTTAAAATGATTTCGTTGTGGGCCCGGGAGGAGTTGATCCACAACTAAACCAGTTCTCATCAAAACTAGTTTAGGGATCAAATGTGGCCCGATTCCAATGAGTTGTCAAACACGCTCATAACGTGTAAGTTCCCACCGCCTCGCGGTAAGCAAATAAATATAATCACCAACTTCAAAATCGACAGTAGAAAACATGTCGCCTTGTATTATTTTCGATAGAGGGAGCAACCTTCCTCCCACAAGAGAGTCCTCTACTCGTTTTTCCTCAGGAAAAGCGCGTCATCATAAGCAAGAATCCTAGAAACGGATTCACACGGATGCATCGAAAAGCAAAACATCACTTGAACATAGAAAACAGAACCAGAGCAGAGCCAAACTACTGTAGAGAGTCATCAACAAGTCAATGAGAAAAACACGAGGTAAAAGAAATTAACAAGGAATCGGTCTACCCCGCGTGCGCTTGACAACCGTGTTATCTATTTTTCATTTTCGTGTCCGGATCAAACTCATCCATTATCCAATCCAAGGACTCATTTTTTTTAACACTGCGACCCGGGGAACAATCAAACGCGTTAAAATTGAAGAAACTGTTGAAAGGGACTAGAAAGACGTATCTAGCGGTGTGTTTGTGATTAACAACTCAAGTGAAAAATATCTCAAGCCCAAAAGACCCCAATTGAAGCTCAATTAACGCCCAAAAAGCCCAAGGCTCACAACCAAGTTCATCACGTTCTTTAGTCAGCAATTAAGCATCAAATCAAATTTGGAAAAAAATCAAGTCAAATTTATATTCGGATGGTTAATCTCAAAGAAAATGCATTATGTCCCAATTTGAAAAACAAAATCTAACATATATCAGAAAAGTACCTATCTTGACGAGACGAAACCCAATCGTATGAAACCCAAGAGCATTCAAGAGTACGGTAGGGCACGGGCCGAGTCGACCAGCTAACCCTACCACCCCAAGATGGGTCACGACCCTACCAACCCGGAGTAGGTGGGTTCGACCCGACCCGTGATATACGCTGGTCACGGGTCGAGCCGAGTCCAGCCTCTAGACCCGGACGAGAGAACTTGACCCACCACCGTAACTCGACGTACCGACCGACCCATTGTACTTCAAGATTATTTAGCGGCGGTTTAAGTTTAGGCTGGCTAGTTTTTCTTTCCTTTTATATTTATAATTTAAATTTAAACTAAAGAAAAGTTATTAACTTCGTGGGCGTAGGTCTTCCATCAAGTCCGAACCACGATATCTTTGTGTTTGTGTGTGTGTGTGTGTGTGTGTGTATATATATATATATATATATATATATATATATATATATATATATATATATATATATATATATATATATAGAGCTCCTATAAACTTAAGTTCATAATGAATAGTGGTGCACCAACTTTTCTAACCACTCATCTTGCTTTGGGATCAGTGAAGATATAAAACTCACTTTGAGATTTGTGCATCACAAATCTCAAGACAAGATGGTGGATAAAAAGTTGGTGCTATTCATTATGAACTTAAGTTCATAGGACTATATATATATATATATATATATATATATATATATATATATATATATATATATATATATATATATATATATATATATATATATATATATATATATATATATATATATATATATATATATATAGCAAGGCTCTATAAACTTAAGTTCATAATGAATAGTGGTGCACCAACTTTTCTAACCACTCATCTTGTCTTGAGATTTGTGATGCACAAATCTCAAGTGTTTTATATCTTTCAGCGGATCCCGAAATGTTAAGAATTAGTCCCACATCACTCATTATAGACAAGCTTGCCTATATATATATATATATAGCAAGGCTCTATAAACTTAAGTTGATAGAGAATAGTCATCCACCAACTTATATATATATAGCAAGGCTCTATAAACTTAAGTTGATGAGAATAGTCATTCACCAACTTTTCTATCCATTGATGTTGTCTTGGGATCAGTGAAGATATAAAGCCCACCTTTGAGATTTGTGCATATCTTGATTTCAATGATCCCAAGGCAAGATCAATGGATATAAAACGGTGGACACTCCTCCTATCAACTAAGTTTATAGGGCCTTGCTCTCTCTCTCTCTCTATATATATATATATATATATATATATATATATATATATATATATATATATATATATATATATATATAGAGCTCCTATAAACTTAAGTTGATAGAGAATAGTCATTCACCAACTTTTCTATCCATTGATGTTGTCTTGGGATCCGTGAAGATATAAAACTCACTTTGAGATTTGTGCATCACAAATCTCAAGACAAGATGGTGGATAAAAAGTTGGTGCACCACTATTCATTATGAACTTAAGTTCATAGGAGCCTTGCTCTATATATATATATAGAGCAAGGCTCCTATAAACTTAAGTTGATAGAGAATAGTCATCCACCAACTTTTATATATATATAGCAAGGCTCCTATAAACTTAAGTTGATAGAGAATAGTCATTCACCAACTTTTCTATCCATTGATGTTGTCTTGGGATCCGTGAAAGATATAAAGCCCACCTTTGAGATTTGTGCATATCAAGATGAGTGGATAAAAAGTTGGTGCACCACTATTCATTATGAACTTAAGTTCATAGGAGCCTTGCTCTATATATATATATATAGCAAGGCTCTATAAACTTAAGTTGATGAGAATAGTCATCCACCAACTTTTATATATATATAGCAAGGCTCTATAAACTTAAGTTGATAGAGAATAGTCATTCACCAACTTTTCTATCCATTGATGTTGTCTTGGGATCCGTGAAGATATAAAGCCCACCTTTGAGATTTGTGCATATCTTGATTTCAATGATCCCAAGGCAAGATCAATGGATATAAAACGGTGGACACTCCTCCTATCAACTAAGTTTATAGGGCCTTGCTCTCTCTCTCTCTCTCTCTCTCTATATATATATATATATATATATATATATATATATATATATATATATATATATATATATATATAGGTAGGGTTACAATACACAGGGTGTAACTAACTTAGTTACACCCACTTATAAAAGTACATGTTTGAGTGTAAATATTAACGATCAACACCGTTTATTGTGATCTATGTGTTCAAAACTTCATAGAGACCAAAAATAACGTAGATAAAATTTTTGTAGTTTATACATCTAATGACCTAGAAATGAGCGATTCGTAGCGGTCTAAAATGCCCATTATTTTGAGTTGCTTGAATTATAGGATAGACCATCCCAAACCACATGGTTTTTGAACCACGCTCATTTGGTAACGTGTAGATCACAATGAATGGTATTGATCGTTAATATCAATGGTCAAATATGTATTTTTAAAGATAGGTGTAACTAAGTTAGTTACACCCAGGTGTATTGTAACCCTACCTATATATATATATATATATATATATATATATATATATATAATTTTAAACAAAGAGTAAAATATAAAAATTAATTTAAATATAATTTAATAGATACAAATATAAAGTTAATATAGTTTATAAATTAAAAACCAGTAGACCACGACCCAAGTGGGTGTGGCCGAGGCGGACAACCCACCTAGGTAGGTCACGGGTCGGGCCGGGTCCAGTCCCAGACCCGGGATAAGAGAAATGGGTACGGCCCACTCTGACCCCTATTCAAGAGAAGCACAAGAGCCTTATAAGAATTAAATATAAGAGAAATGAAGCACACAAAACTCATATCTCAAGTCTTTGAGAGCAAGAAAAGAATTAAGTGTGTAGACTGTTTTAGATCATATGGTTGAAAAGGTTACTTAGAGGTCAAGACAAATCTAAGGGTTGTGAGAAATTATTGTAATCTATAAATAGGGGTAAAAAGTGAGGGTGCGAGTTGTGATTTTTTTTTAAAATCCTCTTTTAGAAGATATAAGGGCTACTCTTTGTGGCCTTCCAAATATTGTAAAACTTTAGTTTTGCAATAAAAATTAAAAATCCTCTTTTAAAATTATTTTTTCTCATGAAGACTTAAAAGAAATTTGGGTCTATAAGAGGGTCAACCCTCTCTCGTGAGTTTTAATTTCTAAATTTTTATTGCTTAATTAGGATTGCATTTTTAGGGAATTAGTTAAGATTTATTTCCTTTATTTCATGCTTCTTTTTTTTATTCATGCATTCTTTTATAATTATAAGTTAAGATTTAATAATATGTGTGGCCAAATTTCTTAAGATAATTAGGATAAGATGAAACTAGTATAACTTATTTATTAGGATTGGAATTACTTTCTTTTATGCCTTAATTATTTATGTATATATTAATCAATCAAAATAGTAGTTGATAAAGTATTTAAATTTGATAGCTTATACTTTCGTTAAATGATTTGATAATATGTGCTTATTAATATTCTAGGATTATTATTTTCACTTGATTATTTATGCATTAATTTTAATTTCAATTTTAGAATCTATCTTGATAATCTATGATTTCTTTAATTAGATTGATAGATTATGCTTGTTAATCATAAAATGAATAAAAATAGAGTAAATTCTAGATCTAATAAACATTTATCTAGTAAAATCTATCATTACTTTCCTAGTTTAATTCTCTTATTCTCTCTGTTTTGTTTTCTATTTATTAGTTTTGTTAGTTATCATCTTTTCTTTCAGTTTCTATCTCTTTTGATTTTTACATTTTCTTTCGTTCTTTTATCTCTCCATTTTATTCCCCCTCCCCTCTCGTTTTATTTTGCCATTTTCTCTTTTCTTGTTTACATTTCTATTATCCTTTCTCTCCTCTTTCTGGTTTTATTTTCTCTTAGTAACAAAATTCAAAACTCATGTTCAAAATCTTTTCATAAAACCTCTTTTCAAACAACTCATAAAAGAAAAATCTCCAACTTAAAACCAAAGAAACATCTCCTTATGATTCAACATTTTCTATATTATAATTTATTGTGAACTTGCACCGTGCACTCATTTCATATACAACAGTTTGATAATTTCAAAATAAAAGTGGGCTAGTCTAGTTTTATCTTAATTAGACCAAAATTGAAACATATTTAGGAGCTATATTTTAAACTCGAAAGAACTAGTTCGAATTGAGCCCAACTGTTGTCAAAACTAAAAACAATACATTGAACCAAGGTTGTATTTGCCTAAAACTAATTTTGTGAAGTTGCCAAACACACATTTAGGCTCTAGGACCCAGTCTAGCACGGTCGTCACTATATTTTGTAAATCATATTCGGAAAAAAACAAAAACGAAAAACAAATCCTTGACACATATTTCACGCTCAAATGTCGAACAATAATATTGTATCAATACAACCGTGCCACAAAATCAGACTAGTGATCAATATGCTGGACGCTAGCGCAATCAGACTATCTTTAAGAAGTTCTAACAAAGTCCAAAAACTAGACATTTCCGCAACACTGAAAACACAACTATGGTAGAAATGCAAATTATTAAAATTACGCCAAACATCTGCAACTACAAGTGCGCACAACAACAGTTGCAATAACTGTAATCACACGCATCCATTACAAAAGTGGATACACCATTCTAAATACATGGAAAACATAAGCAGGCCATACAAAGAATTGATGTCAGCATTTTTCTGGATAGCTTGACACAATTATGTTACAGTCGTATTAAAGCAAATAACAAATTGAATGAAAGCAATGCGTTAGTACATAATAATACAGTTATTTAAAACTATAAACTCCTAATCTCTGCCCAAGTTTATAAATCTCCAGGGAACAAGAGGACCTGGTTTCCACAATTAGAGTTGTGATATTAATAATAGGATAGTCTAATTATAATTTGCAGTTTGTGACACAATTAAAGCAAAAATCATTGTGTGACATAACTAAAGTAATAGTTCTGAAAAGATCCTCCTTTTCTTTACTTGTTCCTCTTTTTTCCCAGCCAGTGTCAGAAAAAAAATATTAATCAAATTGTAATTACATTCCATTATTATTCACCTGGTAAGAAAGCTGCGTACACAAGAATTTCAGCGGAGGACCTTGTAATGCACAGGAAAAAAAAGCAATAATAAAGGTGGAGTGTGTAAGATGGGGGCCATGCACTTTGAATTTTGGTTAATTGCACATAGGCCCCTGTAGTCTCGTTGTTTGAACTTACTACCTCTGTAATTTCATTGTTGCAGATATATCCCCTAGGTTAAATCCTTTTGACTCTCTACTCTCAGATAGACTCAATAATTTCATCCAGGGGCAATAGCTATCAAAATTCCACCAAAATAATTGCATCCAGGGGCAGTATCTATCCAAATTTCACCAAGGGTAAAAGAGTCAAAAACATTTAAACCATGGTCCCATCTGCAACAAATATTACAGGGGTAGTAAGTGCAAAACAAGAATCCTGCAGGGGTCTATGTGCAACAGTAAAGCAGAAAAGGGAAAGAGTAACAGAACCTCCTCTCTCTCTAGCATAGCAAGAGCGATTTGGTACATGATAAATATCCCTACAGGTTAATAGGGTTCACTTCCAAAACTTTCTTAAATAACCGTTTATCCCAATTTGGGTAAAGATATGCCTTGGATTAGCCTACTTGATATTCTATTCAAAGGCCTCCTAAGATGTCAGTTAATTTCGGTTAGTGGTGTCTTTGATTAATAGTTTGATGCTAATGGATTCCACCGATGAAGAACATCACTCAGATAAACTCATCCTGAAACAATACAATCCCCTCTAGGTATTATGAACTAAATAACTTGACAAAAACTAAACCTACAGTAACCATCCATATCAAAGCATTAGTAAATCAGGCGACAGAGTAAACCCGACTATTCAGAAGCTAATCAATCTCTATATAAAAGGGACAAGAGTAAAAAAAAAAGTAAGAGTAGATTGTGGCTAAATAGAAGCTGCAGTGCTTTAAAGACTCCCATGGAGCCAATATGCACCTTTGTACAAATAAAACTGGTACAAAAAGGTATCCGAGGGCATGCAAACATCTAGAAACTTGAATTAATTCAATAGAAACAATTTCGAATTTCAATCTTCTAGATAATGGCACCATGGATTTCACCAGTGAATTTGAACTGTTAAATGTTTTATACATTAGCGGTCATATGAATCAGTTGGGAATTCTAATTTCATATAATGTAAAAGATGCTAAGATAAGCGATGTGTTCAGGTAGAGACTAAGAGGGTGTTTGGGGGAGCTTTTTTTGTGGTCAAACTAGCTTTTAAGCTAGGTTTTTCATATCTACCTGTTTGGTAAAATATCAAATAAGTTAACTTATAAGTCTCATTTTGAAAATTTGGTAAACCGACTTTTCAAAACTAGCTTATAAGCTCACCTAAATAAGCTAGGTTTGACCAAAAAAATTACTATTCTATCCAAACAATTTTTATAACATTTTTATCATAAAAGCTAAAAGCCACTAAAAGCTAACATAACTTATAAGCTTAAAAAATTAAGTCCTCCCAAACACCCTCTAAATTTCACTGCACCTCAAGGAAGAAAGCATTTCCCTGTGGCAAACATCACGCCTCATCTGGACACTCTTTAATCAGTGAGAACTTTGGGATACCGTCGAAGACAGCACAAACTTATCCAAGGATAACTTTGCTCTCAGCTATCAAAAGACTTGCTCTCATGATGAAGTTAATACACTGCTCTGACAGCATGAAGTTACCCACAAAACTTAAAAAGACAGGATAAGTGCATTTATTCGACAAAAAGACATGTTACCGATACACTTCAATTTTAAGTTTGTTTAGGGCCCCAAAATACTTGCTACTGTCTGTTTTTGACAAGAATAGTATAGTTACCACTTTTTTTCCTCCGACTTAATCCTTTTGCCAAAGTCAACCGAAAAGGATGAGTCCACTTGATTAATCAGGGAAATTCCCCTATACGAAACAGTCTAAATATCTTTTCTCATAGTTGACCCTGAGTTTAAATTCAGAACCAACAGTCAACACATCATGAAGCCTTTAGTAGTAGTAGTGTCTCACAACTAACCCTATCTTGATGGAAGAAGGGTAGATGATGAATGATGATGGTGGTGGTGATCTCTATCAATGACCTCATCCGAGATGCTGGAATCAAAAACTAAGTATCCACTACACAATAAATAAAGGTAGTTGAACAAACCATCATCTGCAAATGGTTCAACATTTCAACCGTTTGACATCTGAAATTGAAACCTTTGTCTGATTTTCCATTCATTACCTTCAGATAATATAATGGTTAATCACATGGCAACACAATATGGTCCTAGACGGGGATAAGAATTTGTTGAGTCGTGTGATTAAGTTCTTGCATATTTCCATAGATCAAGCATATCTCTTCCGCATATCAAAAGTAAGGTATGATGTGGTTCAAAGGAAGAATCGACTCATTTCAAATTGATAGATACAGTGGGGACATTGAAGGTATAGTTACTGATCGTTTAAGCATTGAAAGAGAAAAAGGTAGTGAAACCATATAGCAAAACAGATATATACATAAGATTACTTGTCTGGTTTGGAGCATTTAAAAATATAGCCAACCATATCTGAGCTCAATTATATAGATGCATGCCCTTGTCTGTATCATTCAGAGGAAAAGAAGTTATCCAATACAGCAAAGGTCAATGTGGATAGTTAACTAAACCATAACAAGAATCTTCATTACTAATTACCCCAGGGTTCCAAAAGCTAAACAGACAATATTACAGTGATAATATAGCACCTCAGGAAATAAAAAAGAAGTTTTCTTGGTTTAATTATTATTATGGGGCATATTGCCGCTCGGTGTCAAATATTTTGTAGTCCATTATCCATACTTTATTAATATCGGCTGAAATGTTCCCATCTGAGCAATCGAAGTTTAAGGTTCTAGTTGAAATACCTTAGAAGATATTCTATAGCAACAAATCTTAAATGTTGTGTAATTTTGGATCTTATTAAAAGTGAACCATGGGAGGAAAAACAACGTGAGCTGTGTTAGCTGATTATGGCATCAATTGTGCACATATGCCGGGGAGATGATCATTTCTTATACAGTGAATTTTTAAGTCAGTTGACTGTATCTGAATGACGCTTCATGAGCCTAAGAATCAATAATTTGAGAAATATACGGATCAAAACCATTTTTGTAACGGATGTTTAATCTCTCTAACTTCTATCTCATAAAATCACAATCATTATAGTCCAAACCTTTTCCCATCAACTGTCATGTATGAAGAAAACTCATCACGGAAGGACCAAAAACGAATATGACTTCCCTTGTGTGTTTACAGAAAATGGTGTGCAAGGAAGATTGTACTTTTGAAGCGTGCTGAGAAGAAGAATAGCTTCAATTTTACTTTCAATATAAGGTACTTCAAAGAAGTTTGAGACGACTTATTATTGTTTTAGATTACTATGCTGCAAATCATTAAAGCCTTGATCTTATAGGCGAGTCTGAAAAAGAAAATATATAATATTTGGAAAATGATATGAAGTGCTTATATGAGAATGAACAGCTGTAGAGACTTAGAGGAAAGTGACAAAATTCCTGTTTCAAACACCAAAAGCAAGATCAATATCAGGCAACTTAGTTGAGGGTATTTGTGTTGATATTTTGCCTTTGAAGGGATAATATTGTATATGTTGTGATGCCATATTAAGCAGTTCACTGGTACTGGAGTTCTTGCAATATTAAAGGGACAAAATTAAGTCTTATTGAAGAAGTTTCTCTAGGACGAATAAGGCTCACACATATTAACCTTCAACAAGAGTTGGTTCAAATAGTTAATCACTGAGCAGAGAGTTTGAAGGCAAGTTCCTAATTTTGTCTGATCCTAGTTTATGCCTAGAATACCATGGACAAGCATCCTAAAGAGGGAGGGATATCAAATTAGCAACTTATTGATGGGGAAAAAACCTGCCTAGGATAAGAACAAAAGTTCTCATGGAGGGGGAAAAAGAATGCAAGTATGTAGAAGATATTAATATGGAACAGTAAACAAAGTCCTCTTAGAGAGAATGACTGAAGTTATCAACTACTTCATAATTCAAGAGCTAAAAACAAATGTGAAACATTGTCAATTGTGTACTTGATGATGGATGTAAACCCATTCACGTTCACCCAAATTTGAAAAGGTCAAGGAACTAAGATGGCATTCTACATCCTACTGGCATGGAGCATATGCAAGCAGTAAACCGACTTGAGGTTTTCTTTGAAAAACCTATTAATGAAGTATTAAGTGGACAGTTCCCTTGTAAATCAACATTACTCTTCTCAATGTGATCCTAGGGTACCCTTGTCAATGTAATCCGACAAATAGCCATGCTTCTAAAAGACTAAAACAACATTGCAACAAACTAGCATATATGCGACTTAATTTTCTTTCATCACACAAGAGCATAGTAAGATTCTAACACATTGGCAATGTGCATGTGTTATAGAATGCTGTGGAAATCTTGATCCATGACAAAGAATCAAAGATTAAAATACAATGAATCAAGGCAAACCAACTATTGAGTAAACAAATCACCATGGAATCCCATGATCAACGTAGCTCAGTTGGAAATAATTCCAGAAAAGAAACTACAAGTGCTTGTTTCGACATATTATGGTCGTTATGGTTGATGAGAAAACGAAGTGCATATTTATTAACAATTTTGAATAGATAATATTGTATATGTTGTGATGCCATATTAAGCAGTACACTGGTACTGGAGTTCTTGCAATATTAGAGGGACAAAATTAAGTCTTATTGAAGAAGTTTCTCTAGGGCGAATAAGGCTCACACATATTAACCTTCAACAAGAGTTGGTTCAAATAGTTAATCAATGAGCAGAGAGTTTGAAGGCAAGTTCCTAATTTTGTCTGATCCTAGTTTATGCCTAGAATACCATGGACAAGCATCCTAAAGAGGGAGGGATATCAAATTAGCAACTTATTGATGGGGAAAAAACCTGCCTAGGATAAGAACAAAAGTTCTCATGGAGGGGGAAAAAGAATGCAAGTATGTAGAAGATATTAATATGGAACAGTAAACAAAGTCCTCTTAGAGAGAATGACTGAAGTTATCAACTACTTCATAATTCAAGAGCTAAAAACAAATGTGAAACATTGTCAATTGTGTACTTGATGATGGATGTAAACCCATTCACGTTCACCCAAATTTGAAAAGGTCAAGGAACTAAGATGGCATTCTACATCCTACTGGCATGGAGCATATGCAAGCAGTAAAACGACTTGAGGTTTTCTTTGAAAAACCTATTAATGAAGTATTAAGCGGACAGTTCCCTTGTAAATCAACATTACTCTTCTCAATGTGATCCTAGGGTACCCTTGTCAATGTAATCCGACAAATAGCCATGCTTCTAAAAGACTAAAACAACATTGCAACAAACTAGCATATATGCGACGTAATTTTCTTTCATCACACAAGAGCATAGTAAAATTCTAACACATTGGCAATGTGCATGTGTTATAGAATGCTGTGGAAATCTTGATCCGAGACAAAGAATCAAAGATTAAAATACAGTGGATCAAGGCAAACCAACTATTGAGTAAACAAATCACCACGGAATCCCATGATCAATGTAGCTCAGTTGGAAATAATTCCAGAAAAGAAACTACAAGTGCTTGTTTCGACATATTATGGTCGTTATGGTTGATGAGAAAACGAAGTGCATATTTATTAACAATTTTGAATAGATAGTTACAGCAGATATTAGAATAAAACTTATTTGGCACAGAAGGGAAATCACGACACATCTTTTCATGTTGCAGTTTAAAACTTTAACTAAGCATATAATCATCAATCATTCTTCTTAAGAAACAGTTATCAGATTAAACCACACTCATCATACACATGCAAAATGTGTTTCAGGAAAGAAAAATGGTTCGAATAATACTGGCGCTCTATCAACACAAAAATCCTATTACACCTATTTTACTGCTTTTTAGCTAAACCCTTAAAAAAAAACCCAGTCAACTAAGCAAAAGTAAGATCAAAAGGTTACTCTTTTCCAGTAAAGTCAACCAAATTTTGACTAAAATAAGAGTCTAAGAAGCAATCCAATGAAATATACTCCCTTGTTTATTCCCATTGACTAAATCACCAATTTCCTTCTAACCTCAGGCACCTCCACAATTCAACCTCGATCACAATAATAAAAGAAAGCTAAAAAAACAAGAACACGCTAAATTAATTACCAATTCAAAGTTTCAATCAAGAAAACCTGTTTTCCGCCAGACCGCATTCCTCACTCTCCTCAAATCTCTCCCTTTCAGCGTCCTCCCGACCCCTTCGAGCACCGAGAAGGTCGTCAACGGCTCCCCTCTCCCCTGCGCTCGATCCACGATCTCATGCGGCGGCAGCATCATCTCGTCCTCGTCCTCGTCGTCATCATCCCCCTCTTCTCTCTCCACCGGAGCGCCGCCCCTCAACCTCGCGGGGACCACCGGCACATTCACCGGCGCTGATTGATACTGATGGTGCCCTAATTTCCCGCCATACTCCACCGGCTTCGGCTTCGGGATCACCGGAATCATCCTCGCTGACGAAGACGGTGACGTCGACGCCGATGATGACGCCGACGAGATCGAAGGCTTCCGCTGGAGGAACTTAGGGTTAGGGCTTCTGGCCTTGGAATCCTCCGGCAGAGCGGCGAGGATGCCGAAGTTGCGCTCCCGATGGAACGGCGAGAGCGGCGATCTGCTCGTGCTAGGGTTAGGGTTAGGGTTTAGAGGGGAATGGTGGTGGATCGAGGTGCTAGGGCTAGGGCTAGGGCTAGGGTTTGGATCTGTGTCGGTTGAGAAGATGTCGTGCTCGTCGAGCTCGAAGCCGGCGCCGCCGGAGAAGGCGGCGGAGGGAGGGGAGGAGGAGAGGAGGCCGAGGAATCGATCGGAGCCTGGAGATTTCTGAGGGCGGAACGAATCCATAAGAAACCGACACGTGCCGGTCACCGGTATCTCTACGTTTCTGGCTCCGTCACCGGAAGGAAAAAAACGGTTCGTTTCGGGTGAAATTGCGGTACCGGCCACTGGAGACTGGCGAGCGAGTGGGGGATTTAAATAAAGAAGGGACTTTTACGTATTAGTTCCTTACGTCTTTACTATTTCGAAGCCGGTACCCAACTTTTATCAAATTGCTATTGCATGCCCCAATCATTACAAATTATTACAAATCAATCCCTCAACTCAACGGGTGGACTTAACAGAAAATCTAGTGAGGTGAGGGACTAATGTAGAAATACTAAAGAATTAAGGAATCCAAATAATTATTGGAGGAAGGTGGAGAGGATGACGAAAGCGACAATTACCCCCTGCACCCTAATCCAAGTGCACACGAATATTAAGCCAATAAATAGTGGGACCCAAGTTAGGTGGTGCCGTGGTGGATTGATGGGTCAGGTTTGTGGGGACCCCGAGGAGCTGCCTCGTTGTTTGTTTTGATAATAATGCGTGTGGAGAACGCTCATCTCTATCTGGGCGCTTTTAACTGCGAGAAGTGACTGCATGCAAGTGGTGGGCCCAATGCATGTTAGTGCTGTGGGCCCCTTTATCAAAATAAAATATTCGTTTAGATCCCTTACATTTTTTATGAGGAAAATAGCCTTTAATAAAGTCAATATATTGGCATCGATTTCATTTCAAAGGTAAAATATATAGACCGAGTGCTTGAGAATTTGAGGTGCGTCTCCAAAGTCCATCAATTAGTTTCGGTGCGTTCATGCTTTAGAACAATCCAAACCGTATATGATAGGCGTTCATTTATCATTAAATTTTATATTTCATAAAGAACTATTAATCACTGCTTTGACGTTTGTATCTCTATCTTGCTTATCCATTTTCATTCTCATTCTCATTCTCATCCATATAGTATTAAAAAAATCTATTTGAACTAATTGATAATTTTTTAATGAACATTTACTAATTTATCGTTAAATTTTATATTTCATAAAGAACTATTAATCATTACTTTGACGTTCGTATCTCTATCTTGCGATTCTTGCGTATCCATTCTCATTCTCATTCTCATCCAAATAGTTTCAAAAAAAAAAAAATCTATTTGAACTATTGATAAATTTTTAATGAACATTTACTAATTTCAAAATTATCGAAGCATCTCCAAGGGGGGAAAACACCTTTTCAACTGTTGTATCTCGAGAACTTGGATCATCTTCACTACAAAAACAGTTGTGGATAGTCGAGTACTTTTAAATATAATATTTGGTTTGTCTAAAGGACAATTGTGATTTATTCTAAATACTCTCCCGTGAATTGAACTTATTTTCTAATTTGCACACAAATCACAATCATTAACTACACAAATAACTATTAGTGATGAGGGTAGTGGCCCACTATTTTTTATTGAGGAGAAGGCCTGAATTAACGCATCGGGAAGTAATAAACCTTGAAATCTACCAATGGATATTCTTTGCATCCACAAAGAGCGAATTTTTTTTAATCCGCGAAGAATTTTGAATGTGCGAAAAAATTTAATAAGAGGAATTTTATTGATAAAAAATTTATGCTTCTAGGGCTTACAATCTTATGCTTAATTAGAAAAATAAACTAGACTCCTACTAGGATCCGAATTATACCAAAAATAAAAATAACAAATTTATCCTTAAAAGACTCTTTATGATTGAGGAAACAAATCGATCAAATTTGGAATCAAACCATATTTATTTCCTAAATAGTACAGGCTCCTAAAACATTACCTAGTTTAGTAAAAACTAACAAAAGTCTGATATCTCTCAATACCGGGGAATTTCGTGAAACAAACAACATCAAACTAAACAATGGTTGGTTTTGTTGACTCCCTTTTTAAAAATATGCTATTTTCATATATTATTTGTCCAATTCTGAAGCGGTTTGGGAGATACGAACCGTTCTTCGTTGCAAATCAATTTCCTCTCGGGGGTCCCTGTTTGGGCTTTCCTCCGTGAATGCATCCGCAGCGCGTACTACATCACGAATCCGTTCTGGGTTGACTTTCTCATAAATCTAAATTGTTGCAAAATGATTTTCACCAAGAAGTAAACTATTGAATGCTTGGCCTTTTTTTCTTAGGGAGGGTTAGTCAAATAGAACTAGGATAATTTATAGGATAAAATTTTATAGTGTTAGTCAACTTGAACTAAAATTAGAATAAAATTTTACTGTGTTAGTCAACTAGAATTCTAACAAAATTGAACTGGGATAATTGTATAAAATTATCCACTTTTTTATTTTTCTATACAAAAATGAGAGTCCTAGTCTCTCAAATTATGCCAAGTTTTTGCTTGGAACTATATGGTAAAAAACTAGAACTTCTATATATATATATATATATATATATATATATATATATATATATATATTACTTCTTTCTCACTATGGTTATCATCATCGTTAGACCATGCCGTTAGATCGGATCTCGTCCCTCTTAGACATCTCGATATTTTCTTTTTACCGAATATTATAATTATATAATTAATTAAAAGTAAACATTGTATCAATCCATAATTTATTAAACAATAAAATTGAAAGAGGGAAAGAGATCTTGGGGAGCAAAAAGGAAGGAAAATATGAAAAGTTTTTTTTCTTGTACTATAATAATAATTAAAAATAAAAACTACAACATATGTTATAATAATAATTGTCAATATCTTATAGTCTAACCAAAAACTATTTAATAGTAAATAACATTATCGTAAACCATTATCAATCAAAATAGTAAGTTTAAAATACATAAATAGTATTTATATCCTCAAAATGCATAAATGTATACTTCATGGTTATAAAAATTTATCCCGCGTTATTTTATCAAAATATTCCGCTTCACAAAATTGTTCCTATTTATCCCACTAAAATATTTCACTAGCAAAAAATTATTCAACTTTAACAATTATCCCACCTCGCATGAAAATGTCCCAATTGACTAACCCACCTTAAGAATAATTTTAACAAAATCTCTTCAAGTTTCGCCCAGTCTATGATAATCCCCCTAAACTTTATAAATGTTCTTTAACCCTTCTAAAGTTCATCTCAATGTAAGTTCATGTTTGTTTTTTTTAAAAATAAAAATTGTATGACTATTTTAAAGGACTAATTACTTAATAACACTCAAAAAGAGGACTAAAACAAATTCATCCCACCCCCACCTTTATAATACATGTTTTAATTATCTAAGGGGATTAAGATTTTTTCGCCAAATATGACCATGTCCTCTTGTCCGATCTTTTTCTTTCCTGCATTATTTCTCCACAACATTATAATTTTCTGCAGGTTTTATTTCTTCGGCATTCACTAGTGCGAACAGCATCCTAGGCGGCCAAAACCGTCTAGGATAACATCCTAGACGGTTTAGCCGTCTAGGATGTAACTTAACATCCTAGGCGGCCATGCCGTCTAGGATAACATCCTAGGCGGTTTAGCCGTCTAGGATGCTACATTGCGACGGCATAGCCGTCGAGGATAGGCATCGCGGACGGCGTCACATCCTAGACGGCCATGCCGTCTAGGATGTACAAAATCATATTAGACGGTATGGCCGTCTAGGATGTAACTTAACATCCTAGGCGGCTAAACCGTCTAGGATGGTATCCTAGGCGGCATGGCCGTCTAGGATATAAAGTTACATCCTAGACGGCCATGCCGTCTAGGATAACATCCTAGACGGTTTAGCCGTCTAGGATGTAACTTAACATCCTAGACGGCCATGCCGTCTAGGATAACATCCTAGACGGTTTAGCCGTCTAGGATGTTAAGTTACATGCTAGACGGCCATGCCGTCTAGGATAACATCCTAGACGGTTTAGCCGTCTAGGATGTTAAGTTACATGCTAGACGGCCATGCCGTCTAGGATAACATCCTAGACGGTTTAGCCGTCTAGGATGTTAAGTTACAGCAACAAGTTTGCTGTAAATACCCTTTTATCCTGTATAAATACATATCGAATAATAACAATTCACATTCATATCAAATATTTCCTGTATATCCATCACATTCATATCATATATTTCCATCCACATCCAAATTAAACAACATACACATCCAAATTCAACAACAAACACATCCAAATCGAACAATATCCACATTCAAATCCAACAATATCGAATAATATCAAATTTGACATCCCACATATTCACAATCTCGCACATAGTCTCATCATCCACACATAAATAATATAAGTCCTCACATATAGTCTCATCATCCATACATAGATAATATAAGTCATGAAATAAGAAATCCATCATAGTCAAGCAAATGTAATATACCGTACACGCAAGATAGATAAGAAAGAAATAAGCACTTAGATTCCGAGCTCAACCTCCTCTTCCTGATCATCGTCGCCGGATGCGTGCCTCTCATTCATGCCACTATTGCTCCCCATAGCATCCGTAGCCTAACATAAAACAATTAATATATTAGAAGCACACAAAATTTAGGTAAATATTCGATATATAATATTTTTAAGAAAGATCTTTTGTGTTTTACAGGTGTTAAATAACCTCCTAAAAATCAATCAAACACGTGTTATTCATGCTGTTATACCCTCATCCTATATGTCAAATATGGAAACTATACTTAGTTTTTAAATTTGAAGCTAAGATATCTATTGTATACATTCTTTAATAAAGAATAGTGATACACTAAAGCAATTATCAAACTCAATGAAAGCTTATGTAAACATACATGTGCACCGGTCGCATAAATCGGATCCCATGCTCAACCGAGGTACAATCTCCACAAATAAATCATCGGGAATCGTCTTGGGACAAGGAAGATATGATGTGAGGTAGAACAATCTCTACGTGGTGAGGCAAAATGGAATATAGCCGTGCGTCACTGGCGATAAAGTGTGGGATCAATCTTACCAACTAAATAGCATGTGACACGATTAATGAGATCAAGCACGGAGACCACGACGGTGGTTGCTATGAAGGTGGCTGATGTCGGTGTCATCGTCCCATCGAAGTCGAAGGTGTCGCCGAAGATGTTGTGGAGGATGAAGTGTGATAGCACCGTCGAGCCCCAACCCCCCGTAATGGATATCTGCTCTTATGCTTATTTCCGATAATAGTTGTGACGATCCTGTCATTGTCCTCCATAGATAAAATGTGTGGGTCGGATCACCTTCCACTTCACCTGTGTCACTTGTAGTATTGTCGGGTTGTCTCCATGTTAAAGCTAGCCTAAAATCACAACCAATAATAAGAAATTTCAATATCAAGAAAAAAATTTAAACTAAGAAGTTGCCCAACCAAAGTTAGTTAGTGATTAGCCAAAAAATATTAAGGCATGCTTAGTTGACAATGCGACATAGCCAATATATGACAAAAGGACAAGAAATAGGATAGGAACAACAATTATACAAATTCGGAGAATAATAAATTTTCGAGCACTATGTTGTTTATGAATCTCAACCCTTTTTGATTAGGATGCTGTGAATGAGAGGTGTTGTTAGCATTAATACCATTAACAAGCGCGAAGTGGAATAAGATCATTACCAATTTCATATGTGGAAATACAAATTGAATATGTGGAATAGAATCATTACCACAAACTCGAGGTTGTCCCTCATCTTGTCTTTCTTATTATATGTATTCTTGAACTTGCCATAAGCGACCTTCACCAATTCATTGACCGGCATGAAGGCTTTGCCTGAAATTACAAAAAATTAGAAGTGGTTGTAATAAATATTTAAAGAAGACCAAAATTTAAATATTCTATACCGTGAAGTTCTAAGAATAACCACCCTCGATGGTAGCATACGATTGCGAACCCGTGTGGTGGTCGTACTATGCATCTCCGATTAGTATGTCCATTGAAAGTTGCGTACCGCACAAAAAGATTTATACATACATATAATGTAAATACAATGTCAAAACTAACAAAATTATTATCTTACTTCACGCCTTAGTATCCCAATAGATGAGAAGCGCTGTGAAATCATTTCGATCCACCCTAGGATCAAGAACATAAAACCGTTGCCAATCATGCTTATATTTCTTGTATACATTATGCTTCAGTTCATGTCTCCATTGTTTGAATGCAGCTGGAACCTTCCCATCGGGCCCAAAAACATAGTTCCATCCATTGGAGTGGTCCTCAAGGCAATAGCATTTCTACAAATTTACATATATGTAACTAAAGTACACAACAGAAATAACAATGAAAGAGTAAATTACTAATAATATACCATGAGCTTTTTCCATATCTCAGTGAAGGCTGACCATGGAAGCTCAGGGTAGGTAAAGAAGGGGTTGCAAATATTTGCTCTCCGGACTAAAACCCCAATATAGTTATTGAGCTTAGTGGCCCAAGTACCCTTGGCACCCTCGCCGCACTACCAAGAATAACTCTTTGACCATTCGGTGTTTCCTTTGTGTGAGGCTTGTTCGCACCGTCCCTTCTTCTTGATTGGAAGCTCACTACCGCTAAGACAACAAGAAAAATAACAATGATAACTTTATATTTTAAAATTATACAAAATTATCTAATTTACCCATTGCAATCTCGATCTTTCGTTGTAATTG
This sequence comes from Asparagus setaceus, assembly GCA_012295165.1. NCBI lineage: Eukaryota > Viridiplantae > Streptophyta > Magnoliopsida > Asparagales > Asparagaceae > Asparagus > Asparagus setaceus. The sequence goes on along the minus strand of CM022708.1, from coordinate 35,359,225 downwards.
CATTATCTTTCCTAATCTTTATCAACTCATCCATCTCCAATAATTTTCTTCTTTGCAAGTGGGTTGAGCTTGTCGGATCTAGCCTTATATTGAAATGCATCGGCGGTAATGGGAGATTACGGATATCGTGTAAGTGGCCTAAAATAGTAGGGGCTCATCGAAGTAAAAGATGGTGTTGAGGAACCACCGCAAAATTAAAGATAATAATCAATACAAAAATATTACATTACTAAAAACTATGCAATATTAACAAATAATTACCAATATGAGTTGATGGTGTTGATGGTTCCGAGAGGATCCCGGTACATGATGACCGCACTCGAGTCACCAATCGTGATTGATCACATTTCACAATTGAAGATATTAAAGCATTCAAATATCATGAATAATAAAACATAAAAGTAAAGAATATATACCTATGTGAGGAGGATGTGCCGCAATGTCTCCTCAAATTCAAGACTGGGTCGTGGCTCGTGGTCGATCCCCTAAAAATTAAAATATAAAAGAATTTAAATATCATGAATAATAAAACATAAAAATTAAAATATAATTTACCTATGTGAGGAGGATGTGCCGCAATGTCTCCTCAAATTCAAGACTGGGTCGTGGCTCGTGATCGATCACCTGAACAATTGAAGCTATTAAAGCATTCAAATATCATGAATAATAAAACGTAAAAATTAAAAAATGAATAATTTACCTATGTGAGGAGGCGTGGTGGCAATGTCCCTCGGATCCGGTACCTTGGTCGTGGATCGTGATCGATCACGCCTCCCAAAAGAGTCTCTTACCTCTCATCTCAGAATTTAACTCACTTGTTAAAATGCATAACAAAAAATGTGTAAATGCTTATAACAAACGTTTGTTACCAATTTAATACACTTCTCATATTCTAACATTAAAAGAATTTAATATTACATACCTACTACATATTGCTCTTTATGTCACATGCGTGATTGTAAGCGTATCATTTTGGCTAAATTTCTTTGTGTGCTTTTGTTTCTTCTTTTACTCCTAGACTTTGAACCAGAGGTATTGTCTTCGATTACAATTGGAATGTTAGTCTGAGTCTCGTGACCGCAAGTGTGACATTTTGCGGATAGGAGTAGTTTTGCCAAACATCATCAAATGAATCAGTAGGTTCATTGCTATTGTCTTCTTCTGTCTCATCAGCATCTTTGTTATCAATAGGATGAACAACAGACCTTGGCTCCTTGTACAGAGCAACCCAGTCGGTTGCAACCTTAGGATCTTTCACAAAGAAACACTGATCCGCTTGTTCTGCAAAGATGAATTTTTCATCTAGATAGACTTCTTTATGAAGATTAACAAGTGTAAACCCATAATGATCCAGGTGCGGCTTTGCAGGAGACCACCGAACCTTAAACATCACGTAACTACATTGGCTTTCTTTACCATATCCGTAAAATATCTCCACAATATCTTCCAATTGCCCATAATATAGTATGTCAGCTTCAACGGGATTTTGATCTCTTGTGTTTGAAAAACAATCTTGAGCGAAGCATCCCATGATACCACAGTTCTGAGTCACCCTATTCTCATCATTTTCGAGTGTTCTAAATTTATATCCATTAACGCGGTATTCTTTGTATTGTCTTACTTCATAGTAAGGACGTTGTGTGTGAATCTGAATTTCTTCGATCTTTGCGATACCATCGAAGCTCTTTTTCGACCTAAACCAAACATGCATCAATCACATTTAATAGTTTAACTAGACTATTAAATATTTAGAAAAATTAAATTTAAAAACACTTACTTCATTCCTAACCCAATCCGAGAAATCCTTCCTATGTATTTTTTTAATATCATGTCTTTGCTTTTCTACCGTTATTTCATTCTTAAGCTTCGTAGATGTCGGCTAATATTAACAAAAGCAGAGATTAGATTAGCAAATTAAAATTTAATAATTAGCTAATTGCATATCATAAATTTTATGTTACCTTCGATAGACTTCAAGATTTCAAGATTTTCTAGTAGAAATACATGAGCACGATCCAATTCGGATCGGGATAAACAATGCTTTATTCTCCTTCACGGGCTTGACGTGTTGTTTTTCCATCGCATGTAACAAGATGCAAATTGTAGACATTCATTGGCTATATAACTTTCGACAATCGAACCCTCCGGACGAGCTCGACACGCACAAGGCTTTTCATGAAACCTAAATACCTATAAAATGAAAAGGATACTATCAACAATGCCGTTCAGATTTTAAAAGTACATATATATTTAATAAAGTTAATCAAATGTCTAACCTCTCTATCGGATACATCCAACGGTACATTACGGTCCTGCAATTATAGCCTCACTTGCTAGATGTTGTGTAAGATGGACCATAACCGTAAAAATGAAGGAGGAAATATCGCTTCCATATTACACATAGTTTGACCATACGCTTTAAGATTTTTAAATTGAGCCACATCTATAACTTTTGAGCATAATTTTACGAAAAATCCACAATACTCAATTATAATTTTGGAGGCTTCTTTATCCATATTGTTACGGTGCAACCGAGCAACCGATGAAGAAGGATGTGATAATCATGAGTTTTCGGACCTAAGAGTTTCCTCTCTTGCACTGTATATTATTTGATATATTAGCGTAATATCCATCAGCGACTTCATCGATTTGAGTACTTCACAAAATCTGCATCTGCTCTTTTGACATCGTAATACGAAGAAGGCAACTCATATTTGTTAGGTCCAATTACCGTGGTACGTAAATCTTCGGGATATTCAATGCAACTAGGTCGCGACGAGCCGAAGGTCATCCTTCGATTTGTTGGCATCTTGTAGGAGTGTTGACACTAGATTGTCGCAAATATTTTTCTCAATATGCATGACATCTAAGTTGTGTCGGATTTTAAGCTTTTGCCAATAAGGTAGCCGGAAGAAGATACTAAATTTCGTCCAACCTTTGGGTAATTTTTCGATTTCATCTTCAACCCTCCGAATCGATCTCTTACGCTTCAAAGTCTTTCTATTCTTTACTCCCAATAGAATAGTCTTTGAATACCGATTCTTCCGAACGACTTTTGAAACTTCTCAAGCAATTTCACAACATCATCCCTTTCAATATCGTGGCCTTCCTCTTCTCCACTGTGCCATCAAACTTATTAGGTAATTTTACGTATCACGTGTCCCAAGGGCAACCATCGTCTATTAAACCAATAGCAACACTTTCGGCTATCGCGGTAAGTGAATCGCTTCAATTCGGTCCACATCTTGGACAAGCATATGTGCCTTTGTAGACCATCGAATGATTACCATAAGCCGGAAAATCATTAATTGTCCACATGAGAATAGCACGTAATCTAAACGACTCCTTAGAATAGGCATCATAGGTCAATACACCCTCGACCATAGCTGTTTTAGCTCATCAATAAGTGGCTCCAAGTAAACATCAATATCGCTTCCTGGCGTGCTTGCCCGGTATCAATAATGAGAGTATCATATATGGTTGTTTCATGCAGCAATGGAGGTAAATTGTAAGGCATTAATATAAGCGCCACGAGACCAACCCGAACTCATAAGCCCAAACGGATTAAAACCGTCACTAGACGGACCAATCGATATTTCGCATTCGCGAAAACCAAGGAAATATTTTATCAACATGCTTCCAAGCCTTTGCATCGCCAGGATGTCTTAGCTTACCATCATCGACGCGACCGCCCTTGTGCCACCTCATGTTCTTAGTCGTGTCTTTGTTCATATAAAGTCGCCGCAATCTAGGGACCAAGGGAAAATGATGGCGTCTTTCTTTGCAATCTTACTCTTCATGCCCTCGCTTTACATTTGCATTTAGTGATGAAGTGTGTGTGTGTTGTTTCCACCGAGAAATTCCACATGTCGGACATTTTTGAAGGTCTTTTTTATCCTTATAGTAAAGGATACAATCATTGGGGCAAGCATCGATCCTATTATAATCAAGACCTAAAGTGGAAATAATCTTCTTAGCTGCCCTAGTTGTTTCAGGTATGCTATCCTTTCCTCCGGAATTCTTGTCATAACAAATCAAGTAGCATTTCAAAATATTCATTAGCCATTTTGCTTATTGTTTTAATATGCAAGAGTCGCAATATAAAAGAGAACTTGGTGAACTCAGTACAACCGTCATACAAGTCCTTTTCATTATCTTCTATTAACTTCAATATTCGACTCAAGTCCTCAGAAGTGCGCACATTTTGAAAATCTTCTGCACCTTGTACATCTTCTACCTCTTCAAAGATCGCCGGCCATCTTCGATATCAATTTCAATATCTTCTTCAGTAGGAATGGCTAATATATCATTGAACATCGTTTCTGTATCATCTATCCGATTACCATGATCAGATGCACTTGCATGCGCATGCAATTCTTCTTCGATGTAGTCTTCCCCGTGAAATGACCAATATTTATAATTCTCATCAAATCCTGAATTTGCTAAGTGTTTCGGTATATCACTAGTATGCACCAACGTCAGATTTCTACATGCACAACAAGGGCAATACATCGCACCATTACTTAAATTTTTCGGATTCATCATGGCAAACTGCATGAAGGCCTCACATCCATCCTTATATCGATTGTCACGAAATCTCTGAACACGAGGAATATCTATCCATGTCTTATCTGGAATTATCCTCATCTGTATATTATGTCAAATTGTTAGCTTCTCATTATAATATAAATATGCATCCATTATATCCATTACATTGCAGACGGCACATCCGCGACGGCTTATAGCCGTCTGTGTTGATACATCCTAGACGGCTATTTAGCCGTCTAGGATGTGCCGTCTGCGATGCCTTGTTCTGCACTAGTGTGTTAGCTTGTCGGATAATTCTAGATCCAAGACTTGAATGCACATTATGTAAGATGATTAACAAATGCAACTTGAATGCAATGTTGAAGCTAATATATAGGACTCAACCAAACTAATTGATCAACCTTAGTCACGAATACAAAGTTAAGAAGAAACCCAACATCAGGTCGAAGGTTTGGAGCTGAGCTCAATCCAAGGTCAGTGGACAGCAACCAAAGACAATCAAGCTTAGTCAGGTTCTCTGTAAAATAAATTAACGAGTTGAAGATTCTGACTCTTAGCTAATTGAACTGGTCAAGTACGGGTGTCATTTCTAAATTTATTTTTCCTACTTGGTACTTGTAGACAAAATAATCATACTATTTTAAAAATATTCATCCATCTTCTCTATGGGATATGTTCATTATCTGAATGAATATAACACGAAAAGAGGATATAACTTACTCTTGCCAAAATAGCAGTCTCAAGCAACTTATGGATGAGTCATAAGTCCTACTAAATTCACCCTTAATTACCCAATTGGTTATTGAGTAAACAGTTTAATATGGCAACGCAACTTCATATGAAGTTAACCGAGCTTAGCATTTGGGTGGTCAAGCTCAGCAGCAAAGTCCCACCATTTGGGTGGTCAAGCTCAGCAGCAAAGTCCCATGGATGTGGCATCTTCAGGTCCCAGTCCATGGACCCAAGTGGTGAAAGCTTAGTATTTGAGAAAATAGTCAAGTGCGAAGAATAAAAGAAACCAACTACCTAGTTCACCTTAGCAGACAGCCATACACATTTGCAATGGCAGCTTCACAATAAATATTACCTTTTTCAGATGTGAAAAAAAAGATTGAATTTTTACCTTTTTCAGATCTGATGGAGAAGGAGTACCAGCGGGATCTAATGTACAAGGAGCTCCGGAGATGATGGCGGTGGGGTGAGATTGACTGACCAATGGCGAGATCCGACTAAAATGAGGCGGCAAGCCCCAGAGAACGCAGCAGATGAACTTCGATGAAGAGAGCTTCGAAGGCGGCGATCTTGACGCAGATGGCTCCGGTGATGGTGATCTAAGCAGTGATGGCCGGCGATGATCTAACGTAGGGAGATAGAGTGTAGAGGGGTTTTCAATTTTCACTTCGATTGGTAAATAGTGAATAGCGGCAGGCTATTTTCATTTTCACCAAAAGACCCGCCTAGGGTTATCCTTTTTTTTCAAGATGGCTTAGCCATCTAGGGTTATCCTAGACGGTATAACCGTCTAGGATAGTGGTCCCCATTTTTTGGTTTAAATTAAACCGTCTAGGATAGTATCCTAGACGGATTGTCCGTCTAGGATATACACATTCTAGACGGTTTTTCTTAGATGGCTATATTTCGTCTACGTTACTACATCCTAGACGGATATATAACCGTCTAGGATGATGCAATCTCTACTAGTGATTTTCTTTCCGCAAGATATATATTTTTTTTCTGCAAGACTTTTTCCGCCTTTTCTTTTCTCCGCGGCTGGGCCCAAGATCGAAGAAGTCGACGAAGCTGTTGATCTTTTCTCCTTTCTACTCGGTACTCAAGTTATATCTCTAGGCATTATACCCGATCTTTTATCAATTATTTTATTTATGAGCATGAACTAAAAGTTTGCATTGTTATCTTTTTATCTGGATTTTGCCGTCTTATATTTTAGACCGTATTGTATTTATTTGGAATGTTTTTGTATTTAGCAGTCATGATTTTATATGCCCTAATGGCAATGTAAACTTTTACTCAAGAAAATGGAGTCTAAAGTCATGATTTCTTGCGTGTTTTTTTAAATTATATTTTTAATAGATAGTGTCTAGAGATCAAAGTGAATAGAAGGCTTTAAAATATACTAGAATGACATGTTTCAAATGTCGTGTGTTAGTACTATTTTAATTGATTTGATGGCAAAAAGTCTTTTGGATATGTGGTCTGAATACTCATAATCTCCTGAAAATAAAGAGTAGAATGAGCTATTTTAAGTTAGTCCGAATAATAGTCCATGTAATCAAACATTGGATTGGACTAATATAGTTCCAGGATAATATAGTCCTAATACTATAGTTTAGGAAAAACAAATATACAATACCCCATAGTTCGGAATAAAAACAAACGCGACCTTAATATTAGTTAAATTTATTGTTAAACATATCCAAATCCTATTTCAAATTAGAATTAGGAAAATTTTAAAATAAAACCGCAAAAAATCAACAGTAAAGGCAACAAGAATAAAGAGTTAAAAGTTCTGGAATTATTAACATGTGAATATAGTGTGAGAATTTTCCAAGGAAGGGAGGGCAAATTTTGTGCTTGCATAACTGAGGGTATTTAAGTGCAAGTTCTAAAAACTTTAGAGTATTTAAGTGTAATTTTTAACAAAATTCTATTTAATGTCACCAACTATTCACAAGAGAACCTATAAATCACTTGCTTCTTCTTCATCTTCTATTTTATTAAAGAGAATGTGTAGCCATGGAAAATTTCACAGCTAATGGTGCTGCATCTTTCTAATACAAGGAAAAAAATCAACCAAAAATGGTCTTGGATGATGACACATTTTTCCCCATTTAGACTTGTTGAGGATTGGGTTCAATTGTGTTTTGGGTAAAACCCAAGCATACACTCGTTTTTGCTGCTGATGTCAATAGCAAACCAAAATGTCAGCAAATCAATGATAAATAGTTGGGATTATTGGATGAAAGGATTTTGGATTTGATTAGGTTCGATTGAGATTTGGGACGCGAGAACGGAAGTAGGGGGATAAACTTGTCAAAACATCTACACATAAACCCTCTTTCCTCTTAACTTCATATATAAATGCTAATTGTTCTTAACTATTTTCTTAAAAATCCAAAACGATTTCATCAAATTTAAGACAGCCATATGGTGACAGCGGAGGAAATTTCTTATAATGTCAGCCTGTCTTCCATTTTCTTTTAGGTCTTCAATGTTTGAAAGTCATCGAAAAAGATTTCTCGTGTTATATTCAACGTCAGTCAAGATTCTGTTTACAAACTTCACATCTCTAACGTTACATTCGTCATCAGTCAAGATTCTTTTTATAAACTTCACATCTTACTGACACGACGGCGATGTGATACAACCAGCAGAGCAAAAAAAAAGGTCAGTATAAGTTCCATTTTATCCTACCCCATCAATAAAAAATTAGTAAAATTATAAATTTGGCACAAGTTAAGTTTTGCCATTCAGTGTCGCACCCAAACTCGTGTTGCCCAGTTGGAATCAAAACACCACTCGACTAAGCCCACGTCAGTCCATCTACGCATTCCGGGACCCACATCCACCCGAAAGGGTGAAGTTAAGGGTGCCGGCTGTTAGGTGCGCGTATCAGCTTCTCATTTCAACTCCTGGAGATCTCCAGCGCTGCTTTACTTCTTTCTTCTCCTCTCGCTCCTGTTCCTCCTCCTCTCGTCGCCGGCAACCAACAAAAAACGCCATGATTTCCACGGTAATTACACAAAAACCACTATCTTACCCTTACTAAACATTTAGATTCCAGGGACTAATACGTAATTTTTGTCGAATCGCTTTGTGATTTTCTCAGCAGCGGAGTAATTCGAGTCTATCTCCTTCGCAAAGCCCTAGATCGCCGTCGGAGTCGCAACCGTTTTTGTCGGTTACGGTCACCGATCCGGTGAAGTTAGGCAATGGAGTTCAAGCTTATATATCATATCGCGTCATCACTAAGGTAGTTTTGTAATTTTAGGGTTTATGTTTGATTTTTTTTACTTTGGATGTTTTGTTGTGATATGATTTAGGTGTTGATTCTTTTTATGAATTGGTGTAGAACTATGAATTTGGGTTGTTTTAGGGTTTATGTTGTAGATTTTCCTTAATTGTATTGTTTTATTCGGTTGTTTTTGTTTATTTATTAAGCTGCATTATGCAAAATGACTAATTTTTTGAGATACGGAAACTGAGTTCGAATTGCATGTTTTGGTGCAATTGGGGATGATTTAGGTGTTGATTTTGTAGCATTTGATCAGGAACCTTAGAATTTGGTTGGTTTAGGGTTTGTGTTGTGGATTTGACGAAAATTTTTAGTTTTATTCGTTGATTTTTGTTGAATGACTGGAAATTTGAATGTGACAGAAGTAAAATTGAACTTCTCTTCTTGTCAAAATTTACCTTGTGATAATTAGGTTACTATGTCACCAACCCATTAGCTAGCTAACCATTTGTCTAAGGAGGTGTTGTTCATTACGGATTTTTTAGTATGACTAGGAAAATTGTCCATGAATCCAACATTCTTGGATTGGGATTAGGAATAGGTTTTTGGGTTAGAGCCTTGGATTCTCGGATTGGATTTTAGATTTTTGAGTAGAATTCTTGAACTTTTGAACTTTTCGTTTTGGATTATTGGATTGAAGGTTGAATTATCGGACTAAAATTTAAGTTTGTGGAATATTATAATTAGGATTTTAACATTGGATTAATATGCTAAATAATTATTATTATCAAATATAATTAGAATTTATTTCAAGAGACACCGTCATTTTGATTAAAGAATAGCACAACCAAAAAAATTATACAGAAACTAGAACTTTAACATGTGCAAATGCATTTGAGAAGAAAAATATAGGAGTTCAAGCTTTTAATTAGAGGTGACATGTTCCAAATCTGATTACAATTTTGAGTTCATATTCATAATTTAGATGTAGTCATTTATTGATTTAATTGTCACAAGAAAGAGAAATGGTATTCGCTTATCTGAACAAAATAGTTGTAAAAGAAAGATATTATTTGAAATTACTTTTGTAATTTCCAACATAATGCATAATTCTTTATTATATACTTTAATAATTCTTATTGACAGGTATTTAATACCTTCAGATCCATTGTGTTAATTACTTTCAATGACTTTCAAATATAATAAATATTCATATGATATATATTTTTATAATGTGTGTGTGTGTGTGTGTGTGTGTGTATATATATATATATATATATATATATATATATATATATATATATATATATTATAATGACATTTATTGTATTTAAATTACATAAAATAATTATATTTAATTACTATAATAAAATAGACGTTATATCAAAATCCAAGGCGAGAACAAGAAACCCACAAAATTTTCGTTGGACTTTTTGAGGTCTCAAATCAATAGGAAAATATGTAGTTGGAGTGGGATCTGGATTCTAGAACTCTAATCCTAATCACAATTCAAAATAACCAATAACATCTTAAATTTAAATCCAAATACTAGTCCTAAACGAATAATACCTTCAAATTTTAATCTGAATCCTAATCCTAAACGAATAACACCTTAAATTTAAATCCAAATCCTAGTCCTAAATGAATAACACCTTAAATTTAAATCCAAATTCTAGTCCTAAACGAATAACACCTTAAATCAAAATCTGAAAAAAGTCCCAGTCCAATCTAACAATCCCAAACGAATAACCCCCACCCCCACCCCCACCAAAAATAAAAATAAATACCCCCACTCCCCAACCCCCAAAAATCATATTAAGATTGGATTCATTATATAAAGAGAGTTAGTGTATTGAAGAGTGTGGAAGAGTAATATGAAGTGAGGGAGTGAATGAATGAGATTTGAGAATAATCTCTCTGGTTGTATTCTCCTTTTTGATTAGAGATTTTCTCTTGTTGTCTTCGCGTGTGGACATAGGTCAAGATAATGTGAAAACCACTTTAAATCATTGTGTGTTGTTATCTTTTTCTCTTTTCGGTTTCGTTATTGCTTTACCTTTGTATAGACATCTCTTATGTTGAGTTACCAGCTGCCTCGGCAACTTTTTTTATTGAAGAAGCTAAATTATGAAAAAAATGTCCTCTTTTCGGACATTCAGGTGGAGCACGCTAATGAAGCTAAGGATCGGAGGGGAACTATTTAATTAGAGAGTGCCATGGAACAACTATTTTTGACAAGGAAGTGTTTTATAATATGCAGTTTAATTTTTAGGAATAAAAATGAGTGTCTCTAGGAAAAATGGGTAAATTGCACATAACCCCGCCACAACTATACCTTCAGTTGCACTAAACCCCCTCAACTCATTTATTAGCACCGAAGGCCCCCTTCAATTCATAAGGAAAGGGGTCATACTTGCAATTTATCTTTCTAAAGATGGAATTTCATGTGTACTAAGTGCTAGAGGATGAGTCGATGGAGGGGTTTAATGTAGCTGAAGCTATAGCTGAGGGGGGTTATTTTCAATTATACTACTACTAAGTGAATTACTAACCCCCTTAAGGATTTTGGCTTAGACCCATCATCAAATTTCCCTTACACTCAGTACTTGGTAGCACAACTAAAACCCATAGTCTTATATATAAAGAAGTGGCCACATACATTTGCCGGATGTTCCGTGGTTTACAACCACCAAATTTAAGAATCTAACATACTATCCTTAAAACAACCACCTCCTTGCAAGCCACTGGGTGTGTTGCGTCAGGGATCTTCCCTTGATACAGAAACAAAATGGAAACAAAATTGTGAGACCTGCTCATCATATACAACCTGACCAAGCCCCTGTTTGTCGTATTCAAACTTGTACCATGTCATTAGCCAGATCAGGAAACAAGATTACCTCTCGGCTCTCGAATCTTTGCCTCCCATCGGGCTAAGCTGTCCAGGTTTGCCCGACCTGGACTGTCTTATCACAAGTGCAATCTGATCTTAGTATTTGTGCTTCTGGAGTTTAAAAATCTATCATAGTTGAAATTATAATGCTGTGGTTTATTTAATCTTTTAATGTAGCAGGCAAAATTTCTTGCTTCTTACTTGAGAAAATTTTGTGTCTCTGAAGAACACAGGGGATATAATTTTGGTTATTGTTGTTTGGAATAATATATCTCTCCCTTATGATTTGAATCCAAATAATACATGTTTTGCATTTTGTGCTGAGGTTCTCTCCAGTTATTTCCACATTCTCTTTTGATTATCACACTATAGCAGAATTTTTGTGCATATTTATTTATTTTTTGAATGGCTTATCCCCAGACAAACTTACCTGAATTTCAAGGGCAAGAAAAGATTGTTATTCGCCGTTACAGTGATTTTGTTTGGTTGCACGACAAACTTGCTGAAAAATACAAAGGGATCTTCATTCCTCCCCTACCAGAGAAGAGCACTGTAGGTAATTTAAAAATGCCACCCCCCCCTCCCTACCCCATCGACAAAGTATGTAACTTACTTTGATAGTGAGGATCTATTGCAGAGTATTACTTACTTTCTGAAAAATGTTAATCAAACGTTGTATATTTATGTTAGGCAGTTCTCTGCCTGCCATTTTTCTAGGAATATCCATGTGGAAATTACTGTATTACTATTACTCATTTGCCATGAAATTATCTGCTTAATAATGCACTTTTTTCATGCTACATTGTTATATTACTTATATTGTTTGAAATCCATCCTTATTGTTGACGTCCATACCGTCTGCATGCAATTCAGAGAAGTTCAGATTCAGTGCTGAGTTCATTGAGATGAGACGTCAGGCGCTGGACATATTTATAAATCGGATAGCTTCTCACCCTGAACTTAAGCAAAGTGAGGATTTAAGAATCTTTTTACAGGAAGACGAAGAGGTAAAATTCATAATCAGGAATCTGTAAATTTGTTAAACTACATTCTACTTGAATCGTGTAGATTTCGTGCAGTACTTTATTCATTTTATTATTATTTTCTCTCAAATGGTCATGACCTCATAATTTGACTAAGTTACCATTATGCTAGATTTCTTTATATCATTCTGCACTCCCAAAATTTTCAGTTTATCTCAACCTCTAAGACGACTTCCCAGATCTGTGGCCTCCATAGATACATCTCCTATCTTTTCTTTTTCTTGGAAAGCACATCTGTCAGCCTCAATTATGGAAAACTAGTGGCTTGTGTTCTCCTGTTTGTTCTATCTTGTTATTAATTGATTTATTATAAGCTTTAGATATTTGATCAGTCTGAGGATGCAATAGAGAGAGTTCTTCCGTTTTATGTACTGCCTGACATGGCATAACCTCCAAATTGTGGAAGTAGACTAAAGATATGGGTTGTTGGATCTCAGTACCTAGTCTGTATATCCTAAATCAACACTCCGTCCCATTTTTCTTGTGTCCAGTGTGATTATCTCGTGCAAATTTAACTTGAACATGCAGTTTGGTTTTGCTATTTGAAATGAAATTTCTGTGTCTCAATCACACAATCTGCAGCCATTGGACTTGAGAAAATTCAGCAATTGATCCACTGCATGAATTATGATTAATTAAAGGAATAGAATTGTGTTAGAACTTTTAATTTATAATTCCATAATGTAGAAATTTCTTAAGATAATGTTCTGACTTCAGATTGCCATGACATTACTTGCAGAGAATGGAGAGAGCAAGATCTCAAGAAGGTGGACTTTTAAGAAAAAACCTGCAGACTTTATGCAAATATTTAAGGTATTTGTTTATTGTTTAGCACAATTATGATACCAAATAAATTGTCCTATTGTGATATGCAAGAATATATGTTGCAACCTAAAGCTCCAACCAAAAATTTGAGGGTACATAGAGAATACTTTATCAAAAGTTCAAATTTTATACATTTATGCTAAATATAAATGGCACACTGTTCCCTCTCAGTGATACTTAGTTGTCAATACCCTGCAAGTTCTTATCAACTTATCTGTAACCAAATAATAAAACTAATTGTAATATAGTTTTAGATCCAACTCCAGTCATTTCTTTGTTCCTATCCTCAACCTTAAAAATATACTCTGGTATGAACCAGAAACTGTTTGAGATAAAGCAAACATCTAAAATATTAAGCAAACAAACCTGCAGTAGCTGCAGAACTATTTCTTCTTATCACCCACTAAATCTGAATCTAATTGCCCCTCACAATCACTAAAAGGATAAATAGGACTTTTTATATCCAGGATCCAGCAAATAGTTTCCCATATACATTATTATCATATTCCATCCTAATTATAATTTTAATTAATAGGTATAAGCTTCATTTATCCTATGCAATCCTAATTAATATGTATATAACCTCAGATTTGATTTAAGCATGTTAAAAATTATATTAAGTTATGGATAATTGTTCAAGCTCCACGTTCAGTCACTTTTCTAGAAATTACAAAATAGAAAATCTCGAACTTACAAATTTTATTTAATACTCCCTTTAAAAAGGGAGTTTGGGAAAAATTTTCCATGGACAACCCTTGACCTTTTAGATATTACATTATTATCATATTCCATCCTAATTAATTTTAATTAATAGGTATAAGCAATCTAATTAATATGTGTATAAGCTCATTAAGTATGTTAAAAATTATATTAAGTTATAGATAATTATTCAACCTCCACGTTCAATCACTTCTCTAGAAATTACAAAATAGAAAATCTCAGAATTTACATTTATTTACTAGAAAAAATAGATAAAGATTTAAAATTTTGACAATCTGACTTTGAATTTGGTACCTAACAAGTAAAAGATAGAACTCTTAATCTTAGTAATTGTTTCTTATATTTAAATTTAAAAGAAAAATAATATATGATATTATGAAACATCTCTTAACTATTTTCATAGTTAAGTAGACAAACGTCAATTTTGTGTGAGTGACCAAGCTAGGAAATATCTGAAATCCATAGAATTTACACAACTCGTAGAAATACCCAAAAGACATAATTTAAGATTTTACAACAAAAATAATCAACCTACAAAATTAGTAGAAATATTCAAAGACTTTTAGAAATTGTATATTTTATGCAGAAATACAAAAGACTTCAAAATATTAAAAATTTTATAGAAAAGTCCTAGATTTTACAAATTATTTACTAGTGAAAATATATAAAGATTTAAAATTTTGACTATCTAAATATTTAAATTTGGTACCTAACAAGTAAAGAATAGAACTTTTTATCTTATCATTTGTTTCTTTATATTTAAATTTAAAAATAAAGATAAAAGTTAGTTAGATGATATTATGAGATATTATCACCACCTAAATTACCTTCATAATTAAGGAGACAAATCATACTCCTTTAAAAGTGTGAGTTAAGAAAAATCTTTCCGTGATCAATATTATCACGCACCATTTGGGATATTACATTCCAATCCTATCCTAAGTAATAATAAATAATAAATTTATTTTGTTATTACAAATTTAAAGAAATAATCTCTTCTTTATATATAAAGAGAAATTGGTAGTTTGCTATTCAAAGCCTCCCATCCGAAAAAATAAATCTAATCATATATTTACTTAAGAATTCTCATCAAATTAAATCTATCCATAATTAAAATTCTAATAATCAAATATTTTGTAATCCTAATTAAATCATAACTATTCTAAAAGATCTGAAAAATATGAAATTGCAAACAAACCTCCTAAAATATAAAAATTACAAACAAACCCTTAAAATTTTAAAAATTACAAACAACCATCTAAAAACTTCAACAGTTACAAATGTTCATACTTCCTTTATAATGCTAAAATTATACACAATTTCCTAAAAGATCCGAAAATTACAAAAAAACCCCTTTAAAAAAATTGAACATTATAAAAAACTTTATTAGGGGTTTCCTACCAAAACTTATTGGGGGTTAAATGACAAAACTTAAAACTTATTGGGGGTTCTCTGTCAAAATTTAGCAAGGGTGTTTTGGTCATTTGAAGTTTTCTGTCTAAATTTAGCGAGGGTGTTTTGCTCATTTGACCGCACATGAATTAACGATGTTAATTTTGAGGGGTTTCTGCCAACATTTATTAAAGATTTAGTGAGTTTCAAAGATATTAGAGGTTTGGTGTCAAGCACCCTAACTTATTTAGGATATAGTGAAAATTTACCAATTTATTTTCCAATTTTTATAGAGATAGACGGTTTTAAAAAAACATAAACCCAATATAAATAATTAAAGTATTTGACCACGTGCATTGCATTCCAACTAGTATATATATATACATAGAAAAATGGGTATGCTTGGCACCAAGTATAAACTTTGTGCTTGGTAGTGAGGTGGCTCATTCTCATTCACTCATTCAAATGGTCCCCACTTGAGTTGAAAATAATAACCCTTTAATTATCCAACCTATGTGAATGTGGTCTCCATATTAGAATGAGTGGATGAAAATGAGCCACCTCACTACTAATCACAAAGTTTGTGCTTGGTACCAAGCATACCCATTCTCATATAGGCACACACATAGAGAGATGAGTACGTTTAGTATCAAGCATAAACTTGGTGCTTGGTAGTGAGGTGACTTATTCTCATCTACTCATTTAAATAGTTCAACCCATGTGTACCCATGTGAATATGGTCACCCTTTAAATGAGTGGATGTGAATAAACTACCTCACAACCAAGCACCAAGTAAATTTCCGTTAAAATGAAGTTATCCCAAAAGATTAATACAAATTGTCCTTTCATAAGCCAACAATTACAAACTTTTAGCTACTTCTATGCCGAATAAAAATAGAAAAATATAATTTGATCTTCTTATCTGCTCTTGTAATCTTCTTCAAGTCATGTATCAGCTCCGTAGCTGGATTGAATTTGGATCTTCTTATATATACTCTCTACTTTGAATGATACTTACTAATGATCAAATCCGAAGCTAGAATATAATAATTTTTCTGTATTGGTGTCACTTTTTCTTACAAGATCATATGTCCTTGGCATAGAGATGAATATGAAACTTCACAAAATTTAATGCTTAATTAAACTTTAGGATCTGAACTGCATCTAATAGAATTATTTAAAGTTCTAAAGGAGGAATTAGATCGCTAAAACCGATAAGAGATAGTATTCTAAAATTTCTAAGCATCCTCCTGATGCTCTTAAGAGCTATGTAAATGATCAACTGCATAGAAATTGATAAAAAAACATTTATACACACCATAGAGTCGAGAGAACAAAATAACATTCTCAAATTAAGCGTCCACATTAACATTCACGCAGTGAGCTAAGAGCCTAAGACTATATTTAACTATAAGGTTCACCTCAAATTGCAATTAACTATGCAAGAAATCCAAATTCATATCAAAATAGTATTATGTAAAATATAAAGACCCTTAAAGGAAAAATCCATTTTAATTTTATTTGATCACAATTGGCTAATTGTTCCTACATATTCAGAACAACATCTGGCATCTCATAAAACTAAATTTTCAGTGATCACACCCCTCGCATTATTCGTTGCCACAGCTAAGCTTCTCAAAATCCTGAATCATTAACTTCTTCACCATCATCTATAACAAAATAATATGAGGAAAAAAAATCAACAACTCTTTTAGAGAATATTTCTTATATTGTTCTCTTTTCTATCTATGTATAATTTTATTTGTTTGTGTTGATTATATAAAATAAATTTTATTATTAAATGTTATATAATGATATTTACATGCAACAAATTGGAAATCTACCATATAAAAGACATATCTTTACAAAATATATTACATGCTTTATACCGCATAATCTGTTTAAGTGAGTACGAAATGACTGTGTTATAAAAAGAATTACTTACACAATTAATTTATAATCACATTGCTTTTTCTAAATGTTTATTTATAGGATCTCTAAATTTATCAAAAATAGTATTGATTTTATTCTAATAAATACAAGATTTTCATTTAGACGCTAAATAAATTTATAATGTTATTCTGCCTAAATTGAGAGAGAACTTATATTTGACGGTTATTCTAATAGTTAACTTACTTGCTTTCAATCTTACATATAACGATCTAAATATTGTACAATTTGTATATTTTGGAAATAATATTGGAAATCAGAATCATACCTCATCAGTGTAAGCTTTTATGATTGAGATAATCAAGTCATCATTACCTATCACCTTCCTAATATATCGAGCCATTTGAAGACGATTAAATTTTTCTCCTGCATCACATACATTGATTTATAGTCTCAATTCATAGAAAGGAAGTTATAAATGCTATACAAATACTGAAAAATATCAAAAAATATTTTAACTTACCATGCATTGCTTCTGAATTTTCTTCATGTTGAATATCTTTTCACGAGGAAGAGATTTTGATAAGGGTGCTATTAATTTTGGAATCGGGATGAATGGAGTTGTTGGCTTATTGACCATGCTACTTTCAAGTGTTCAATTAGAGTTCGATGACCTTGTTGCATCTACTCCTCCATGTTCTTATTTTTGACTTTGTCCACCATAACTTCTTATTTTCAATAACAAATTAAAAATAAAAGCATGAATATTAATACATAGAGAAGCAAATTACCGATAATTTAAAACGTTTATGTTTTACTTTGCTAGTTTTATGTGTTATACTAGGCCAAAGAAATATATTTTGACATTATTTGATGTAACCTTTTATTGTTTTCAATTCAATCATTACTGGATACCCTTGAAAGTTTGAAACAAACTAATAATATAGTAGAAGTATATATCAAATAAAAATATTAAGGTATAGGGCTAAGATGTATAATCTTAACCTTTGTAATAACAAGAAGAAAGAAGGGGCAAAGAGAAGAACTTTATAAGCTATAGAGTTCTTACCCTTTCTATATCCTTTGCTAGTAGTATTGCAGATGCACGAAGGAGAGTGTAGACCAACGATATTTATAATACAAAGTTGATGCATAATTGGTATGTTAGCGATGCAAAATTATTTCTCAAGTTTCAAAATTATGACCCCCCAAGAACCAATTTCCAAGTAAATCATATAATGTTCATGTAATTGATTTAATTTTTTGACTACTCCACAAGTTACTCAATGACAATGAATTTGGAGATGTCACTCTAATGCAAGATTCATCCTCCATTTGGACTATATAAACGGCATTGGATTTGATATCCTAGGTGCGAATCATATTTCATTCTTTAAAGCTTACCTCTCAAGTGCTATTAAGACATATTTTTTGGACAAATCACCTGACATATGCACCTCTGCTTTATAATACATTTTTAAAAATGACTAGTATAGTGCACGGCGTTGCGCATGTACCCACTTTCATGTTTATATGTAGGTCTGAGAATTACTGTTTATATTGTACTAAGCTATTCAACTTCCAAAACAAAGCATGCCTAACAGCTTAAAACAACACAACAGAAATATAAAATTTGCTTCTAATATGCTTTCATCAAGCCCGACAATTTCCTAAAACTAATTCTTGAAAAGAATCGGCATGATTTCGATAGTTAGTTGTTGCATCTCAATCTAGATGCTCAAAAGATACACATAAAGTGCCTAAATTTTAGTTGATAACTTCCCCATCCTTGAACAGTTTGATCAAATCATGTAACTGACTGTGGATATCTTCTTAGAGGCTTAGACTATCTTCAGAAATTTCACTGGCTACACTTTTCATTTCTCCATAAGGATCATAGTCGCCTCCTAGCAGAGCGCCTTCACCACGGATGCACATTGTTAATACTTAGGACTCACGACCTCGGGCTCAATTCACTAAACAAAGCCTTATTCCTTCTGCACATTCACGACAACTTTTTTGTTATTGGTCAGTCAATTGAATTTAGGAAAAACTCAGTGAATATGAATCTCCATTTTATTTATGCTTGGATTTAGATTTAACATGGAAAGAAATGTACAAAGAAAATTTCTTTATAAGTCCCAGAAAGAGTGAACACCCATTTGTCTTGTAGAAAATAAATGTGCATAAATTTATGAAGTAATGACCACCAATTCATCCTTTATGATACATATTATTCGTTGAGTATAACATTTTGCATATTGACAATATCTACATATACGGTCACATTGTGAAGGGTGCATAGCTGAGAAAAATTGAAACATCTTATAATTTTGGTTGGTGCTGCTGTACTTACCATTGGAGTTGTCATCACACCCTCAGTGTCAAAAATTTTCATATAAAAAATAATATGTATCATAAAGGATGAATTGGCTAATTTTTGTATAAAAATAATATGTATTTTAAAGGATGAATTTGACTAATTTGAATAAAAATAATAAGAATGTATTGAAAATGTTAGAATATCCTTTATGAATAATATGTATCATAAAGGATAATTTCTTATGAGTAACTATTGATGATACAGAGGACGAATTAGCTAATTTTTTGTACGAGCAACACAGGTCACCCAAATTTCTTTTAAAAATATATCACATATAATATATGTGATACAGAAATTAGCCAATTTTTGTATGAGCAACACGGATCACATAAAATTTCTCCAAATAAAACTCCTCTCACCTCCTTCGGAGGAAGTCGAAAAAGAAACCGATACTTCTCACTCCTTGACAATAACACCTGCATCTGGATTTAAAATAAATAATTCAATCACTAATCCCAAAAGAGTATAAAATCAATCAATAAAGTTGAGAAATTTATACGCATGATATTAGAATATTTTATGTATATCGACCAAGTATTCAATATGCACTGTATAAAGGTATTCTTATAAAATATGCACTTTGTAGTCAGTAAATTGTATGTTTGCTATGTTCTTGTCATTTGAAATTGAGAGCTATTATCAAGTTTTACTTTGTGCCTAATAAAGTCCAGATAACATAAAAAAAATTCTATAAACATGCATTAAAAAAATAATTTCTACAGATTGAAATTTAGTTGTCGAATAGATAAATTTTCTCATAATGAAACTCCTCTCACCTTATCCTGAGAAGGTCGGAAAAGTAACTAATAATCCTCTCCTCAACAATAACACCTGTGTCTGGATTAGAAATAAACAATTCAATCACTAATCCTAAAAGAGTACAAAATCAATCAATTAACTTGAGAAATTACATGCATGATATTGGAATCTCTTTGTCCTGGGGTGTCGCCGGAGTGCACGGAGGTGGACTTGAACCCCTGCTTTGTCAATCTCCATGGCGAGGATCCAAAGAGACGGCTGTGGAATTGAATTGGATCAAATCGATTAGGGTTTTGATAGGCGGAGAAAGAGAAGAGAGAATGGGTTGGTTTCTTAGTAATTGTTAATATTTTAATAATAAGAGATAGTTGGCGAGGGTTTTCCGGAGGTTGAAGAGTACGGAGGGAGAAGAGATGATATTTCGGGATTGAGTTTGAGATGTTAGTGGGATAATTATTTGCATGAGAAATTATGAGTGAATAATGGAGAATTAATGTTTATTGGGTAGTGGATGAATATTAATAGGGATTAATGGCTTGGATTAAATTGATAATAATTCATGAGTATTTAATGGAGGGTTAGAGATAAACATTTGATAATATTATGTTATTACATTTGACATATTATAAATATCTTTGTAAGGAACATAATTAGTATAATATAGGTATATCTAACTATAGTAGATAATAGTACACTATAATATATTAAAATCGGCATGAGATATATTATCCTATATTTTAGTGCAAGTAATATAGTTTAAAAATGTTACATAATTGACATGAAGGAAATTTTCTAATGGTAGTACTCATGTAAAAGCATCAAAAGTATATGCTTTATAAGTATGAATGCTATCTAATAGAGCAAGTACAAAATTATATCTAACAAGAAACACATTGTTCCAGAAATAGCGAAACCACTCATCTCCAACAGGAGCTGCATGATCTTATCTCTAACAAATACTAGAAGTCCAAACTTTCTATTTAACTATATATCCCACAATAATCTATGTAAATTATTATTATTTATTAATAAAAGTTGCAGGTAATTACAGTACATGTAGGCATATTTTCCAGTTAACATAATCAGAGAAAATCAGATAACTTTTGAGAATGAACTAGCATGTCAACTCTCAGGAGAAGAAGAGAGAATTTACAAGTACATTCAATATTTTGCATCATAAATTGGTTTGAGATTTCAGAGATGAGGTTCTCAAGGATGCTTATGCCTTTCTTTGGATCTATAGGCATTTAGTAAATTAGTAAAGATCTAGGTCCACGAAAATGGAGTATCACAATGACTTGCACGCTTTGATTCTGTAGGATGTGCAGTCTAAGGTTAGTGATGTTGTTCTGGGAAAGGAGAAGCCTATTGAGGAGTCAGGTCCTGAATATGAGAAACTGAAACATTATATTTTTGAGCTTGAAGATCACTTGGCAGAGGCGCAGAAGCAGGCATTCCGCCTTGTAAAGAGACACAGAGGTAAATATTCGCCTTGAGCTTTGACCCCTTTTACCTCTGGTTCACATTGCCTCAATAATGGAGTAAGCCTTAATACTGCTGTCTAACTGTTTCCTCAGAGCTGGGGCAGTCGCTGTCAGATTTTGGGAAGGCAATCAAACTTTTGGGCACTTGTGAAGGAAATTCTCTTGGGAAGGCATTTTCCGAGCTTGGTTCAAAATCAGAACTATTATCTTTAAAGCTCGATAAAGAGGTATCTACCATAAAACAGTTCTACCTAAATATTCGTTGTTTAAT
This sequence comes from Asparagus setaceus, assembly GCA_012295165.1. Lineage (NCBI taxonomy): Eukaryota > Viridiplantae > Streptophyta > Magnoliopsida > Asparagales > Asparagaceae > Asparagus > Asparagus setaceus. Next base: position 35,337,047 of record CM022708.1, on the reverse strand, counting down.
GCAATACACAATCATGACCTGGTTGCTTTGAGAAGTCTTCTCTTGACATCGAACTCGTTCTTGATGCAGGCTCACAACCTCCTAATGAATTTTGAAGAGGCATTAAAAGATTATGTGCGAGCAGTGCAGTCTATAAAGGTCATTTTTGCTCCATTTTCTACTAAACTCTTGTAAAATGACATTTAAAATATATGCTTGGAGTTATCTTATTGAAATTGAATTCTGTTGCATCACTTTTATTTGCAGTATAAATGTTCAATAATTAAAAATGTTCCAAAAGTTTATTTGTTGCAAGAACTGAGGGGCTAGGGGAATGATTTCAGGACAGGGATGTGAATCAGTAATTTGTGGTTCACATGTTTTCTAACTATATTTTCAGTTTTATCGAGCAAGCTTACTTTTCACTAAATTCTTCTTCCTTTCCTTTCCATAATTCTGTTAGTCACTAAATCCTTGATTTGCTTTTTATAGCTAGCTACCACTGATTGTCATCCCGCATAGCAGGATATGAAGTTAAATGTAGCTTGCTTTTCTGTTTGCATGTGAATGCTTTAAATCTTCGAAATCTTATTCTCGCACAATATTTTTTTTTTGGAAAAAAAAGAGCCTGAACCTTCCTGAATGCATGTCATGCTGGTGAATATCTCATTGTAGTTTTGACATGCAGATACTGGGTTATTTAAGGAACAGTATTTCTTTAAGAATGTTTGGAATTTGGAAATCTTTTCCAAGTAGTTCTCTCTTTCTGTAGTTTATACTTGGTTTGTCAACCTATCAAGTTATCTCACGGAACCATGAATGAATTCACAGAGCAGTTTAAAAAAAAAAAAAAGAGAATTCACAGAGCAGTTAAAATCTCAAGAACATCATCTTTCTAAAGTGTCTCGTTAAAGTATCAGGTGTTCCTCATGGAAGTTAAATTGCATGCTAATCCTTGTTTCCCTCATGTTTCAAAACAGGCCACGATGGCAGACAGAGCCAGTGCTTTCAAGCAGCAGTATGATTTAGCTGAAACAACCAAGTTGAAGAAGATAAATCTGTATGATTTCGACATATTTCTCACTTGTTTTGCTGTGTGTGTGTGGCTGATGAAACTATTCTGAATTGAACTTTCTCAGTTATGGGAAAATAACATTTCTCGATGCACGTGTATCTTTTGAGGCGTGTGCAGAGAGGAAAGGGAAATATAGAAAATAATTTAAAAGCCCTTAATCTAGCTTTTATTTCAAGCTCATTTGAATATAGGTGATTTTGAATTTCTTGTGCTTGAATCACCTATTTGTTAAACAGACAGGGATAGGAGTGCACAAACACAAGCACATGGAAAATTTCTAGATGCAATCCTTTTCCCAGGGCCCATGACTGGTTATAATGAAACATGAGTTAAAAAAAAGAATCTTTCTGTTAAATCTCGTTCATCAGAATCACAATTTTGAAGTCTAGTTCCTGCTTTTAGTTGTACTTAGGAATTTATATTTCATTGAATTCCAATTCCTATTTTTTGTTGGAGGAAAGGAACTTAATACGTAGTTTTTGAAGTCAAGTAAGGACATATAAGAGATATTACTCATTTGTTTTCATGTTATTTAGTACAATTTCAGTTCAGAAACAAGAACTACAAACATGCAACTGTAATTGGACGTCCAGTCACAACAGACCGAGTGCCTATATTTCTTCAATTCCAGTAATGCCCTTAACCATTTTGAAGATTGTTGATGCTTAATGTTGGTTTGCAGAGAAAAGCTGTTGCTAATAAGGTCTGAAAAAGCTGGAGAAGCAGAGATCGAATACAAAGAGGTGAGACTATTTAAATTTAATTTGATAAGCTTGAGTTTGTCTTCTATCGACACTCATCTTCACTCTTTACAGTTGGTGGCGGAGAGCGAGGAGGCGATCCAAAGATACGAAACTATTGTTAAATTAATGAGTGAAGAAATAATTCGGTTCCAAGAACAGAAGACAGCAGACATGGGACTTGCCTTTCATGAGTTTGCAAAGGGGCAAGAGAGGCTCGCTAAGGATATTGCTGATGCATGGAGAAGTCTTCTACCTAAGCTTGAAGCCTGTTCACCTTCATCATAAAAACTCTTTGTTACATAAATTGTTTTATCTGGGTTATTGTTATGTAGAGGGGAAAATGATGATTTTACGAGAGTACATGTAATTATCTTGACCCAAGTTTCTAATAAACCTTGAAATGTATCGATCATGTAGCACTAGTTTTCTTTCATTACCACAATAGTTTTCTTCGGTTGATCTCAACACAATGGATGAAGCATGTGTCAATGCATTGATTTTGATTTTGTTTGTAATGAGTTTATAGGAATGTATTTATGCACTTGTAATCTTTTTACTATCAGGATGTTACTATAAATTTGATTTTGATCTGAGTTTTCTGACCCTTTCTGCTTGTACCTATATTTAAAAGAGGAAAGACTGCTAGATATGTGAATACTGAAATTGTGGCTGACTGTTGACTATTGAAATGTGTGGATTCAGTGCCATCTGTAAGATAATAATTTCACATTTTCCATTTCTGTTCTTTTCTTTTTAATTTCTGTGAAATGTAGCAAATTTTATTTCATTTAATAACTTTGCATTTAATGATTTTAATAATATGATCCAAAATAGCTAGCTTGCTGATTGAAATTGGATTGACAGCGGTCTGTGGGTGCAAGCAGTTCAGATATGGTCCGGATATGATACTTATCATATCCGTATCCGCTTCACAATCATGGATATATATGCATATATATAAGAGGATGCACATGCTGACACAAAACAAATATGAGAATACAGGGAAAAAAATATTTTTTTGGGAGAACACCAGATAGTTTCGAAAAAATATACACTTCACATGGTACAAAAGACTTCTTTAATATGTTCATTATATCTGAAAAGATAAGATTGGATCTCTTGATTATCAAAATTAACCTCAAATCCATTAATCTAAGAATTAAAACTATTACAACTATATGACCAATATATATTAGGGTCCGGATATTTCAAAGCTTATACTTATCTGTAATTTATATCCTATTGAATATAGATTTTAGTAATCAAATCCATTTCGTAAAGGATATTTTGATATTTTTTTCACCCCTTATTGATGGTAAATTCTTGATCATGGTTGCTGTTAAAATTGAATTAGCAATATAAAAGTATAATAACTGACTGACGGGGAGCAGACAGTTTGGCCGAGTGGTCTAAGGCGCCAGATTTAGGCTCTGGTCCGAAAGGGCGTGGGTTCAAATCCCACAGCTGTCAATAATATAATTTCTAAATTTTCCATAATATTTTAATATTTTTTGGGTGCAAAATAACCATTCTTAAGGGGTTTTATGAGAAAAGAGCACAACTTCCTTGCTTCATAAAGACCAATCTAGCCCTCTTCTCGAACTTCCGCTCACAAAAATCTCGAAATCAATGGCGAGAACGCTCTCGAACTCCTCCTTTAGATCTCGTCTCCTCTCCTCGACTCCCTTCTTGTTGAATCTCCTTAACCGATCTCAGTCGAGGAGCTTTGAAACCCTAGCTTTCGAGGAGGTCCCATCGCCCGAAAAGCCTTTCAATTCCACGGCCTTCGTTCTTCATGGGCTGCTCGGATCCGGGAGAAACTGGAGGTCTTTCGCTCGCAGTCTGGAGTCCGAGCTCAAGAAATTCAATTCCTCAGATGGTAATTGTTATTAGAAATCAGCACCCATCTCGTGAATTAACGCTTTTTGTTTGATTGGGTTGCTCTGTGGTGTGCTTTTACCCAATTAAAAATGACATAAAATAGTGACCTGGATTATGTCGGGGATTATCGATCATAGAAACAAGCACCACACACACAATAAGGAGCACACGCAACAAGAGAACACGACAAAATTTTCAAACACGCCCGCATCTATGGCCCCTCCTAAATTATGTCGGGGATTATCGATCATAGAAACAAGCACCACACACACAATAAGGAGCACACGCAACAAGAGAACACAACAAAATTTTCGAACACGCCCGCATCTATGGCCCCTCACCAGAGAAATTCACTATCTTCACATACCAGTACGACTGGTACAAGTTTCGCATGGACGAAACTTGTGAACCCTCACACATCTCACATCACTCAAGGAACCCGAGAGCACCAATCACTCAAGAGCTCCGAGCGTTGTTTTAAATATCCCCGACATGGCTCGATATATCCCCCAATATATCCTTTTACGGGGCTGCCACAACCGATATGGTCTCTAAATATCTTTACAGCTTTTTGGTTATTTTGGGCGATATATTCCCGATATGGCCGATATATCAGCCGATATGTTGATCGATATATCCTTTTACATGGCTTGTCGCGAAACAATATACTGCGTTTGACAATTTTTGGGCGAGATATCATGATTTTCCCATTATATCAAATTGACATTTTGGCCTAAAAAAACAGACAAAATGTTGCAACATTGATTTGTGCTTTTGTTTGTTTTACAAGGTTGATTAGTGATTTTAAATATATATTATTTATATTTTGTATGCTTAGATTTCATTAAGTACGTTGAGATTACATTTTAGTGCATTATACTATACATGCAAACATTCCTTATGGCATTCCGATATTTACAACATATCCCCGATATCTCCCCGATATCCACAATCCGATATGAATTTTGGCCATCCGATATTTCTCAATATCCGACATTTAAAACCTTGGCTCCGAGAGATCCTCTCTCTCACCAAGAGAGTGTCTTTATGAGTACGAGCGCATTCCTTTTTATAGCCTCCAATGGGAAGTTCAAGAAGCTGACTATTAATGCATCATTTCATCTCTCTATGCATTAGACCTTCAAGCTTCTGCTCTTTCGCATTCTCCAATATTGACTAGTCTTTCAGTCTTCCTTAGTCAACACTCGCATTCTTCCTCATTTATGAGATTTGGGGAGAACCCAACGGATTCTTCCATTGTCCATTTCTAGGCTTGGCTTTCTCCTAATGGTCTTTTCAGCAACTCTTTTCCAGCTTGCTGGATGTAGAGTGTTCAATGCCGTTATCGGGCCTTTCCTCAGCATGGGCTTGTTAACTGGGTTTTGGTCTAGCATTATGATACCTAGGCCTCCTCAGTTGGGCTATGTGATTGAAGAGCTTTCCCTCTTGCAATGACTTTGCCCTCAATAGAAAATCAAGGATATCTTCCTATGCTCCTCACTCCCGTTAATGTAGGCTGCAGCCTTGTAATGCGTGTTCAATACCATTATAGCTTATTGTTCCTTGGTGCTCCTTGAGTTTGGATATAAGGTATACTAAGGATGTATACTGACGTCCTTGAATAACTATTTTAGGCCTTTGCTCCTAAATGATAGCCCATACTATTAGACTGCTAGTTTATGGGTTTGTGGACGGCCTATAGTTGTCTGGCAATATGGCTTCCATTTCAACCACACAATGTTCAATTTACTGAATTTGATCAATATGTTTTGACTTAGTATAACAGTTCATTCCCTTTTCAGTCTTATGCCTATTAATCTTTTGTAAGCTGATGTATTAATCTCAATTTAACATTGCGCTTTTAAATAGTTGAAGCTCACTGTGCCGGTCATGTAGGTTAGTAGGAGAAGAGATCTTAAAATTGGAAACTTAAGCAGGTTTTAGCCAAAAGACTCCTTTGCCTTGTTTATGAAGGTTTATGAAAATAATTTAGGGAGAATTAGATTTCTGTTGGAAAGTTTTGGTTTCAACTGTTTTTGAAATCTCTCAAAAGAAAGATGTTGGGAAGTTAGGCTTCAAAATTCTGAACACAAAAAGTATTTGCAGAAATTGTCCTTGTCGTCTTCCTTAGGGTTGAAAAATGTGTTTGTAAAAAATATTGGATTTTGAAAATTTTCAAGATAAACTAGAGTTTAGAAAGATAGTAAATTAGATAAGTTAGAAGGTCTGGTTGTCATCTTGTACATCCTGTTAACCATGTATACATGGAAAAAGGGACATGTTAGAGGTGGGTCGAAGAGAGTAAATTTATCAAAAATAGATTTTACTCAGGTCTTTCTGTAACTTATTCACAAGTTGCACATGTTAATGAAACTAATATTTGGTTTTATGGTTACATTTTGGTAGGAACTCCATGAGTTCCATTAGAATTTGTTGAGCTCTGACCTATGGTTCTCATTTTTGTCTTTTAATTTGAAAGATCTTGCTCCTTAATGGAAAGATTCTTCTGATTATTTACTCAATAAAAGAGCTTTCTGTTCTGGGTTTCTGATGCAGAGTGGAGGATGGTTCTTGTTGATCTGAGGAATCATGGAAAATCAGCTGGAATAAAAGGGCTGGATCCTCCTAGTGACATGGTGAATGCAGCTAGAGATCTAGCTAATCTGGTAAAGTCTCGAGGATGGCAGTGGCCAGATGTCGTCATTGGTCATTCCATGGGGGGAAAGGTTGCCTTGGAGTATGCTGCAAGCTGTGCCCGTGGTGACTATGGGGAATCCGCTGTGCTTCCCAAACAGGTATTATGCATCATTAGCTGCTTTTTAACTTTGAAGTTTGCACAGTTTATCAACATAACTTTCGTCATTTTGCAAAATTAGAAGTGAGTTCTAGAGTAGCTGCACATAGTTAGAGTACATAAACTGTATGTAAATGTACCACAAGGCTTATGCTAATACAGTTGGTTGGCTCACATTGTTCTTTCACCTTATGAGATGAAATATACCACTGAAGGTGAGCTACTTGTTTGGAATTATATACCATGCAATTAGTTTTGCCTTTTGTACATTTGCAAGATAATATGCCACTGAACCGTAATATCTACTTAAGTTATTACTTTAATACATCAAGAGTCCAATTTGCCAATTCATGAATCTTAATAGAGATGTTAAATCTTTAACTTAATCTTTTTGTCTTTATACTACTAGTTTTTTGGAAAATTTTAGAGGTTTTCCTCTATTGCCTGAGCTTAACTGTGTTACTAGTTGGTTAGAGTTTCATTTATTGCCATTTGCCAATGAGCCTTAGTTATCTATATGGAACCTGTATTTTGCCTAAATTTTCTTTTGATGGAGATACAGGATTTGATGTCAAGTTGACACTGTAGTGTAAATTGGTAGTTGTTTCAATCTACTTGTTTAAGAGTTACATTTCATGGCCAAGTCCATCATCTCATGATTGATGGGTCATTTTATTTTCCATCAATGTTATTATTATTAACTTGGGTTATAGAATGGCTAAATGGACATGGCCATGATAATATGGTCAAAGTACCAAAAGTGTCTAGTTGCTTTACATAGGCTTTTAGAATTGCTTACTATTGATCACTTTGAAGTTGGTCCCATTAAGTTGGTTGACATTAAATTAAACAAGTTTCTAGGTTGATTTTCAAATTCAATATTATATAATACTATTATAATTTTATTTGCAGGGGGCCAAGAGTTTTCCCCCTTTTTCTTCTTTCTTTTTACTTCGAAGCTCTTTTTTTCCTTTGAACTTCAAAGCTCTTTGTATGCAGTAAATATGATTGTTTTAATTGGCTATTGTCCTCCTTGTTTGAACAAACTGAAATCTTCTTTAATCATACTGAACTTTTGAACATCCATTGTGTATACTCTGCTAAGTTGTTATATCATTCTTTAAAGGCCAGTAATTATATGGATTCTAGGTTATTCTAGTTCTTCACATAGGTAAATGAGAAAACTTTTAGCATATGTATTCATGAGCATGTGTATCTATGTCAGAGAAGTTTGCCAATTACTTATCGTGTTTATTCATAAAGGTGTCTATCCATAAATTATTGAGTATATTCACAATATAAAATATACATGAGCATGTATATCTATGTCAGAAGTTTGCCAATTACTTATCGTGTTTATTCATATCTGAGTAGATCCTTTGTTCATTGTTGATTCAGAACAGCTTTGGGTGTTGGACTCTGTTCCTGGAGAAGTGAACTCTGATGATAGTGATGGAGAAGTGGAGAAAGTTTTGCGAACCCTTAACAGTTTGCCTTCATCACTTCCATCTAGGAAGTACGCTCTCTTTCTCAAGCACTCAACAGCTTTTGTACTCTCTCTTACAGTCTTTGCAGTTTGCTTCCACACTTAGATGCGTGAGCATGCACAAAATCACACAGCATAATCTTTTAGATTTTTAAATTTTAGCATATTGCATTTGAAGTTTAAGAATATTTTTGCTGATGGTAAGGTAACATGAGTTTAAAATATTCACTATGCTATTTGAGATCAACAAACATGTGATGCCTACATAATATTTTGTTTCCATTTTTTATTAGATTAAGGTCCTATTTTTAATAATGTAAAATAAAAGATAATGCAACAACATTCTCTGTTTTCTGTACTTTCTGTAAGTAGCACTCTAAAGTGTTGCAAATGATAGTTTCTTCGGTGGAAAGTTTCTGGTGAAATCTCAATTGCATGCTAACTATTGCCTATTGCCAACTTCTAGTTATTTCATCATGCTTTCTTTATGTACTAACATGTTGAGGAGACTATGGGCTCTGATAAGAGTTTCAATGTTACAGTTCTTCTTGCTTCATAGGACTACTTGTTATTTGCAATTCTTCTTGCTTCATAGGACTACTTATCATTTGGGCGGGTTAAGTTGAAAGTTAATAGGTAGATTTGATGACATATTTACAGCAAAACATCAATGGACTTGTCACAAAATCCATGAGTTCTGATCACTAGTCATTATATCGCCTATATGAATTATATTAATCCAATTAGTAGGTAAAACATTTGGAACTTTCTGAGTTTTGGGCTACCATTTGTAGATCAGTGCCATGGTACAGAGGCACAGTTCAGATAATCCATCAAATTTAAGTTGATTGGTATTTTAGATGCAGAAACATGTTGTTAGATTTGTTAGGATTTTGGCTCAAACACTTTAACTTTTACAATTGGATGAATCTGTACAATTGAATTATATACCATCGTCATTGAAGAATGTGTTAACATTGGTACAACTTTCTCTCACAAAGGTCTTACTGTGCAAAATATACATTGTGCTTGGGCAATGGGCAGCTACAAAACATTGATTAAAAATCTGGCTTTTAGTCTTTGTGGCTTGTCCCCCAAAAAAGTTAATTTTATTCTTGGCTTTAGAATGAGAAAACACCATTCTATTCTTTGTATCTTTGCCTCCAGTGTTTCAAGAAATAACTTCACCAATAGAACTGCATTCCAACATATCACTCTTAATTAAGTTTTTCTTTACCTTTCTTTTCCTCCGAGGAATGCAAGAATTTAAGTTACATCTCTATCCAACATCAGGTGGGTTGTTGACCACATGCTTGAGCTCGGGTTTTCCAAATCTCTTTCAGAGTGGATAGGCAGCAACTTAAAGAAGGAAGGTGACAAAGTCACCTGGGCTTTTGACCTCCAAGCTGCCATTGAGATGTTCAATTCCTACAGGTAAAACCTCCTCTCTTCGCTACTAAGGACTCTAAAACTAGAGAGAGTTTGTATGGATAAGAGTTTTGACTCCCATATTGTTTGCAAATACATCCAAATATTTATAGAAAAAAAAAGCTTGGTTGGTTGCAGCTTCAAAGTATTTCCATAACGGGAGTCTGAACTGCATGATATTATTAATGCATTTGTTATTCCAATTCCAAGGTCCTTAACATCAGTATTCTCGATAATACTTTACCATTACGTTATCATGCCATTGTATTCTGGTATCTCTAGGGACACGAGCTATTGGTCTTTATTGGAGCATCCACCGAAAGGATTGGAGATCGTCATAGTTCGAGCTGAGAATAGCGATAGATGGCATCCACACGTACTAGAGAAGCTAGAACAAGTCTCTAAGAGAAAGGAGAGAGCCGAAGAGGGGAAGGTTTCGCTTCATGTTCTACCAAAAGCTGGTCACTGGGTGCATGTAGATAATCCGAAGGGGCTTCTTGAGATAATGACACCCAACTTTGTTAAGAATGCTTGAGATCATGTGTTTTTTGTGTCTGTATTGTCGTTAATAATAATTTTGCTTCTCAAAACTAAATTCTCAAAGCAGTTGTATTGAATTTTTTTTACGATTGATGTATGTGTTGATATTTACAAACACGCGTCTAATTTATGTTGATTCCATCTTGTGTACAATTCCACGATGAAGAGTGCATTTTGTTCTTGCATTCAGAAGAATGTCATATGGAAGGTGTTGATGCATAAAGATGTAGTGTCTTTATTTTTGTAAAAAAAACAAAAGAAAACTTTTTTTCTTTTTATAACCATCCTCTCTCAGTAAACGTAGAGCAAACCTTCCTCTTTTTCCTCGTTTCCCTCTATTATCTCTTCCTCGACAAACTCATGAATGGAAGAAATATTCAAAAGTTCAAGGTCTTGGCTTTGATTCCCGTATTAAAAATTTTAAAAAGGAAGAGAAGAGCTTTGTGTAACTCCACAAAGTTTTGGGGGGTGTTCTGTAATTATAAAATTAATAGTCTTTTTATGAAATCAACCCTGAATTTAAATGGGGAAATTACCCAAAATGAGAAAAGGCCATGACGTATCAAAGCCCAAAGCACAACCAATATACAGGTCCATTACAGGCCCATCCCCGCTTTTCAAGGGTAAAGTAGTCATTTACCAATACACAAACAAAATGAATATAAGTCCATTAATCCCTTTAAAAGGCGAGCAGAGAACAGCTAGGGTTTTTCCTCTCCCCGCCGCCGCGCCGTTTGAAGCCTCATCGTCCTCCGTCTTCTCGCCGCCGAAATCACCATGGTAATTATTTCTAGGGTTTCTTCTCTAAAATCTCTCTCGAGTTATTTTTACAGTTGATTCGTTTCTATTACTACTTTTGACTCGAGTTATCTGGAGCTCGCAGATCTCTATTGATTCCTTTAGACTACAATAAATACACAAATTTTTAGAATAAGTTGTCTAGATATGGAGTTAATAGCACTGCAAATGTGTAGGAATCTGTGCTTTAGATCAATTTTTTTTAGAAAAAAAGTTTGCTTTTTTGGCACTGGAGGTAATTTGCTTTTGTTTATCTCTTGTTTTTGCTAGATCTCGTAAAGTTTGTTGATGTTATTAGGAATTTTCTTTTTTTCTCTCCTTTCTAATTTTCTGAAATTAATATGTTTTAGATTTATAATTACATAGAGCCTTTTTTATTGGAGAGCTTCAATAAGTTGTTTGCCTACGTTAATTTGAATTAAAAATAGGTTTTTTTAAAGCTTATATTACCCTGAAATCAAACATTTTTGTCAATTTACCCTTAATGTGGTATAATTGTAAGATAAACTAGTAAATGTATATATTTGGAGGGTAAATTGGCGAATATGGTTGATTCCTTTTGAGTGTGTACATAGGCAAAAACCCCTTAAGAAGATTGATGGAAAATTAAGTATAACATGATTAGAAATGTATCGCGATTTAAATTCTGGCCTAATAAGTTATTACAAAAATGTTATTGTTATCATTCTTTACTATACGAAAGGACCAAATACAAATTGGGAATGCTCTTTCTAAATTTTTTTTTCCGATTGGTTTCAGTCGAAGAGGAAGACCAGGGAACCCAAAGAGGATAATGTGACCCTTGGACCAGCGGTACGAGAAGGGGAGCATGTCTTTGGAGTTGCTCACATCTTTGCGTCATTCAATGACACTTTCATTGTTAGTTTCTAACCTCATATGTTTCTCTTCCATCGTTACTTGCTGTTTGACTGCTGATATGGATTTGTTACTGTTTGATTTACAGCATGTTACTGATTTATCTGGAAGGGAAACACTTGTTCGCATTACTGGTATGGATTTGTTATGCATTATATATCCTGTTATTCCTTAAGAACAGAGTAATTGAAAAAAAAATGCTAGATGAGTTGGCGTCCTGTGTGAAGGAAGTTTGGTATTGCAAATGTGATTCTTAGATTTGATGATGAATTTGAATGCTTTTTATATTATATATAGGTTCATTTTAAATGTTTGGGTGTTATTCATAATGTTTGTTGATTGCTGTATGATGGTGAGAATTGTTATGGATATTGGGTGAAGACCTGCACATAGCATTTATTTTATTGAGATCATAGATCTTTTACAATGAGATTTAGATATAGGCATATTACAAAATTCTTTAGATTGAACACTTGGTGCTTTCTCCATTTGCCATTTTGTGTGGCACTACCTTAATAAAACTTTGCGTCAAATCAAAGAATTTGGAGGAACTTTCTCTTGTCATGTTTGACCTTTGTGAAGTCGTCGTAGTTTGTAGTTAGCTAGTCGGAGCCTTTTGAGGTTTACATGTGCTCCGTAGGCATAACAGTTTTCTAGAAGAATCATATTTCCTTTCAGCATTTTGAATCTTATCCTATCCTGTCTATTCCCATGTTTTATATTCACATGTCAAACTCAAAAAATTTCACCCTTATTTTAGTGCTTAGTCAAATTATTTCATTTGCTTCCCTTGAAACTCAAGACAGACCATTTTGATGCCATCAGCTAGATGTTACTCCTTTTTGTAGTTCCTACCTCTTCATTATATTCACATCTTTTGATCCCTTTTCTTATTTACTTTCCAGTACTTGCTTAGAATGTTACATTCACATCGAATCAATTCTCGCATAATGTTGGTTCTTTTAGTTCACAGGATCAACTAGGATATGTTCACCTTTCAACATCTGCAGTTTGTTGCTGCCATTAATGTTCTTAACATTATTTAATCCATGGGGATTTTGCTTCAAACAGAAGGTAGTGGATAAAGACTAACAAATTGGAAAGAGCTTTATAGCTGTTGCTAGGGCCAGTGTATTTCCAGTCTCCACCATCAGAAAATATACAAATTCCTTTCCTAAAAGATGATTGATTATTTGTTTTGAATAATTGGATGGAGACAATAGATTATAATTGGTGATATTCTTCCTACAAGGGGGACATATATAGAGAACTGCTATACGTGTCTAGAAAAAGACGAATTTTGTGGACTGTACCTAGGACATACAATTCATCTTGTTCGATACACAGGTTATTCCTAAAAAGAGAAATGACAACTCCTATTATAAGTTTGTTCTAGAAACCATTTGAAAACCTCTTGGTATTTCATTCTTCTACCCATTTTGCTGGGTAGATTAAGAATGAGGCAGGTCATGGAGTTCTCACAGGATTGGTGAGAACTACTTTTGAGAACGAGTCTCTTGTCTGGGTATCCTACTTTTTTAGGTTTTTTGCTTTGTATATATGGCATGTCCGGTATCCGTGGACATGCCCATGCTTCATAACATAAAAAGTGAGTGAGATATAGAATTTCTTGGGGCGTGGTATGCCAAATAATACTGGAGTTGCACAAAGAAGATAACGATCATTTTGGCATATGACAGACAATGTTCTCGAATTGATACAATTATCTTTTTGTATATTCGGTAGTTGTAAGAGGAGCAGGTCATGAGTTCAATCTTTTGCTTGCTAGTTCACAGAATTCATGATCCTCTAGAACAGTTTACTAGTGATTTATTTACAGCAATTTATTCAGCCATATCTATAGCTTTGTAAATTTTATGGATGGATCCTCATGAGCAGTCTGGCATTATAAATTCTATGATACAGGTGGTATGAAAGTCAAGGCTGACAGAGATGAATCATCTCCTTATGCTGCCATGCTTGCAGCTCAAGATGTGGCACAACGATGCAAGGTGTGTTACTATCTAGATCGCAGCTGATTATTCACTAAGGCTCTGTAGTATATAGTTTACTCTCGCTAGCTTTAACCTTTTATCTGAATTCTTCCTTCCGATTTCTTTATAGGAACTTGGGATCACTGCTCTGCATATTAAGCTGCGAGCAACCGGTGGGAACAAGACTAAGACACCTGGTCCTGGTGCTCAGTCTGCCCTCAGGGCACTTGCTCGTTCTGGAATGAAAGTTGGTCGCATTGGTTAGTTCATTCATATATTAGATTTTATTTAGCTTTACTTTTCTTTTAATTGCTATAATTGCATTTTAAGATCAGTTAGATAAATGTTATTATTTAGTTGGTTAATTCGATACTATGTTGCCTGTGTACTTCTGATATGGAGTTGTACCCATACCAGACACTTGTGGTACCAATACCCGTACCCAACACTTCTTGGACACTTCTTAGATATATGCTTTTATTTATCAGACATGTACTCAATTCTACAACGCATGTTTAATTTAAAACACTCGTCATACACGGGCGAAGTGATGGTTGATTCCTTTTGCTTAGAATTTTTGTTCTTGTCTATATATAGTGGAATCAACATAATCAATATTCTTAATAATAGTTTATTTTCTTTTGGCCATGCAGAGGATGTGACACCAATTCCCACTGATAGCACCCGTCGAAAGGGTGGAAGAAGAGGAAGGAGGCTGTAATTCCCTTCAACTCTGCATCGAGGAGCCCCAGTCAATTCTCAACAGTGCTCATGTCTTAGTTATTTGGAACAGTTTTGCAGTAATTTCTACATTTGTTTAGTTTATGACAGTTTGTTGAGATTATAATCTGCTGTTTTCCTGAACTTCAAAAACCATGATGTTTTAATGTTGGCCTTATTTCACTGTGTGCTTATCATGATTCTTAAATGATCATCGACTAGTTTACTTAACTCTGCCATCAAAGATAATCAGACTACATGGTGAAAGCACAACTTGTCGATAATATGTTTGGGTTTACTGACATTGGCTTTCCGTTACATCTAACAGTTACTGCTTATATTAGCAAATATGTTGTCTTTGCACATTATTCTTGTACGTAATATGCATTCATTTTAATTTCCGAAGAAAATTGGTAAGAGGAAGATCTCAAGCATTTAACCATTTGTGAATAATTTTTTTTTCATATGTACTATCTATGCCTCTTCTCTTAAGTCTCTCTCCTTGCATTTATGTGCCTTGGTTACATTATAGCTGTTTTACTGTAAAGATGGTTCTTTTATCAAGATGAAGGATGCTATTGTTGGATTAAGCTTGCATGTGTCGTTCTTCCTGTATATCATGAGTATATAAAGTTTTGGCTAGAGTTGTTAACTGGGTTGAAGTTCTTATTAGAGGTGTTAAACAAACTAAAGTTTAGGCTGTTTATACTTTTTGTTTTATTACTTTATAATTTTAGTCATTTGTTGAGTTATTGAATAAGCTGAAGCCAGTTTTTTAACAGGCTCAAGCCTAACTGCGAGCTTTTGTAAAATCATTTCTCATTGGATACATCAAGAGATAAAGTTCACGAGACTATCAATGTGTTCTATGCTTGTATTGTGCTTGCAAAGATATGAACAATACCACTAAAATTCTGAAAGAAAAAATAGTACCCTTTTAACTATGAACTAAAATCACGATCATGACCAATGTTTCCCAAAAAGCAAATTGTCGCGCAAATTAACCTATTCAACCCAATCTGAATTTAAGTAAGGATTTTAACCTATTCAACCCAATCTGAATTTAAGTAAGGATTTTAACCTATTCAACCCAATCTGAATATAAGTAAGGATTTTGTCTTTCAACACTGCAATCCTTCATGAAAGTGAGAGGCATCTTGCACAACAATCTTTTGCTATAGTTTACTTCTCCATCATTTTATTAATTACCAAGCAATTAAGAGAGAATATTTAAGTAAGGAATTTGGATTGGCACAAACTATCTTTTGCTATAGTTTACTTCTCCATTAATTTTATTCATTACCAAGCAATTAAGAGAGAAAGAGTTTCAATTAGAAAGAGCTCCAAAGGGCTTGAGTGTGAAATCAGGAGCTTGAAGTTGGTTTAACTCATGAAATCATTAAACTTGTCCGGTTCTTTAGGAAGCGTTTGATAGTCATCGTGTTTTTTGTGTTTCCATAGTGTTTTTGCCAAAATAAAAACACAACATGTTTGGAAACCATTGTCTTTTCATGAGAAAAACAAAACATTTATGGACACAAAATAAAAATAGAACATTTATCTCAAAACACCAATTAGGTGTTTTGAGTTTAATAATATGATGTTCAATATGTTATAATTAATATTATATATCAACCATTCTTAATATAATATATAATAAAATATATTTATTATAAATATAATATTATGCCATTGGTGGTAGTTGCGGAACTATTTAATAGTATTAATTAATATAATATATATTTATTATAATAGATTATGTTATATTTCAATAGGCTAAAATACTAGAGTAGCCTATAAAATGACACCCACTTTCCAGTTAGACATAAAAACTGACGCTGGCGACAACAATACCTAAAAATTGACACACTTAATCAATAATGCATGCTTCTATCGTGGAGTTTTGATTTGAGCGGGAAAATTAATGATTTTGACATATATACCCCTCAAATCTCCGGTACTTACAGATTTTCCCTCCAAAATGCAGATATTTACAAAAAAAAAAAAAAAACTCATCTCTTTGGTTTTCATATATACCCCTCAAATCTCCCACACATATAGATTTCCCCTCCAAAATTTAGATATTTTCAAAAAATAAATCATATATATCTCTCCCCCTCTCTCTATAGTATTTGCCCAAGTGCAAATATACCCCGTTAGTGAATTTTTTCGACTCTTTTAAATGTAAAAAAAATTAGCAATTGAGTGTCTATCCTCATCAATAAAACTATAGGGGTTCTATCAGGCTCCTCAAATATTTTTAATAATTTAATAATAAAAAAAAATCACTCTGAGGGTCTATTCACGATAAATAGAATTGAGGCCATTCGCAATTGGATGACACAACAGGGTCCGTACTCAATTTACCCTTAATAACGAGCCTTACTATTTTTGGGCCTTTAGTAGCCCATCACATAAGCTTTACCTCCGGCCCAGAAAACAAACACTTTCTAGCCCAGTAACTATTTCGTCAATCAAGAAAAAAACCTGCACCCTCCACCATATAAATTCCCAACTCCATTCCATTATTTCGTCCTAGGGTTTCAGTACGACCGCCAAGATGCAGATCTTCGTCAAAACCCTAACTGGGAAAACCATCACTCTCGAGGTCGAGAGCAGCGACACCATTGACAACGTCAAGGCCAAGATCCAGGACAAAGAAGGTCTTTTTCCTTCATTTTCTTCAAAAGTTGCGTTCTTTTGTTGCGATTGTTGCTGAAAACCCTAGTTTTGTGCAGGGATTCCTCCGGATCAGCAGAGGCTCATCTTTGCAGGGAAGCAGCTCGAGGATGGGAGGACCCTCGCTGATTACAACATTCAAAAGGGTAATCATTCAAATTTTTGGTGTTTGGAAATGAATTTTTTTTCATTTTAGGGTTTTGTGCATTAAAGTTCGTTTCTTTTTGAAATTTATGTAGTGTTGACCACATTGATTTTAACTCAATGTGTGACTATATTAGCAAATATGTTGTCTTTGCACATTATTCTTGTACGTAATATGCATTCATTTTAATTTCCGAAGAAAATTGGTAAGAGGAAGATCTCAAGCATTTAACCATTTGTGAATAATTTTTTTTCATATGTACTATCTATGCCTCTTCTCTTAGTCTCTCTCCTTGCATGTATGTGCCTTGGTAACATTATAGCTGTTTTACTGTAAAGATGGTTCTTTTATCAAGATGAAGGATGCTATTGTTGGATTAAGCTTGCATGTGTCGTTCTTCCTGTATATCATGAGTATATAAAGTTTTGGCTAGAGTTGTTAACTGGGTTGAAGTTCTTATTAGAGGTGTTAAACAAACTAAAGTTTAGGCTGTTTATACTTTTTTGTTTTTATTACTTTATAATTTTAGTCATTTGTTGAGTTATTGAATAAGCTGAAGCCAGATTTTTTTAACAGGCTCAAGCCTAACTGCGAGCTTTTGTAAAATCATTTCTCATTGGATACATAAAGAGATAAAGTTCACGAGACTATCAATAGTGTTCTATGCTTGTATTGTGCTTGCAAAAGATATGAACAATACCACTAAAATTCTGAAAGTACAAAAAATAGTACCCTTTTAACTATGAACTAAAATCACGATCATGACCAATGTTTCCCAAAAAGCAAATTGTCGCGCAAATTAACCTATTCAACCCAATCTGAATTTAAGTAAGGATTTTAACCTATTCAACCCAATCTGAATTTAAGTAAGGATTTTAACCTATTCAACCCAATCTGAATATAAGTAAGGATTTTGTCTTTCAACACTGCAATCCTTCATGAAAGTGAGAGGCATCTTGCACAACAATCTTTTGCTATAGTTTACTTCTCCATCATTTTATTAATTACCAAGCAATTAAGAGAATATTTAAGTAAGGAATTTGGATTGGCACAAACTATCTTTTGCTATAGTTTACTTCTCCATTAATTTTATTCATTACCAAGCAATTAAGAGAAAAGAGTTTCAATTAGAAAGAGCTCCAAAGGGCTTGAGTGTGAAATCGGGAGCTTGAAGTTGGTTTAACTCATGAAATCATTAAACTTGTCCGGTTCTTTAGGAAGCGTTTGATAGTCATCGTGTTTTTGTGTTTCCATAGTGTTTTGCCAAAATAAAAACACAACATGTTTGGAAACCATTGTCTTTTCATGAGAAAAACAAAACATTTATGGACACAAAATAAAAATAGAACATTTATCTCAAAACACCAATTAGGTGTTTTGAGTTTAGTAATATGATGTTCAATATGTTATAATTAATATTATATATCAACCATTCTTAATATAATATATAATAAAATATATTTATTATAAATATAATATTATGCCATTGGTGGTAGTTGCGGAACTATTTAATAGTATTAATTAATATAATATATATTTATTATAATAGATTATGTTATATTTCAATAGGCTAAAATACTAGAGTAGCCTATAAAATGACACCCACTTTCAGTTAGACATAAAAGCGTGGCGACAACAATACCTAAAATTGACACACTTAATCAATAATGCATGCTTCTATCGTGGAGTTTTGATTTGAGCGGAAAATTAATGATTTTGACATATATACCCCTCAAATCTCCCACACATATAGATTTCCTCCAAAATCAGGATATTTACAAAAAAAAAAAAACTCATCTCTTTGGTTTTCATATATACCCCTCAAATCTCCCACACATATAGATTTCCCCTCCAAAATTTAGATATTTTCAAAAATAAATCATATATATCTCTCCCCTCTCTCTATAGTATTTGCCCAAGTGCAAATATACCCGTTAGTGAATTTTTTGACTCTTTTAAATGTAAAAAAATTAGCAATTGAGTGTCTATCCTCATCAATAAAACTATAGGGGTTCTATCAGGCTCCTCAAATATTTTTAATAATTTAATAATAAAAAAAAATCACTCTGAGGGTCTATTCACGATAAATAGAATTGAGGCCATTCGCAATTGGATGACACAACAGGGTCCGTACTCAATTTACCCTTAATAACGAGCCTTACTATTTTTGGGCCTTTAGTAGCCCATCACATAAGCTTTACCTCCGGCCCAGAAAACAAACACTTTCTAGCCCAGTAACTATTTCGTCAATCAAGAAAAAAACCTGCACCCTCCACCATATAAATTCCCAACTCCATTCCATTATTTCGTCCTAGGGTTTCAGTACGACCGCCAAGATGCAGATCTTCGTCAAAACCCTAACTGGGAAAACCATCACTCTCGAGGTCGAGAGCAGCGACACCATTGACAACGTCAAGGCCAAGATCCAGGACAAAGAAGGTCTTTTTCCTTCATTTTCTTCCAAAAAGTTGCGTTCTTTTGTTGCGATTGTTGCTGAAAACCCTAGTTTTGTGCAGGGATTCCTCCGGATCAGCAGAGGCTCATCTTTGCAGGGAAGCAGCTCGAGGATGGGAGGACCCTCGCTGATTACAACATTCAAAAGGGTAATCATTCAAATTTTTGGTGTTTGGAAATGAATTTTTTTTTTCATTTTTAGGGTTTTTGTGCATTAAAGTTCGTTTCTTTTTTGAAATTTATGTAGTGTTGACCACATTGATTTTAACTCAATGTGTGACTATATTAGCAAATATCTAGATTATGATTAAGAGGTAAATTTGCAAATACGGCTGATTTGGAGGGTATACAGTAAAAAAATCCATGATTTAAGTGTTGGTATTTGGACAGGATATATGCAATTTTTTGTGTTTTGTGTACTGAATATGTTTTTTGTTTGAAAATTTTGTAGAGTCCACATTGCATTTGGTGCTGAGGTTGAGGGGTGGGATCATTGAGCCCTCTCTTATGGCTCTTGCGAGGAAGTATAATCAAGATAAGATGATCTGCCGAAAGTAAGCATTTTTTGAATCTTTTTTTGGCTATTTATGGTTATTGATTTTAGTTTAGATTTGTTTTGAATTGGGTTTGGGAACTATTGGTTATAGTTTTTCTGGGCTATAATTGTGCCTAAGAAATTGCCATGGGCCCAAAAATTAACTATACCTTTAACTTTATCATCTGCATTTCTTTAGTTGCAGCTGATTTTCATAGGTTGTACATGTTATCGGTCTCTTAAATGTCATAATAATATCATTTTTACTGTTAATTTGTGCACGGTTCTGTTGTTGATCTATGCTTAGTTTCGAGCACTAGGTTACCGTAAATTTGTACACGGTTCTGTTGTTCGTCTAAGCTTAGTTTTGAGCACTAGCTTTTGGGTGCATGCACATGTAATTAAAAAGTAAATTTCAAAAAATTTTAATGGTCAAAACAAATTTGACTTGAAACTGTTTAAATTCACAATAAAGGAATTAAAATGACACGGTTTTTGACAATTAAAAGACAAGCATTTAACATGATGATGCTTTTTGTCTTTGAATGATGCAACACACTTGCAGGATTTTACTTGCCATTATAACAATGAAGTAATTTATGCAACCATACATAATACTTTTCTTGGGTGTGAGGAACCAATGGTGAAACTAGAATGCTTTTACATGAAATTATAGTTTTGAGATCTTTGTCGGTGGAAGTGTTTGCTAGATATAATTCCATTTTGGGCTTAAACTGGGTTCTTATACTGACTCCAAATGTTAATTGGGCTTCTTGCTATCTTGTTGTCTAATGTTTCACTGTACCCATATCATTGCTCTCCTCTTCTCTGAGGACGTGCTATTTTTCATTTACTGTTTTAACTCTTAATAAAATTTACTTTTTGAGATAATAATTTTTTATGTTGTTTGAGAAAAAAAAACAGTAGAATGAACTTCTAATTCATTGGCTCAAATAGCAATGATTAGCTAATTGAGTTCTTTCTCCATCAAGCTCTATTAAAGGCACTTTCCTCTATCTACATAGCAGCCAATTTATCTTAGTTTTTCTTTTATTTAAGTTTTCATTGTACTTTTCCTTTTCTTTTGCTAGCCATATTGTAGTTTTCCATATTTCCTTTATTTTTGCTTGCATTGTCTGAAGTGTTATTTTTTGTTTGTGCCATAGATTATTATCTGCCTTGACATTTCAAATTCATTGGTCTTAGTGATCATCATTTAGTATGGTGCCTATTGTTACTTCCACAATAATGAATTTCTTTTCTATGCAAAGTTTTTGAGTATCGGTATTCAAGCAAGGCCCTTAAGATCGCCTTCCTATTTAGTGGAAGCGTTTCGAGTCATAGCCATGCAACAATAATGCCCAGGTTTAGGAGAGTATTTCTTCAGAGCCGTCTCATTTTCCTATTTGTGGGTGTTTTTCTTTGTTGGTATATGATCTTCCTCATGTAAATCCTCAGGATTAGTAACAGCTTGCTGCTATTTGTCTGTGAGTGTTTCATTTGGGAGTTCCGATTCTGACTAGTGTGAAAAACACTCTACCTGGAAGTTGAGGACATAGTTTTGCATATATGTTTTAGGTTTTCGGAAACTAATCTTTCATGGCTA
This sequence comes from Asparagus setaceus, assembly GCA_012295165.1. NCBI lineage: Eukaryota > Viridiplantae > Streptophyta > Magnoliopsida > Asparagales > Asparagaceae > Asparagus > Asparagus setaceus. The sequence continues at coordinate 35,315,314 of CM022708.1, read as the reverse complement.
TCAACCATCTATTTATTAAATTTATAGTACCAAACTTTTATTTTTCTCTCTTAAATAAGGAAAATATTCTGCTCTGACAAATTTGCATCACTATGGTGATGAAGTACTTAGTTTTTTGTCCTCGAAGTGTTACTTGATACACGGTCAATGGTTCTTTTGCATGAATTTATCACTAGTGTTCCTTCTAAATTGGTTCTTTTTCAGGTCATATTTCCCTATATAAGTGTCTCTTTCTGGCATTTTTAAAATGATAGAAAACACATATAAAACACATGGTATAAAGGCACAAATCCAACAGTTTGTAATTCTGCCATATTTTTAAGGTAAATGATTCTTGATAAAATTTATTGCAATTGGTTCTCTCTTTATCAACTCATTTTCATTGCCTATTTAAATATTGGTCAATAATAATATAATTAGACATTGTTTCTTAAAATCAAATCGATGTGTATAATAAACTAGCTGCCTTGTCGTCTCAAATTTATCGCAGTACTTGTTTAAATGGTTGAACTATTGTAGTACAAGAATGTCAGATATCCTGTAGTTGGTGTTTCTTTTGTCTTTTTTTTGTTGGTAATGCTTTATTAAAGATTTTAGCTAATACAATTAGGCAGAAAGAAATATTTATTGCTTTTTAAACTAACTATGAATGTATAATTTATTTATGTTTGGGTGCTTTTATTCTAGGTGCTATGCTAGGCTTCATCCCAGGGCTGTTAACTGCCGAAAGAAGAAGTGTGGTCACAGCAACCAGGTAAATTTGAAATCCTTCAGAATATTTGTTTTATTGTTTAACTTCTTAACTTATGATTGTGACCTTTTCTAACATAATAATTTACTAGAAATTTTCTTAATGTTTTGCAGCTGAGGCCCAAGAAGAAGATCAAGTAGACTAATTATCTGCTTGTTTGCCTTTTTCAGTCTGTTACTGCTTTAGTTCTTGAAATTTTGGACTTCTGTTATATGCCTTTTGCATAACAAAGCAACTTGCTGTTTTCTAGTGATGTTGAACAATAACTTTTGCTTGTATTATCAGAATTTATTAGCTCTTTTCGGTCTTTTGAGTTTTATATTGCATTTTATTTGCTGACATTGTGGGTTCGTAAGTTAAACTTTAATATCTGATGGTTGTGGTAGATAACGCACAAGTGATTATTAATTATTAGAAAAAAGAACGCAAAAAGCACTTTATAAAATGTTTGAAAGCCTAAAAGTAGAATTTACAAAACAAATTAGTGTTGGAGACATGTTTGAAAACCTTTGGAGGAAGCCGTTTCAGAAGAACCAGCAATGTTTGTGAAATAATATTTGAAAAGCTAGGTCCAATAGCAACGTATTCTAGTAAACCTGAAGTAATAGTATGAGGTATAACACACAAAGATAGCCCACGAAGAACATGCAACTTATTTCTAAAATAAGAAGTTTCATACGTAACACGAATTTTATTTAATAAAACTGAATAAAAAGTGCATGAGCATGCGTGTTTCCTTTTATGCATGATTATTTGCCAATGGGTCGAAATGACTTAAAATCGCTGAAAATCGTGAGTTATAGCTCATGAAAGCATGAATTTTAGTCACCGTAAAATTATTTGTCAATAGGTCGAAATGACTTAAAATGGTCGAAAATCATGAATTATAGCTCATGAAATCATGAATTTTGGATTCCACGAAATTATTTGCCAATGGGTTGAAATGATTAAAAATGGCCAATAATCATGGGTTATATAGCTTATGAAATTGTGAATTTTAGCCTCCGCGAAATTATTTGCCAATAAGTCAAAACGAATAAAAATGGTAAAAAATAATTGGTTATAGGTGACGAAATCGTAAATTTTAACAACCACAAAACGATAAAAAATTGCCAAAAATCGTGGGTTATAGCTCTCGAAATAGCGAAATTTGGCCACCACGACATATTTTGCCAAGGGGTCGCAACAATAAAAAATGATAAAAAATCATGGGTTATAACTCATGAATTCATGAATTTTGATCTCTGCGAAATTTTTTGCCAATGTATCCAAATGACTAAAAAGGGCAAAAAATGGTGGGTTATAACTCACGAAATCGTGAATTTTGACAATCACGAAATTAGTTGCCAATAGGTCAAAATAACTAAACATTACCGAAAATCATGGGTTATAGCTCAAGAAATCGTGAATCTTGGCCACCATTAAATTATTTGCTAATATGCCAAAATGACTAAAAATGATAAAAAATGATGGGTTATAACTCATAAAATCGTGAATTTGGACTCCGTGCAATTCACTGATGGGTCGAAATGACTAAAAATGATAAAATATCATGAGTTATAGCTCGTGAAATCATGAAATTTGGCAATCAAGAAATTATTTGCCAATGGGACTAAACGACTAAAAATTATCAAAAATCGTGGGTTATATAGCTCATGAAATCAGAAAATTTGACCATCGCGAAACTCTTCACCAATGGTTGGAAACGATTAAAAATGGTTAAAACGATTAAAAATGGTAAAAAATCATGGGTTATAACTCACAAAATCTAGAATTTTGGCAACAATAAAATTATTTGCTAATGGGTCGGAACGACTAAAAATTATAAAAAATCATAGGTTATAATTCATGAAATCGTGAATTTGGACTCTCCACAATTATTCACTAATGGGTCTAAACGACTAAAAAGGCAAAATATTGTGGGTTAGCTCATGAAATCATAAATTTCGACAACCATGAAATTATTTGCCAATGGGTCTAAACGAATAAAAATTGTTAAAAAATATGAGTTATAGCTCATGAAATTAGGAAATTTGGCCATCACGAACTTATTTGCAAATGGTTTGAAACGACTTAAAGTTGCCAAAAATTAAGGGTATAACTCACAAAATCATGAATTTTGGCCATCAGAAAATTCTTTGCCAGTGGTTCAAAATGACTTAAAATGGTAAAAAATCATGTGTTATAGCTCACAAAATCGTAAATTTTGGCCACCGTGAAATTATTTTCCAATGGATTGAAACGAGTTAAAATGTCCAAAAATCGTGGGTTATACCTCACTAAATCGTGAATTTCGGTCTCCACTTAATTATTTGCCAATGGGTCTGGCCAAAAATCATGAATTATAGGTCTTGAAAACATGAATTTCGGCCTCCGCAAATTTATTTTCCAAGGGGTTGTAACGATCATGTCAAAAAATGGTGAGTTATAACTCATGAAATTGTGAATTTTAGCCTCCACGAAATTATTTGTCAAAGTGTCGAAAGGACTAAAAATAGCCGATAATCGCGGGTTATAGCTTAGAAAATCATGAATTTTGGCATCCGCAAAATTATTTGCCAAAGTGTCAAAAGGACTAAAAGTAGTCGATAATCGTGGATTATAGCTCATGAAATCGTGAATTTTGGCATTCGCGAAATTATTTGCCAACGGGTCGAAATGACTAAAATGGTAAAAAATCGTAGGTTATAGCTCATGAAATCCTGAATATTGGCAACAACGAAATTATTTGCCAATGGGTGGAAACGACTGAAAATAATAAAAAATCATGAGTTATAGCTCATGAAATCGTGAATTTTAGCCACTGTAAAATTATTTCACAATGGGTTGAAAAGAGTAAAACTGGCCAAAAAAAACGTGGGATATAACTCACGAAATCATGAATTTAAAACTTTGTGAAATTATTTGCAATTAGGCTGAAACGACTAAAAACGACCGAAAACCAGGACATATAGCTCATGAAATCGTGAATTTTCATCTTTGCAAAAGTTTTTCCTTGAGTCAAAATGAATGAAAATAGATAAAAATCGTTGGTTATGGCTAATAAAAATATGAATTTTAGGTTACGTGAAATTATTTTCCAATGGATTGAAACGAGTTAAAATGTCCAAAAATCGTGGGTTATACCTCACTAAATCGTGAATTTCGGTCTCCACTTAATTATTTGCCAATGGGTGGAAACGACCGAAAATAATAAAAATCATGAGTTATAGCTCATGAAATCATGAATTTTGGCATCCGCAAAATTATTTGCCAATGGATTGAAACGAGTTAAAATGTCCAAAAATCGTGGGTTATAGCTCAAGAAATCGTGAATCTTGGCCACCATTAAATTATTTGCTAATATGCCAAAATGACTAAAATGGTAAAAATCGTGGGTTATAGCTTAGAAAATCATGAATTTTGGCATCCGCAAAATTATTTGCCAAAGTGTCAAAAGGACTAAAAGTAGTCGATAATCGTGGATTATAGCTCATGAAATCGTGAATTTTGGCATCCGCAAAATTATTTGCCAATGGGTCAAAACGACTAAACATGGTAAACAAATCGTGGTTATAGCTCATGAAATCACGAATATTGGCAACAACGAAATTATTTGCCAATGGGTGGAAACGACCGAAAATAATAAAAATCATGAGTTATAGCTCATGAAATCGTGAATTTTAGCAACTACAAAATTATTTGCCAATGGGTTGAAAAGAGTAAAACTGGCCAAAAAAAACGTGGGATATAACTCACGAAATCATGAATTTAAAACTTTGTGAAATTATTTGCCAATGGATTGAAACGAGTTAAAATGTCCAAAAATCGTGGGTTATATAGCTCATGAAATCGTGAATTTTCATCTTTGCAAAAGTTTTTCCTTGAGTCAAAATGAATGAAAATAGATAAAAATCGTTGGTTATGGCTAATAAAAATATGAATTTTAGGTTCTGTGAAATTATTTTCCAGTGGGTCGTAACAACTAAAAATGACCAAAAAATCATGGGTCATAGCCTACTAAATCGTGAATTTGGATATTCATAAAATTATTTGCCAATGGGTCTAAATGAATAAAAATGATGAACAATCGTGGGTTATATCTTATGAAAGAGTGAATTTTGGCCACCACGAAAATTTTGCCAATGGGTCAAAACGACTTAAAATTTCGAAAAATCATGGGTTATATTTCATGAAATCGTGAATTATGGACTCCACGAAATTATTTGTCAAAGTGTCGAAAGGACTAAAATAGCCGATAATCGCGGGTTATAGCTTAGAAAATCATGAATTTTGGCATCCGCAAAATTATTTGCCAAAGTGTCAAAAGGACTAAAAGTAGTCGATAATCGTGGATTATAGCTCATGAAATCGTGAATTTTGGCATTCGCGAAATTATTTGCCAACGGGTCGAAATGACTAAAATGGTAAAAAATCGTAGGTTATAGCTCATGAAATCCTGAATATTGGCAACAACGAAATTATTTGCCAATGGGTGGAAACGACTGAAAATAATAAAAATCATGAGTTATAGCTCATGAAATCGTGAATTTTAGCAACTACAAAATTATTTGCCAATGGGTTGAAAAGAGTAAAAGCGGCCAAAAAGCGTGGGATATAACTCACGAAATCATGAATTTAAAACTTTGTGAAATTATTTGCTAATAGGTCAAAACGACTTAAAATTTCGAAAAATCATGGGTTATAACTTATAACTCATGAAATTGTGAATTTTAGCCTCCACGAAATTATTTCCTAATGAGTGGAAATGACTAAAATGGTAAAAATCGTAGGTTATAGCTCATGAAATCATGAATTTTGGTCATCGTGAAATTATTTGCCAATGGGTCAAAACGACTTAAAATTTCGAAAAATCATGGGTCATAGCCTACTAAATCGTGAATTTGGATATTCATAAAATTATTTGCCAATGGGTCTAAATGAATAAAAATGATGAACAATCGTGGGTTATATCTTATGAAAGAGTGAATTTTGGCCACCACGAAAATTTTGCCAATGGGTCAAAACGACTTAAAATTTCGAAAAATCATGGGTTATATTTCATGAAATCGTGAATTATGGACTCCGCGAAAATTTTTCCCCAGGGTCAAAATGGATGAAAATGGACAAAAAAATATGCGTTATTCCTCATGAAAACATGAATTTTGGCAAAAAAGAATGGGTTTTTAGCTCATGAAATCATGAATTTTGGTCATCGTGAAATTATTTTTCCAATGAGTTGAAACGACTAAAAATGGCTAAAAAGCAAGGGTTATAACTCATGAAATTGTGAATTTTATGCACCCCAAAAATTATTTATCCAATTAGTCGAAACGACTAAAAATGGTCAAAAATCATGAATTTTGACCACCGCGAAATTATTTGCCAATGGACCGAAACGACAAAAATGGCAAAAATCATGGGTTTGCTCATGAATTTATGAATTTTGGACTCCGCAGAATTATCAACCAATGGGTTGGAACAACTAAAAATGGTAAATAATCGTAGGTTAAAGCTTATAAAATCGTTAATTTTGGACAGCACGAAATTATTTCCTAATGAGTGGAAATGACTAAAAATAACAAAAATTTATGGGTTATAGATCATGAATTCGTGAATTTTTGCCTTCACGAAATTATTGTCAATGTGTCGCGCCGTGAAATTATTTGCCAATGGACCGAAACGACAAAAATGGCAAAACATCATGGGTTTGCTCATGAATTTATGAATTTTGGACTCCGCAGAATTATCAACCAATGGGTTGGAACAACTAAAAATGGTAAATAATCGTAGGTTAAAGCTTATAAAATCGTTAATTTTGGACTGCACGAAATTATTTCCTAATGAGTGGAAATGACTAAAAATAACAAAAATTTATGGGTTAGATCATGAATTCGTGAATTTTTACCTTCACGAAATTATCAACCAATGGGTTGCAACGACTAAAAATGGTAAAAAATCGTGGGTTATAGCACTTGAAATTGTGAATTTAGTCTCCGCAAAATTAATTACCAATGTGTCAAAACCACCAAAAATGACCAAAATCGTGGGTTGTAGCTCATGAAATCATAAATTTTATTTCTAACAATTTTTATTCTTAGGTCGAAATGAACGAAAATAGATAAAAATAGTGGGTTATGGCTCAAAAAATCATGAATTTTGGAATCCGTGAAATTATTTGCCAATGAGTCAAAACAATTAAATTTTGTCAAATATCATGATCATAGCTCACGAAAACGTGAATTTTAGCAACTACAAAATTATTTGCCAATGGATTGAAATGAGTAAAAATTCTAAAAAGTTGTAGGTTATAGCACTTGAAATTTGACCATAGCGAAATTCTTTGGCAACTTGTCGAAATGAATAAAAATAGTAAAAAATAATGGGTTATAACTTATAACTCATGAAAATCGTGAAGTTTGACTTTGAGCAACTATTCACCAAAGGGTCAAAAGGACTAAAAATGGTAAATAATCGTATGTTATAGCTCATGAATTTATTAATTTTGGATTCCGTGAAATTATTTGCTAATAGGTCAAAACGACTAAACATGGTAAACAAATCGTGGTTATAGCTCATGAAATCATAAATTTAGGCCTCGCGAAATTATTTGCCAATTGGTCGAAATTGTAGATGGTTAAAATATACTTTTGTTAGTTCCTTAGTTTTGATGATATTCTAACAAACAATTTATAACTAATCTTGTTTGTCTAGTGTTTGTGTTTTCATATTTATTCTAGGCAAACAATGTGTTAGAGGATGGATGGACTTGCGCCTACACGATCATATCCATTGGAGGATGGGAGGAATAGTGGAGTGAAACAATGTAATTCAAGTCAAGATTCAAGATCAAGCTTTATCCGTAGCCAAGACATGCTTATTGTAAATCTCAAGCTTGGGTACATTAGTTTAGGTTTATACTTGTGTGTTTATACTTAGAGCTCAAGATTCATACACACACACATTTATTTTGATTTATCACCGTTTTGGATTATAGACTTAACAACATGATTTTATATCTTTTTTCAAGTTTATAAATCCATTGAAAAGTGTTTCAAAACGTGTTTGAAAAATATCTCAAGTTTATATCTTTTCAAACATGCACGAACATGCACGCATACACACTTTTTTTTTCTATTGTAAAACAAGTTAAAATTGAGAATTTATTGTATTCATGGTTCATTGACTTTATCACATTAATTTATATCTTATATAAAGTCCATAAACCAAGTCACAAGATCTCAATACTTGTTCATGTTCAAAATCATATTTTTCACATATGCTTTTGCAAAACAATTGAGTTTTAACAATTGAAAAATGCAATTTGAAACATTTCTTCGTTTACATGTTTATCTTTATATATACAAACATTTTCCCAAATTTTACTAATTTTGGAGTTGTTTTGTCATTTTCAATTGAATTTACAAAAGAAGTTTTCAGCAGTTTTTAGAAACTGTTTATTTGTGTTCAAATAATTATTTCTCACAAATGGGAAGTGATATTTCATAAATTATTTTTGTAACATGTTTATCTATATCTTTATAACCTTTCCTAAATATTTCATAATATTTGGAGTTGATTTACTATGTCAAATTGATTTTACAATGTCAAGCATTTTAGCAGTTTTTCAGAATCTAAAATATCTGTCCTGAAATAATTATTTATCACAAATGGAAAGTGATATTTTAGAAATTCTTTCTCTAACATGTTCATATACATGTTTAGAAACTTCTCTCAAAATTTCATGATTTTGGAGTTGATTTACTATTTTTAATTGATTTTACAAAACCAGATATATAAATTTCCAGAATGCTGGATTTTGGGGTATTTTGGTCTTTTCAACCTATAACGGCTAGTAACGGCTAGTTTTTATTTTTGAGTGTTTTGCTGGTTGTTTTTGGGGTTATTTAATGAGCCTATATATACCTCATGCCCCCATTCATTTCTAACTAAGAGAGAATGTTTTAAAAGAAGTTTAAGAGAGTTTTTAAGTTTTATTTAAGATTGTTTAAGGCATTCAAGCCTTGTTTCAAGTTTGTTTTGTGGAGCAAAGTTTTACAAGAGGAAGAGGAGATCATTCTTTGGTGTTTGATCTTTCACTCATCTCTCTCTCACTCTTGATCTTTAGAGAAGTGTTTCTAAACTCTTTCTAGCTTTACATTTATTTGTTTGTTAATCATTTTTATTAAAGCTAGATTTTAATTGAGTTTAGTTTTGATTAAATCTCATTGTTACACACACCCACTTGAGCTTTTAGTATTTTCATACATAGTATATTGGGGTTGTGAGAGTTTGTAACATTGAGTTGTGCTTAATTGAGTTCTCATCCATAGAGAACAAACATTTGTATTTGTGAGCTTTAATTGTGAGATCACACTGTATTACACTAGTACACCGAGAGGAGTGTGTGGTGAGAGACGGGGTTGTCCCAAGAGGAGTGGCGTCGGTAGTAAAGCCTAGGGAGAGGTGGTAAATCTGAGCACTTGAGGGAGACACGGACTAGAGACCAACACTTGAGGTGGTAGTTAGTGTAAGTACATTGTGAGTGATTGTAAAGTTTTCGGTGAGCTAGAAAACCGAGATAGTGTGGTGTAAACGTTATTCGGGTGAGCGTAGAAAACCCGGTTGATATAGTGGAGATCTCCTCGAGGCGAGGAGCGGAGACGTAGGTCGTGGGGACCGAACTCCGTGATCATATCGTTTATTTGTGTTTGCTTGGCGTTCATTTCTATTTGTGCCTATTGCCTATTTCGTCAATTTTTATTGATCATTTCATCCACTATTTTGTTTTCTATTGCTTACATATCCTTGCATATAATCTTGTTGAATATCATTCTTGCTAGGATATAATTTATTAATTAGTTTTAATTGGTATTAATTCAGATTAGATTAACATATTGCCCTATTCACCCCCCTCTAGGGCAATTTCAACTTTTCCCTAGGCTAATGCACACTTTGAATCCAAGAAGTGAACGCTCATGGGCTAAACACTTCAGATGGGCTCAAGTACAAGCCCATGACAGGCTACAACAAAGTTTGCTTGAGTTGCATGAGAACTTGACAACATGATAGACTTTGGCCCAATTCATCCGAGTCAAAGAGTGGTTGGGGCTGAGTCAATTCTCAAATCAGACTCTAGGCCGAGTCGAAAGGCGTCCTCAAGTCGGTCGAGGTGGAAGACGTGTTCAGTTAGGATTTTGAGTCAAATCCAAGCTTATCGGCGAAGTCCGCCCCAAAGCATTATGTGAACTTCGCCCAAAAAGACCCACGTGGGCCACATCATCTACGCCTTAAAGAAAGTGGATCACCCACGTTCTGGTGAACTTCGCCCACGATCACTAAGCGAACTTTGCACACGACCGCATAGCGAGCTTCCCCGCTGACCGTTATTGGCGGACCTCACTATTGACCGTTTCAAAAGCTATTTTTAAGTAAATGAATCTTCCTCATTATCTCCTAAGTTAATGGCTACTTAATCTACATTTAATGGCCACTAACTCTCTCACTCACACACACACACTCTCTCTCTCTCTCTCTCTCTCTCTCTCTCTCTCTCTCTCTCTCTCTCTCTCTCTCTCAGCCTATAAGAGGAGGGGATATTGTTCATTTTGGGCACTTGGTATCTAGACTTGGTTTTTAATCAACCATCTCGAATTTTAGCCACTTCAATACTTAGCATCTCTTCATCCAGAGAAGACTTCAGCATTTTCAGATAGATCAGAGATTATCAATTAGTGAAAGACCCATTGTTAATCGTTCGGACTGTCAACGGAGTATAAGATCGACTCTCCACTGACACATAGAAAAGGACCCAATTTAATATAAATTTTCTTATTTCTTTATAGTTTCTTTCGAGTTGTAATCTGAGCCAATTATAATTTAAAAGACCAAAACAAAATGAAAAAAATGGCCAAAAATCGTGAGTTATAGCTCAAGAAATCGTGAATTTTGGCCACCGCGAAATTATTTGGTAATTTGTCTAAATGAATAAAAATAAAAAATAATCATGAATTATAGCTCATGAAAATGTGAATTTTGGCTTCCGTAAAATTATTTCTTAATGGGTTGAAATGACTGAAAATGACCAAAATCATGAGTTATAACTAGTGAAATAGTGAATTTTAGACTCCTTAAAGTTTTTCCCTTGGGTCGAAATGATGACAACGGAAAAAAATTATGGGTTATAGCTCATGAAAACATAAATTTTGAATTCCACAAAGTTATTTGCCAATAAGTTGAAACAACTGAAAATAACTAAAAATCATGGATTATAGCTCACGAAATTGTGAATTTTGGCCGCCGAAAATTTTTTATCCAATTGGTCGAAACAACTAAAAATAGCAAAAAATCATAGGTTATAGCTCACGAAATCGTGAATTTTGACAACTACAAAATTATTTGCCAATGGATCGAAGCAACTAAAAATTGTTAAAAATCATGAATTATAGCTTAAGCATTCATGAATTTTGGCCTCCGCGAAATTATTTGCTAATGGGTCAAAACAACTAAAAAGTGTCAAAAATCGTGGGTTATAGCTAATGAAATCTGAATTTTTGACCACCATGAAATTCTTTGCCAATTGCTCGAAACGACTAAATATAGTAAAAAAAATTGTTAGTTATAGCTTATGAAATCATTAATTTTGGACTTCACAAAATTTTTACCAATGGGTCGAAATGTCTAACCATAGAAAAAAATCGTGGGTTATAGCTCATGAATTCGTGAATTTTTACCTCCACGAATTTATTTGCCAATGGGTCGAAACGACTAAAAATGGCAAAAAATCGTGTTATAGCTAATAAATCGTGATTTTTAGCATTTGCAAAATTATCAGTAAATGTGTCAAAATGACTAAAAATGGTAAAAATTCATGGGTTGTAGCTCATAAAACATGAATATTGGCCATCGTGCATTATACCTCATGAAATCTTAAATTTTACACCCTGCGAAATTATTTGCTAATAGGTCGAAATGACTAAAAATATCTAGAAATTATGGATTATAGCTCATGAATTAGTGAATTTTAGTCTCCATGAAATTATTTGTCAATGGGTCAAAATGACTAAAACTGGCAAAAATCGAGGGTTATAGCTCATGAAATCGTGAAATATGGCCACTGCGAAATTACTTACCAATGGGTCAAAATGACTAAACAAGGCCAAAAATCGTGGGGTATATCTTACCAAATCTTGAATTTTGACCACCGTAAAATTATTTGCTAAAGGGTCGAAATGACTTAAAATGGGGAAAATCATGGGGTATTGCTCACTAAATTGTGAATTTTGTCTCCGCGGAATTATTTTCTCAATGGGTCTAAATGAATAAAAATGCTTCACGAAATTAGTTCCCCATAGGACGAAACGACTAAAAATGTCCAAAAATAATGGGCTACAGCTCACGAAATTGTGAATTTTGATCACCGCGAAATTATTTATACAACTGGTCAAAATAACTAAAAATGGTTAAAAATCATGGGTTATAACTCACGAAATCGAGAATTTTGGCAAAAGCGAAATTATTTTGCCAATGGGTCAGAACGACTAAAAATTATAAAAAAGCATAAATTATAGCTCATGAAATCGTGAATTTAGACTCTGCCCAATGATTCATAATGGGTCAAAATGACTAAAATAGTAAAATATCGTGGGTTATAGCTTATGAAATCGTGAATTTTGGTGACCACGAAATTAATTGTCAATGGGTCTAAACGACTAAAAATTGCCAAAAATCATGAAATCCTTTGCCAATGGTTCGAAATGACTTAAAATGGTCAAAAATTAAATGTCACAACTCACGAAATCATAAAATTTTAGCCATCACAAAATTATTTGCCAGTGGTTTGAAACGACTTAAAATGGTCAAAAATCATGGATTATAACTCACAACATGAATTTTGGCCACCGTGAAGTTATTGCCAATACGTCGAAACGACTGAAAATGGTCAAAAATCGTGAGTTATAGCTCACTAAATCATGAATTTTGGTCTTCAGTGAATTATTTGCCAATAGGTCTAAATGAATAAAAATAACCAAATATCGTTAATTATAGCTCATAAAACATGAATTTTGGCCTCCACAAAATTATATGCCAAGGATCTTAACGATCGTGGCAAAAGTCGGGGATTATAGCTCATCAAATCATGAATTTTAGCCTCCACAAAATTATTTGTCAATGTGTCAAAATGATTGAAAATAACCAAAATTATGGTTATAGTTTATGAAATCGTGAATTTTAAGCCTCTGAAATTATTTACCAATGGGTCAAACGACTAAAGATGGCAAAAATCATGGGTTATAGCTCACGAAATCTTAAATTTTGGCAACAAATGAAATTATTTGCAAATAGGTCGAAATGACTTAAAATGGTCAAAAATCGTGGGTTATAGTTCACGAAATCGTGAATTTTGATCACCGCAAAATTATTTGCCAATAGGTCAAAACACGTAAAACTATCAAAAATCATGGGTTATAGCTCACGAAATTATGAATTTTAACTCCGTGAAATTATTTGCAATTGGTTTGAAACGACTTAAAATGGTCAAAAATTAAATGTCACAACTCACGAAATCATAAAATTTTAGCCATCACAAAATTATTTGCCAGTGGTTTGAAACGACTTAAAATGGTCAAAAATCATGGATTATAACTCACAACATGAATTTTGGCCACCGTGAAGTTATTGCCAATACGTCGAAACGACTGAAAATGGTCAAAAATCGTGAGTTATAGCTCACTAAATCATGAATTTTGGTCTTCAGTGAATTATTTGCCAATAGGTCTAAATGAATAAAAATAACCAAATATCGTTAATTATAGCTCATAAAAACATGAATTTTGGCCTCCACAAAATTATATGCCAAGGATCTTAACGACTGTGGCAAAAAGTCGGGGATTATAGCTCATCAAATCATGAATTTTAGCCTCCACAAAATTATTTGTCAATGTGTCAAAATGATTGAAAATAACCAAAAATTATGGTTATAGTTTATGAAATCGTGAATTTTCGCCTCTACGAAATTATTTACCAATGGGTCAAAACGACTAAAAATGGCAAAAATCATGGGTTATAGCTCACTAAATCTTAAATTTTGGCAACAAATAAATTATTTGCAAATAGGTCGAAATGACTAAAATAGCCAAAAATTGTGGGTTATAGTTCACTAAATCGTGAATTTTGATCACCGCAAAATTATTTGCCAATAGGTCAAAACACGTAAAACTATCAAAAATCAGTGGGATATAGCTCACGAAATTATGAATTTTTAACTCCGTGAAATTATTTGCAATTGGTTTGAAACGACTAAAAATGACAAAAAATCGGGAATTATAGCTCATGAAATTGTGAATTTTGATCACCGCAAAATTATTTGCCAATAGGTCTAAATGAATAAAATAGATAAAAACATTTTGGGTTATGGCTCATAAAAACGTGAATTTTGGGCTCCACGAAATTATTTTTCAGTGGATCGAAATAACTAAAATTGGCCAAAAATCGTGGTCATAGCTCTCTCAATTGTGAATTTGGTCTTCTAGGAATTGTTTTCCAATGGGTCTAAACGAAAAAAAATGGCATAAAATAGTAGGTTATAGGTCATGAATTAGTGAATTTTGCCTCTACAAATTATTTACCAATGTATGGAAATGACTAAAATAGCCAAAAATTGTGGGTTATAGCCCTTGAAATTGTGAGTTCTAGCCTCCGCAAAATTATTTACCTGAGTATCGAAACGACTAAAGATGGCTAAAATCGTGGGTTATAACTCATGAAATCTTGAGTCGAAATGAACGAAAATGGACAAAAACCGTGGGTTACGGTTCATGAAATCAAAAATTTTGAACTCCCGTAATTATTTGTCAATGGGTCAAAATGACTAAAATAGCCAAAAATTGTGGGTTATAGCTCATGAAATCGTGAAATATGGCCACTCTGAAATTACTTACCAATGGGTCAAAATGACTAAACAAGGCCAAAAATCGTGGGGTATATCTTACCAAATCTTGAATTTTGACCACCGTAAAATTATTTGCTAAAGGGTCGAAATGACTTAAAATGGGGAAAATCATGGGGTATTGCTCACTAAATTGTGAATTTTGATCACCGCAAAATTATTTGCCAATGGGTCTAAATGAATAAAAATGCTTCACGAAATTAGTTCCCCATAGGACTAAACGACTAAAATGTCCAAAAATAATGGGCTCTGACTCCTGAAATTGTGAATTTTGATCATCGCGAAATTATTTATACAACTGGTCAAAATAACTAAAAATGGTTAAAAATCATGGGTTATAACTCACGAAATCGAGAATTTTGGCAAAAGCGAAATTATTTGCCAATGGGTCGAACGACTAAAAATTATAAAAAGCATAAATTATAGCTCATGAATTAGTGAATTTTAGTCTCCATGAAATTATTTGCAAATAGGTCGAAATGACTAAAATAGTAAAATATCGTGGGTTATAGCTTATGAAATCGTGAATTTTGGTGACCACGAAATTAATTGTCAATGGGTCTAAACGACTAAAAATTGCCAAAAATCATGAAATCCTTTGCCAATGGTTCGAAATGACTTAAAATGGTCAAAAATTAAATGTCACAACTCACGAAATCATAAAATTTTAGCCATCACAAAATTATTTGCCAGTGGTTTGAAACGACTTAAAATGGTCAAAAATCATGGATTATAACTCACAACATGAATTTTGGCCACCGTGAAGTTATTGCCAATACGTCGAGCTTGTGAAAATGGTCAAAAATCGTGAGTTATAGCTCACTAAATCATGAATTTTGGTCTTCAGTGAATTATTTGCCAATAGGTCTAAATGAATAAAAATAACCAAATATCGTTAATTATAGCTCATAAAAACATGAATTTTGGCCTCCACAAAATTATATGCCAAGGATCTTAACGACTGTGGCAAAAAGTCGGGGATTATAGCTCATCAAATCATGAATTTTAGCCTCCACAAAATTATTTGTCAATGTGTCAAAATGATTGAAAATAACCAAAAATTATGGTTATAGTTTATGAAATCGTGAATTTTCGCCTCTACGAAATTATTTACCAATGGGTCGAAACGACTAAAGATGGCAAAAAATCATGGGTTATAGCTCACGAAATCTTAAATTTTGGCAACAGCGAAATTATTTGCAAATAGGTCGAAATGACTGAAAAAGCCAAAAATCGTGGGTTATAGTTCACGAAATCGTGAATTTTGATCACCGCAAAATTATTTGCCAATAGGTCAAAACACGTAAAACTATCAAAAATCAGTGGGATATAGCTCACGAAATTATGAATTTTTAACTCCGTGAAATTATTTGCAATTGGTTTGAAACGACTAAAAATGACAAAAAATCGGGAATTATAGCTCATGAAATTGTGAATTTTCACAGCTGCAAAACGTTTTCCCTCGAGTCAAAATGAATGAAAATAGATAAAAACATTTTGGGTTATGGCTCATAAAAACGTGAATTTTGGGCTCCACGAAATTATTTTTCAGTGGATCGAAATAACTAAAATTGGCCAAAAATCGTGGTCATAGCTCTCTCAATTGTGAATTTGGTCTTCTAGGAATTGTTTTCCAATGGGTCTAAACGAAAAAAAATGGCATAAAATAGTAGGTTATAGGTCATGAATTCGTGAATTTTTGCCTCTACAAATTATTTACCAATGTATGGAAATGACTAAAAATAGCCAAAAATTGTGGGTTATAGCCCTTGAAATTGTGAGTTCTAGCCTCCGCAAAATTATTTACCTGAGTATCGAAACGACTAAAGATGGCTAAAATCGTGGGTTATAACTCATGAAATCTTGAGTCGAAATGAACGAAAATGGACAAAAACCGTGGGTTACGGTTCATGAAATCAAAAATTTTGAACTCCCGGAATTATTTGTCAATGGGTCGAAACGACTAAAAATGGCTAAAAATCGTAGGTTATAGCTCACGAAAATGTTGTTTCGGGTCTTTAAAATGGTAATTGACACGGATTACAATTGAAAGAATGTAGTGAAACAAAGGAAAAATTTATATTTCCTAGGGGTTCTTTTCTGTGTGCCGGTGAAACGTCGATCTTGTATTCCGTTGGCGCACCGACTAAGATGACGAGTCTTTTGCTGTTGATGAGAACTTAGTTGCTTGGAAGATAGCTCTAGTGGCGTAGCTAGGAATATTTTTTGCCCTGGGCGAGTCGGCGACGGTGAGGATTTGGTCGGGGCGGTCGTCGGAGAGCTTGGGATCGGCGTCGAGGCTCGAGTGGTCAAGGGCTTGCTCTGAGAGGCGAGGAGGACGTCGGATCTGGCGAGGATTTGGTCGGGGACTCGGGGCGGACGTCGGATCCGCCGGATCGTCGGACTCGGGGCGGTCGGGGACTCGGGGACTCTGAGTCGCCTTACTCGTCGAGACTCGAGCGGAGCGGTTAAGAAAAAATATATTTTCTTGCCCTGGGCAGCTGCCCAGGGCAAAGTCTATATAGCTACGCCTCTGGATAGCTCAGTCTTCTCTTAGCAGCTATTCTCAATAAAATCGTTGAAGACGTGTGTGTATTTTTGTTTTGACCGGGCCCCGAGATAGTTGAAATGAGCAATCTCCTCTCCTTTTATAGGTTAAAAGAGAGAGTTAATGGCCTTTAATTGTCGATTAAGTGGCCATTAAAGTAGGAGAAAGTGGGCAACGGTTATTCCCCTGAATATAGCTCTCAAACGGCTATTTGGCAAACTTCGCTGACTTGATGAAGTTTGTTGAAGACGTGGGCGAAGGTTGCTGAAGTCGTGGGCGAGGGTCGCTGAGGACGTGGGCGAGTCTTCTTTAAAAGCGAATGACTTGGTCCACTACAATTGTCATGTGCGAAGTTCATTGATTGGCAAATTTAATCTATGAGTTCGAATTTGACACAGAATTCGACTCATGATTTGGCCAACTGATGACGCCTTTCGACTCGGCCTGAGGCGTGCTTTTGGAGTCGACTCGTTCTTGATTTGGTCCAGTTGAATCGAGACGGGCTGTTCGGCGAGGTTCGCTACAGCTGCTAGATGACCTTCGTTGCAGCTTGTTGCGGGCTTGACTTTCGGCTCATTCAAAGTGTTTAGCCCATGAACGTTCACTTCTTGGACCCAAGCTAAACATTGGCCCAGGTGGAAATACATTTTCAACCATTTACAAACGTGATTTTGGAAACTATAAAATTATTTACCAATGGGTCGAAACGGCTAAAAATTCCCAAAAATCGTAGGTTATAGCACATGAAATCATTAAATTTGACCATAGCGAAATTCTTTACAAACGTGTCGAACGATTAAAAATGTCAAAAGTAATGAGTTATAACTCATGAAATCCTGATTTAGACTCTACGCAACTATTCACCAAAGGGTCGAAAGGTCTAAAAATGGTAAAAAATCGTACTTTATAGCTCATTAATTCATTAATTTAGGCTTCCGCAAAATTATTTGCCAATTGGTCAAAATGAATAAAAAGGGCCAAAAATTGTGGGTTATAGCTCACGAAATTGTGAATTTTGAACACCGTGAAACTATTTGGTAATTCGTCTATACGTAGAAAAATAGCCAAAAATCATGAATTATACCTCACGCAAATGTGAATTTTGGCCTCCGCAAAATCATTTGCCAATGGTTCAAAAAGACTGAAAATGGTAAAAAATCGTGAGTTATAGCTCAGGAAATCATGAATTTTAGACTCCGCAAAATTTTTTCCCCTTGCGTCGACTTGAATAATAATGGATGAAAATCATGAGTTATAACTCATGAAAACATGAATTTTGAACCCCACGAAGTTATTTGCCAATTGGTCGAAATAGCTAAAAATGACTAAAAATTATGGATTATAACTCACAAAATTGTGAATTTTGGCCGCCAAGAAACATTTATCCAATTGGTCGAAACCACTAAAATGGTTAAAAATCATACGTTATAGCTCACGAAATCGTGAATTTTCACAACCGCCAAATTATTTGCCAATGAGTCGAAACCACTAAAAATGGCCAAAACCATGGGTTATAGCTCACGAAATTGTGAATTTTGGGAACAACGAAATTATTTGCCAATGGGTCGAAACAACTAAAAATGGCTAAAAATCATAGATTATAGTTTGTGAATTTGTGAAATTTGGTCTTCGCGAAATTATTTATCAATGATTCAAAACAACTAAAAATTAAAATTCTTTACCAATTGGTCAAAATGACTAAAAATGATAAAAAAATCATACTTTTAGACATAGTTACACAGTACACGGTACATAACAGGTCACGGTACGAATTCGAGTACACAATTAGCCACTTAGAAAATTTTGTATCCGTTAGGTGGTAGCTTGCTTCAGTACGCAAGTTTGGTTAGTGGTATGTTGTAAATTTTTTGCAGGTGCTCTTAAAGTTTTTCGAAGTATATAGTAGAAAACTAGAAAGCTAATTATGAATTTTAATATTTTTTTCATACAAAATACTTAAATACTTCTTTTTGATGGAGTTTGTTTCTTTGTTCTGTTTTTTTATTACAGAGCTCATTTTAGGATCATGGTTTCATTTTATATTTAATTAACATACGTGTTTAGTTATAGTAAAGTCATCAGTTCATATACTCTATTGTGTGTCTCCCTTCACTTAATTGCACATATTGCATTGCGTCTTGCACACATGCACTTAAAGAGACTTTACATCTAGCATACTTGTAAGTGGTACGCCAATTTTTGGGAACCAGTTCGTGTATCGGGGGGAATCGGTTCGCAAATGTATTGGGAATCAGTTCGCAGGAACTGTACGATGGTTCGAGGGGTTTTCAGGGAATTGCGCAACGATGATTTTGGACTCCCCGAAATTTTTTGCCAATGGGTCATAACGTCTAAACATGGAAAAAAATCATGGGTTACAACTCATGAATTTGTGAATTTTGGCCTCTGTGAAATCATTTGCCATTGGGTCAAAACGATTAACTGGCAAAATATCATCTTATAGCTAATAAATTGTGATTTTTAGCCTTCTCAAAACTATTTCCAAATGTGTCAAAATGACTGAAAATGGCCAAAAATCATGCGTTGCAGCCCATGACAACATGAAATTTGACCACCATGAAATTATTTGCCAATGGATCAATGCGAATTAAAATGGCAAAATCTCATGGGTTATTGCTCATCAAATCTTGAATTTTGGACTCCGCAAAATTATTTGCCAATGGGTCAAAATGACTAAAAATGGCTAGAAATCATGGGTTATAGATGAATTCTTGATATTTGGTCTCTGCGAAATTATTTGCCAATGGGTCCAAATGACTAAAAATATCCCAAAAAAGGGTTATTGCTCACGAAATCATGAAGCTTGGCCATAGCAAAATAATTTATCTAATTAGTCAAAACAACTAAAAATGGTAAAAAATTATGGGTTATGGCTCATGAAATCGATAATTTTGGCCACCGCGAAATTATTTACTAATAGATCGAAACGACTAAAAGGCAAAAAAATTGTATGTTAAAACTCATGAATTCGTGAAGTTTGGACTCTGCAAAATTATTAAGCAATGGGTCGAATGACTAAAAATGACAAATAATAATAGTTTATTGCTCACGAAATCGTTAATTTTAGATTGCGCAAAATTATATCTTAATGGGACTAAATGAGTAAAATGGTAAAAAATCATGGTTATAGCTCATGATTCATGAATTTGTCTCAACGAAATTATTTGCCAATGAGTCGAAACGGTTAAACATAGCCAAAATCATGGGTTAGCTAATGAAATCGTGAATTTCAGTCTCCATTATTACCAATGTGTCGAAACGACTAAAAATGGCCAAAATCGTGGTTTGTAGCTCATAATCATGAACTTTGGACTCTACAAAAACAAATTCCTTGGATCAAATGAATGAAAATGGATAAAAACCGTGGGTTATAGCTTATGAAATCATGAATTTTTAACTCCATGAAATCATTTGCCAATGGATTGAAATGACTAAATATGGCCAAAAATCATAGGTTATAGCTCACGAAATCCTGAATTTTGACAACCACAAAATTATTTGCTAATGGGTCGAAACGACTAAAAATTCCCAAAAATCGTAGGCTATAGCACATGATATCATAAAATTTGACCACCGCAAAATTCTTTGTGAACATGTTGAAATGACTAAAAATGGTAAAAAAAATCATGGATTATAGCTCACGAAATAGTGAATTTTAGCCACCGCGATACTATTTGCCAATGGATTGAAATGACTTAAGTTGGCCAAACTCGTGTGTTATATTTTATGAAAACGTAAATTTTTTCCTCTTCAAAATTATTTACCAATGTGTCAAAACGACTAAAAATAGCCAAAAATTGTGGCTTGTAGTTCATGAAATTATGAATTTTGGACTCTACAAAAAATTTCGTTGGGTCAAAATGACTACAAATGGCCAAAAATCGTAGTTTATAGCTCACAAAATTATAAATTTTAGCAACCACGAATTATTTGCCAACGAATCAAAACGATTAAAACTTTTCATAAAATTTGACCACCACGAAATTCTTTGCCAACGTGTCGAAATGACTAAAAATAGTAAAAAATCATGGTTTATAGCTCACGTAATCGTGATGTTGGCCACCTCGAAGTTATTTACCAATGGATCGAAATGACTTAAAATGACAAAAAATCGTGGGTTAAAGCTTCTGAAATCGTGAATTTAGACTCTGTGCAACTATTCACCAAATTATTGACTAACGGGTCGAAAGGACTAAAAATGACAAAGAATCGTAGGTAATAGCTCAAGAAATTGTTAATTTTGGACTCTGAAAAATTATTTACCAAATGGTCAAAAATTATTTGCCAAACTAAACATGACCGAAAATCATGAGTTATAGCTCATAAAATCGTAAATCTAGGCCTCCGCGAAATTATTTGCCAATGAGTTGAAGTGAATAAAAGGCCAAAAATCATGGGTTATAACTCACCAAATCGTGAATTTTAGCCACAGCAAAATTATTTGGTAATGCGTTTAAAGAAATAAAAATGACCAAAAATTATGAATTATAGCTCATGAAAATGTGAATTGTAGCCTCCATAAAATTATTTGCTAATGGGCCGAAATGACTAAAATGGTAAAAAATTATGGGTTATAGCTTATAAAATTATGAATTTTGGACTCTGAGAAATATTTTCCTAGCCGAAATGAATGACAATGGACAGAAATTGTGGATTTAGCTCATGAAAACATGAATTTTAAACTCCATAAAATTATTTGTCAATTGGTCGAAATGATTAAAAATGACCAAAAATCATACGTTATAACTCACTACATAGTGAATTTTGACCAACGTGAAATTATTTGCCAATTGGTCAAAATAACTATGCGAAATTATTTGCAAATGGGTCGAAACGACTAAAAATTGCTAAAAATCATCGGTTATAGCTCATGAAATCGTTACTTTTGGACTTCATAAATTTTTTTGCCAATGGGTTTCCACATTTAAACATGGCAAAAAATCATGGATTATAGCTTATGAATTCATAAATTTTGGCCACCATAAAATTATTTGCTAATGGGTCGAAATGACTAAAAATGGCAAAAATCATGGGTTGTAGCTAATGAAATCGTGAGTTTTGGCCTCCGCAAAATTATTTGGCAGTACGTTAAAACGACTAAAAATAACTAAAAATCAAGGGTTGTAGCTTATTGTAGGCATCGAAAATGGCCGATGAACCCCAGGTGTGATTTAATAAAAAAAAGATTGAAGAGCGACGTCATCAAAATCTAAGGAGATCAACCACAGGGGTAAATTTACACATACGAGACACCTATCGAGTCTTGCCAATGAGGGAGATACTTACTTGTGTCTCGCCAATGGGCGAGACACTTACTTGTGTCTCGCCAATGGGCGAGACGCCAAAAGTGTCTGAAATACTTTCCAGATATTTTATCACTATTTATGGGACCCGTTGGACTCTTTCAACATGTGGGGATGTTCAGTTACGTTAGTGGGCGGTTACATCCTTGAAAAATGCCCACTAAGCGCGAAAAGGGGGCATTAAACGAGCCTTAAATCATGGGAAGAACGGTTACAACAGCCAGGAGATAGTCTTCGGTCGAGACAATTTTGGCGAGGCGAGGCCTGTCTAATAGCAGTAGCGGCTTGTTGGCGAACAGCCATGTCTCGCCAAGCGTAAAATAGTTTTAGGCGAGACACCAAGAACTGTTTCGGCCACTACACATTCTCTACACGTCTATTCAGCAGTGACACCCCCTGAAGACTATAAATAGCCTCTACACCCACAATTAGGGGATCAGATTTTTTTGGAGATTGAGAATCTGACTGTTGGGAGATTCAGAGAGAGACTTGTGACAGAGAGACTTCAAGAGAGCAGACAAAGAGTTTAACAACATTCCGGTTGGCGATTCCTCGAGTTTAAGCTTAGCCTTAAATCTTGAGAAGAGTAGATATCTTACTTAGTTAAGAAATTTGCTTAAGTTCTTATTTCCTTCGCGAAACATAAACTCAACTCCGTCGAATCTACGATCGTTACTCGGTGGTCCACGGACGACGCGTCCCCGGCACAGGCAAAGATCCTACGCAAGCAGGAGCTCGCTACGTAGTGACTTCTGTGTGTGCTTTTTTTTGTAAGAGAGTGTGATCATTTTCTTTGTATTCGAGAGAACTACACGTGTAATCTTCCAATTGTTTTCATTTCTGAAACGTTTTGAAAATAGAAACTGCAAAGAAACCCATTCTCTGCGGAAGCACGATGGCGACCACAGTGGGAGCCAATAGTCTCAACGTTGAGGCTATTGTGTCGCAGCCCAACAACGATCAAACTCAACTCATGGTCGACGGACTGGATTACGTCTTCGATCAGGCTAAGTTTGAAGAGTATCTCTCCTCTTTCTCATCAAATTCCTCCTCATCTCGCAAGCATCGGAGGGCTTCATCTTCAAGGAAGGAGGTCCGATCTGTTGCAAAGGGTGATGAATCTCATCCGATTACGACTGAGGTCTCCCTTTGCAACAACACCCCGGCGGATTGCAAGGCCGGAAGCTCTGCTCATGTTGGCTCTATTCCGAGGAAAGAGTCATCCTATAAAGTCTCTACAACTCTGACAAAGAGGGCTCGTCAAAGGTAACGTCAGAAGATGGCCCGCCAAGTTGCGAAGGCTATGGAATCGACGGACGGAGTTCATTACTATACGAACTTGTATAATCAGAGGCATCAGGAAACTATGGTGTCTCAGTCCCAATCCTTCAGCACTCCAATCAAGGAGGAATGGATCTCATCAAGAGGACCCGTTTGACGAAGAAGGAGCGTGCCCAAAAGTGTCGGCATCGTACGCACCGCTGGGTACGCAACAAGGCAAGAGTTGAAATCAGCCAAGGGATCAACCCAAAGCCGTAAAGTCTGGATCCCAAAATGTGCACAAAATCTGGCCCAAGGCTCTACCTTTGGCCAAGACACTTCCAACTATCTCGGCCAAAGAGCCTTTGGCTAAGACAGTCCAAACTGTCTCGGCCAAAGAGGTCTCGGCCGAAACAATCCAAAGTGTCTCGGCCAAGAAGGTGCTTCTCCGCCTCGTCCATTCGCCTCTCCTGCTAATGTATCAACAACCAAGCCCGACAATCCATTAACTTCGGTGTTTAATCGCCTTGGTCCACAGCCCGGAAGCAAAGATAAGGCACCAGTGAAGGAACATTTGGGTCAACAGACTGGGGGTCGTGTTCAGACTCAAACTGATCCCAAGCAAGCTGGGACATCTCAAGTCGCCAGAATTCCTATTGTGTCTCATTTGAGCATCCCTCAGAGGGTCTGCGAGTCTGCTGAAAGGAAGAATTTGAAGCGTGTGACTCGTAAAGTCATGAAAGATGACCAGATACTTGTGGTTCATGCAAAGACGACTTAAGATGACAAAGCCGAACAATTAAAAGTGTCTCCCAGGTCGAATGGTCGACGCCCCCAAAAGAAGACGTGTCTTCCAGTTAAAGACAACGTTACACTTGGGGGTGGAAGTGCAATCCACGATGAACCACACCAACAAACAGTATGGCGCACTGGTCATCATGCTTAGTCCGAGGGTGGCGATACACGAAAGAGGACAATTGATGAAATAAATTGTTCTTGCTCGTGTGCACAACTGATCAAGACACTACTATCAGGATGTGCTTGCTCTGAGTCGAAGGCTCGTCCACAAAGAGCTTCGGTATTCGAGAGGCTTTCCCTGCCAACAACGGAAGAATCGAAGCCAAGGCCAAGACGCTTCCGAAGAAGAAAACAAGCTGTCCAACGGGATGAATTCCCTGAAGTTACCATTAACATGGTAAACAAGGGAAAAGGAGAAGCCGCGACAGACACAGATCCTGATTTCATTCTGAAGGGAAAGTTGGTGCCCAAATTTCCCAGAGGATGTCTCGGTTGTAACTGCGGGCTACAAAATACAGAGATTATAGAAGGATGCACGAAGGAGATTCATCTAAAGATGAGATCTCCGATGCCTGCTCAGCAATAGCATCCAATGACACAATGTCAAGCGTAGGTCAGGCTAGAGAAGCTTATACTATCACTCCTGAAATACTAGCTCAGATGTTGCGAGAAGCCTTAGCTAAACAGAGAAAAGAGCTTAAGGCCGAGATAAAAATAGAAATGGAGTTAGCCATGCAACAGATGAGGGAGTTACAAAGTCAGAAAGCTGAACAATCTGAATCCAGTCAACAAGGCGGACCCAGTCACCGTATCGAAGATAGTGATACAGAAGTGGATGAACACATCATTGCCGACCCACCTCCGAAGAAAATTACATCAGGCGCTCAAAGTGGAGATGGCCCAACCCATTCTACTGGGAGTGATCTGATTAATCATCCGAAGCAAGGTGAGGGTGATGGCGGAAAAATGAAAGAGCTTGAAGGCAAGATCAATACTCTAATATCCGCTCAAGAAGTCAAGAAGACCGGCATTCCATGTCCATACCCAAGAGAGTGGGACTCAATTCCATACCCACTGAAGTTCAACTTGATTAACTTCACACCATTTGATGGAAGAGGCTTACCCACGCAACATTTGATCTACTTTAAATCTCATCTGGGCGTGATCTCGGGAAATGAGCATTTGATGGTTCGGTCATTCGTAGAAACCCTTCGCGGGGCTACCTTCGATTGGTATCGAAGACTCAAGGCTGGGAGTATCAACTGCTGGGATGATATGGAGAGTTCTTTTCTTAACAACTTCTTCGATGACGATACTGAAGTCTCGATCGGGATCCTCTTGGATGAAAAGCAGAAGAATGGAGACACGATTGACTTTTTTGTCAAACGCTTCCGCAATAAAGCTATGAACTACAGGGATCCAGTCACCGAGGAGTTCATATTACAGACTTGTCACAATAATCTTTCTCTAGATTTGTTGGAGGCCATGGGGGTTGTACCACCAACTACATAGAAAGATCTGAAAAAATGAGGAGAACAAGCCGAACATTTCCTCAGAAGGAAGAAAGCTGAAAGAGGCAAAACGACGGCTGACCCCTCGGAAGTAAATTTTACCTCTCGTAATAGAGGAAAAGCACCTGTGACTGGTGTTGACGTAAGTCAAACGTCACAACTACGATCGCGCCAACAACCTCGAGAGCAACAAAAAGCTTCTAAATCAGAATTCCACGGGACATACTCTTTCAGGGACGAAGAAGTTCCGATAATTTTCAAGCACCTCCTTGACAGCAACAAAATTAAGTTACCACCTATTACTAATCAGGAGGAGGCTGACAAGACTTCGGACCCTAAATACTGTGCGTATCACAGGAGGATCCATCATCCTACTAAAAGTTGTTTTGTCCTTAAAGATAGTATCCGGGCTCTAATTGATGCCGGGATCATAATGTCAAAATGACGAATTTGGTAAAGCTCTTCGGGCCTATCGTACTACGGCCCGGACACTTACAAGAGCAACCCCATGGGTACGAGACAGATCTCGCTTGCTCACCAAAGGTGGTAGCAAGACGACAATGTCGATTAATAGGAAGTTCCTGAAGAGATACTGTCCTTAGTATATTCAGGATAACCTATAACCAGAGTTCCCACTGTGAAGCGAAAGATAAGAAAATACCTTCCTTCCTTCACCTTCTGCCAACTCTTCTAAAATCCCCTACCAATCCTATTCAACAGGATGGTAGGTCCATAAAAAGTTATCTCTGATAACTCCACTAAAATCTCCCACCAATCCTCTTCAATAGGATGGTATGACCACAAAGAAAAGAACTATCATGTTAACTATTTCTTTCCCACTTAGTTTAATAAATTAAAACTCCCATTGTGAGGTGAAATATGTTCTTTCCTTCAACATTTTTTTAGAAATCAAATCCTCTCCCACTGGGTCCAGTACGACCAAACCTTTGAACAGTTAGGATCGTTATTCATTTTTCATTTGACCAAACCTTTGAACAGTTAGGGTCATTTTAAATTTTCACTCCCACTTGGTCAAAACTTTGAATAGTTAGGACCAAACCATGCAAATTGGGTAATCAGACCTTCATACAGTTAGGGTTATCTAAATTTCACATTTTACTCACATGAGTTAAAAGGTATCTTCGAGTCAATGCCATGTGGCACGACTCAAATTTGATTCCTTTTGCGAATGAGAATTCCACTCCAGTATCGGGTTCGTCTCTGCCTCAAGAGGAGACAAATTTGAACAACCAAACCTTTTGAGTAGTTAGGTTTCTCCAAATTTCACCTTTTACTCACCTGAGTTAAAAGGCCCATTTTTTCTGAGTCAAAGCCACATGGCCTGACTCCAATTTGATTCTCGAAGTGAAGATCCCACTTTGAGTTTCTTAATAGATTCCCTGGCGCACGTGCGTCAGGAATCTTTTGACTCTCAGTTCACGTGAACAAGGAGTTCTCAATCAAAGTGGGAGATAAGAAAATACCTTCTTCTTCTTCAACACAACGGGTTCGTCTTTGCCCCAAGAAAAGACACAACAAGTTCGTCTTTGTCCCAAGAGAAGACACAACAGGTTCGTCTTCGCCCCAAAAAAAGACAATAATATCAAAAGCCCATATGATTTGTTAAATCAACGCCTATTTATGCGTAGTAGGTGTTATTCATGTCCTTAAATTAGGAATAAGTCAGCGTCTAACACACGCCGCCGGGTAGTCAATTCCCGTGATAGTTGACCGAGCCTACGTATTCGATATCGTAGCATAGATGTCATTACCTAATGACACCTAAACTATGCCTTCATTCATAGGGATGTTATCTCTGTCCCTTACCTACAGATAAGTCTGCATCTAACACATGTTGCAGGGTAATCAATTCCCGTGATAGTTGACCGAGCCTACGTATTCGATATCGTAGCATAGATGTCATTACCTAATGACACCTAAACTATGCCTTCATACATATGGATGTTATCTTTGTCCCTTACCCAGAGATAAGTCTGTATCTGATACATGCTGCCGGGTAGTCAATTCCCATAAAGATGACAAAGCCTACGCATTCAATATCGTAGCATAGATGTCATTACCTAATGACACCTAAACTATGCCTTCATGCATAGGAATGTTATCTCGTCCCTTACCTACGATAAGTGCATCTAACACATGTTGCGGGGTAATCAATTCCCGTGATAGTTGACCGAGCCTACGTATTCGATATCGTAGCATAGATGTCATTACCTAATGACACCTAAACTATGCCTTCATACATATGGATGTTATCTTTGTCCCTTACCCAGAGATAAGTCTGTATCTGATACATGCTGCCGGGTAGTCAATTCCCATAAAGATGACAAAGCCTACGCATTCAATATCGTAGCATAGATGTCATTACCTAATGACACCTAAACTATGCCTTCATGCATAGGAATGTTATCTCTGTCCCTTACCCAGAGATAACTCTGCATCTAATACATGCTGCCGGGTAGTCAATTCCCGTGAAGATGACAAAGCCTACGTATTCAATATCGTAGCACAAAGTCTAAGAGAGTTCGTTCTTTTAGCATAACGTAACATGTAGAACGGACTTAGACAAACTACATGCTAGCCCAACTCAAACGGTAGTTGGTAAAGGCTCATCAAATCCGTTGATGGCTGAGGGTTTGCTAAAAATTCTATATCTATCGTACAAGCAATAACTTGCGACAGCGGGTTCGCTCCTCCAGCCGGGGTTAAGCATTTTCTCCCACCGTGATTTTAATGCACTTTGTAGCTCATTGCCAGTGCAAATGTGCCATTACATCGCCTCTAGAAGCTTAAGCATGCTCAGGCAGATTCTCATTCCGAAATTGCCCTTGAAAGTTTAACTGCGACTCAATCGCAAGCCTCCGGACGAAGATAATCAGTTTAACGTCAACTCTCATCAATATCAATCAATTTCAAAATACAACAACTCCAGCTATTGATCCCAGACTATGGTTAGCGACGTCGCGTAGCCAGGGTTTGAAGGCTGGAGCAAAATATAGGCCTCTTCTATAAAGTTTAATGTTGGACAGAAGTAAGGCTCATCTTATCCAAAGTATTCCAGACTCCTCGATAAAATATAGCAGAGTCTGAAAACTTTGAAGGGGGTATATGTAGGCATCGAAAATGGCCGATGAACCCCAGGTGTGATTTAATCAAAAAAAGATTGAAGAGCGACGTCATCAAAATCTAAGGAGATCAACCACAGGGGTAAATTTACATATACGAGACACCTATCGAGTCTTGCCAATGGGCAAGACACTTTCTGTGTCTCGCCAATGGGCGAGACACCCTTTGTGTCGCGCCAATGGACGAGACACCAAAAGTGTCTGAAATAGTTTCCAGATGTTTTATCACTATTTGTGGGACCCGTTGGACTCTTTTAACACGTGGGGATGTTCAGTTACGTTAGTGGGCGGTTACATCCCTGAAAAACGCCCACTAAGCGCGAAAAGGGGGCATTAAACGAGCCTTAAATCGTGGGAAGAAGGGTTACAACAGCCAGGAGATAGTCTTCGGCCGAGATAGTTTTGGCGAGACAGGCCAAACTGTCTCGCCAATGGCGAACGATTTTGGGCCTAGACACTAAGAAGCTGTCTCGCCAATGGCGAGACAGTTTTGGGCCTAGACACTAAGAACTGTCTCGGCCACTACACATTCTCTACACGTCTATTCAGCAGTGGCACCCCCTAAAGACTATAAATAGCCTCCTACACCCACAATTGGGGGATCAGATTTTTTTGGAGATTGAGAATCTGACTGTTGGGAGATTTAGAGAGAGACTTGTGACAGAGAGACTTCAAGAGAGCAGATAAAGAGTTTAACAACATTCCGCTTGGCGATTCCTCGAGTTTAAGCTTAGCCTTAAATCTTGAGAAGAGTAGATATCTTACTTAGTTAAGATATTTGCTTAAGTTCTTATTTCCTTCGCGAAACATAAACTCAACTTCGTCGAATCTACGATCGTTGCTCGGTGGTCCACGGACGACGCGTCCCCGGCACAGGCAAAGGTCCCACGCAAGCAGGAGCTCGCTACGTAGTATTCTGTGTGTGTTTTTTTGTAAGAGAGTGAGATGATTTTTTTTGTATTCGAGAGAACTACACGTGTAATCGTTCAATTGTTTTCATTTTTGAAACGTTTCGGAAATGAAAACTGCAAAGAAACCCATTCTCTGCGGAAACACTTATGAAAACATGAATTTTGGCCACTATAAAATTATTTACCAATAGGTCAAAATGACTTTAAATGGTCAAAATTCGTGCATTATAGCTCATGAAATTTTGAATTTTGGACTGTGAAATTTTTTGTCAATGGGTCGAAATGACTAAAATGGCTAGAAATCATGGGTTATAGCTAATAAATTAGTGAATTTTGATCTCCTCAAAATTATTTACTAATAGATCGAAACGATTAAAATTTGCCAAAGATCGGGGGTTATAGCTCATGAAATCATGAAATATGGTCACCACAAAATTATTTATCAATGGGTCGAAACGACTAAAAATTGCCAAAAATCATGGATTATAGCTCGCCACCGTGAAATTATTTTCTAATGGGTCAACTACTTAAAATCGCCAAAAATCATGGTGTATAGCTCACTAAATCATGAATTTTGGCTTATGCAAAAATTATTTTCTCAATGAGTATAAACGAATAAAAAAATACCAAAAATCATGAATTAAAGGTCCTGAAAACATGAATTTTGGCATTCGAAAAATTATTTGCCAAGGAGTCACAAAATGGCCAAAAATTATGGGTTATAGCTCATGAAATTCTTAATTTTTTACGCCATGAAATTATTTGCAAATGGGTTGAAACAACTAAAAATGACAAAACAAATTGTGGCTTATAGCTCACGAAATCATGAAATTTGGCCACTGCGAAATTATATGTCATTGGGTAGAAACGAGTAAAACTAACCAAAAACTGTGGGTTATAGCACCCGAAATCGTGAATTTTGAAGTCCGTCAAACTATTTATCATCGGGTAGAAACGACTAAAAATGAGCGAAAATCAGGGGTTATAACTCATGAAATTGTGAATTTTCACCTCTGCAAAACTTTTTCTCTCGAGTCAAATGAATGAAAATAGACAAAAACCGTGGGTTATCGCTCTTGAAAACGTGAATTTTTGCCACCGTGAAATTACTTTCCAGTGGGTCCAAACGACTAAAAATGGCCAAAGATCGTCGGTCATAGCTCACTAAATCGTGAATTTTGGTCTTCGCGGATTCATTTACCAATAGGTCTACACAAATAAAAATGGTCAAAACTCATGGATTATAGCTCATAAAAACATAAATTTTTGCCATCATGAAATTTTTCTAATGGGTCGAAATGACTAAATTTTTCTAAAAATCATGGGTTATAGCGCATGAAATCGTGAATTTTGAACTCCGCGGAATTTTTTTCCTTGGGTCAAAATGAATGAAAGTGAACAAAAATCGTGAGTTGTAGCTCAAGAAAACTTGAATTTTGACCTCTGAAAAATTATTTTCCAAAGGGTCGAAATGGCCAAAAATCGTAAGTTATAGCTCACTAAATTATGAATTTTGGGCTACGCTAAATTATTTACAATTGGGTCTAAAAGAATAAAAATGGCTAAATTTTGAAAATTATAGCTCTTGAAAATGTGAATTTTGGATTTGCAAAATTTTTGTCAAGGATCGTAACGACTAAAAGTGGCTAAAAATAGAGGGTTATAGCTCATAGAATCGTGAATTTTGATCGCCGTAAAATTATTTGCCAATGTGTTGAAATGACTAAAAATGACCGAAAATTGTGGGTTATAGCTCATAAAATCGAGAATTTTGACCCCTGCAAAATTATTTACCAGTGGGTCGAAATAACTAAAAATCACTAAAAATCATGGGCTAGCTCATGAAATCTTGAATCTTTGACACAATGAAATTATTTACTAATGGAAAATTGCCAAAAATCATGAGTTATAGCTCATGAAATCCTGAATCTTTGACTCCATGAAATTATTGACTGATAGATCAAAACAATTAAAATTGTTCTAACATCATGGGTTATAGCTCAAGAAATTATTAATTTGGCCATCACAAAATTATATGTCAATAGGTATAAACGAGTAAAACTGGCAAAAATCATGGATTATTGCTCATGGAACCGTGAATTTTGAACTTCGTAAAATTATTTATCATTCGTTGAAACGATTAAAAATGATGGAAAATCAGGAGTTATAGGCTTATAGATCATGAAATTGTGGATTTTCACCTCTGGAGAACTTTTTCTCTTCAGTCAAAATGAATGAAAATAGACAAATCGTGGGTTATGGCTCATGAAAACGTGAATGTTAACCGTCGAGAAATTATTTTCTAGTGGAACAAAATGATTAAAATGACCAAAAATCGTGGGTCATATCTCACTAAATCATGAATTTTGGTCTTGCGATTCATTTACCAATAGGTCTACACAAATAAAATGGTCAAAACTCATGGATTATAGCTCATAAAACATAAATTTTGCCATCATGAAATTTTTCTAATGGGTGAAATGACTAAATTTTTCTAAAAATCATGGGTTATAAGCATGAAATCGTGAATTTTGAACTCCGCGGAATTTTTTTCCTTGGGTCAAAATGAATGAAAGTGAACAAAAATCGTGAGTTGTAGCTCAAGAAAACTTGAATTTTGACCTCTGAAAAATTATTTTCCAAAGGGTCGAAATGGCCAAAAATCGTAAGTTATAGCTCACTAAATTATGAATTTTGGGCTACGCTAAATTATTTACAATTGGGTCTAAAAGAATAAAAATGGCTAAATTTTGAAAATTATAGCTCTTGAAAATGTGAATTTTGGATTTGCAAAATTATTTGTCAAGGATCGTAACGACTAAAAGTGGCTAAAAATAGAGGGTTATAGCTCATAGAATCGTGAATTTTGATCGCCGTAAAATTATTTGCCAATGTGTTGAAATGACTAAAATGACCGAAAATTGTGGGTTATAGCTCATAGAATCGTGAATTTTGAACTCTGAAAAATTATTTTCCAAAGGGTCGAAATGGCCAAAAATCATGGGTTATAGCTCATAAAATCATGAATTATAGCTCATGAAATCTTGAATCTTTGACACAATGAAATTATTTACTAATGGAAAATTGCCAAAAATCATGAGTTATAGCTCATGAAATCTTGAATCTTTGACACAATGAAATTATTTACTAAAGGATCGAAACAACCAAAATTTCCTAAAATTTGAGAGTTATAGCTCATAAAATCATGAATTATAGCTCATGAAATCATGAATTTTGGATTCCACAAAATTATTTGTCAATTGGTGGAAATGACTAAAAATGGCAACAAATCGTGAATTATAGCTTATGAAATCATGAATTTTGAACTTCGTAAAATTATTTATCATTCGTTGAAACGATTAAAAATGATGGAAAATCAGGAGTTATAGGCTTATAGATCATGAAATTGTGGATTTTCACCTCTGGAGAACTTTTTCTCTTCAGTCAAAATGAATGAAAATAGACAAATCGTGGGTTATGGCTCATGAAAACGTGAATGTTAACCGTCGAGAAATTATTTTCTAGTGGAACAAAATGATTAAAAATGACCAAAAATCGTGGGTCATATCTCACTAAATCATGAATTTTGGTCTTCGCAAGCTAATGGGTCTAAACGAATAAAAATGGCCAAAAATCATGGGTTATAGCTCATGAAAAACGTGAATTTTAGTCTCCAAAAAATTATGTATCAATAGGTTGAAACAACTAAAAATTATCAAAAAATCATAGATTATAGCTCATAAAATTGTGAATTTTGGACTCCGTGAAATTTTTTCCCTTAGGTTGAAATAAGTGAATGTGGAAAAAAATCGTGGATTATAGCTCATGAAAACTTGAATTTTTAACTCCACACAATTATTTACCCAATTGGTCAAAATGATTTAAAATGGTCAAAAATCATGGGTTATAGCATACGAAATCGAGAATTTTGGCCACTGCGAAATGTTATGGGTTAAAAGGACTAAAATAGCAAAAAATCATGGGTTATACCTTAAGAAATAGTTTATTTTAGACTCTACAAAATAACTTGTCAATAATTCGAAACAATAAAAATGGCCAAAAATGGTGGGTTGACAACTACGAAATTATTTACTAAAGGATCGAAACAACCAAAATTTCCTAAAATTTGAGAGTTATAGCTCAAGAAATCGTGAAAATTGGCCACCGTGAAATTCTTTGCCAATGCTCAAAATGACTAAAAATGGTTTTAAAAAATCCAGGGATATAGCTCACGAAAAAGTAAATTTTGGCCACCTAAAAAATCATTTGCAAATAGATCGAAATGACTTAGAATGGCAAAAAATCGTGGGTTATAGCTCATAAAATCATGAATTTTGGATTCCACAAAATTATTTGTCAATGGGTCAAAATGATTAAAAATGGCAAAACACGAGTTATATAGCTTATGAATTCGTAAAATGTGGCCTCCGTGAAATTATGTACCAATGAGTAGAAACGATAAAAAAGGGCGAAAAATTATAGCTTATAGCTCAAAAAATCATGAAATTTGAACTCCGTAAAATTCCTCTAAGTTGAGCTTATGAATTCATGAATTTTGATCTCTATAAAATTATTTGCCAATGAGTCGAAACGACTAGAATTGCCAAAAATTATGGGTTACAGCTCATGAATTCGTGAATTTTGAACTCCGCAAAATTATTTACTAAATGGTCAAGAAGAATAAAAAGGGCCAAAAATCGTAAGTTATAGCTCACGAAATCGTGAATTTCGGCCACCGCAAAATTATTTGCTAATGGGTTAAAATGAATAAAAATGGTCAAAAATCATGAATTATAGCTCATGAAAACATGAATTTTTGACCTCCGCAAAATTATTTGTTAATGGGTCGAACCGACTAAAAATGGCCATAAATCATGGGTTATACATCATAAATTCTTGAATTTTGACATCCGCGAAATTAATTGCCAATAGGCCGAAATGACTAAAAATTATAAAAAATCATGGGTTATAGTTCATGAAATCATGAATTTTAGCAACCACCAAAATTCTTTGCAAATGGGTCGAAATGACTAAAATGGGCAAATAATAATGGGTTATAGCTCATGAAATCGAGAATTTTAGCCACCGCAAAATTATTTATCCAATTAGTGGAAACGGCTAAAAATGGTCAAATATCATGGGGTTATAGCTCCAGAAATTATGAAATTTGGCCACCGCAAAATTATTTATGCAATTGGTCGAAATGACTAAAAAGGATAAATAAATCATGGGTTATAATTCACGTAATCGTAAATTTTGTCCAATGCAAAATTATTTGCCAATTGGTCCAAATAACTAAAAATGAAAAAAATATGAGTAATAGCTCATGAATTCGCAAAATTTGGCTTCCGTGAAATTATTTGTCAATTGGTGGAAATGACTAAAATGGCAACAAATCGTGAATTATAGCTTATGAAATCATGAATTTCGGACTCCGCGAAATTTTTTCCATGAGGCCGAAATGAACGAAAAGGGACAAAAATCATGTGTTATAGCTCATGAAAACATGAATTTTGGCAACCGCAAAATTATTTGCCAATAGGTAGAAATTATTTAAAATAGACAAAATTCATGGGTTTAAGATCATTAAAATTATGAATTTTGGTCTCCGAAAATTTTTTTATCCATAGTTCGAAATGACTAAAAATGACCAAAAGTCGCTCAAGAATTCATGAATTTTAGCCTCCGCGAAATTAATTGACAATGGTCGAAACGACCAAAAATTGCCACAAAATCATGGCTAATAGGCGAAATCGTGAATTTTGGCAACAATAATTTTTTTGCCAATGGGTCGAAATAACTAAAAATTACAAAAAATTATGAGTTACATCTCATGAAATTAAAAAATTTCGCCACCGTGAAATGTTGTACCAGTGGGTCGAAACGACTAAAATTGGTCAAAAAATCATGGGTTACAACTCACGAAATCGTGAATTTTGGTCACCGCGAAATTATGTCAATGGGTCGAAACAACTTAAAATGAAAAAAATCGTGAGTTATAGTTCATGAAATTGTGAATTTTAGACTCTTGCGAAGTTATTTGCCAATGGGCCTAAACGATAAAAAATGACCAAAAATCATGGGTTATAGCTCATGAATTCCTAAAATTTGGGCTCCGCAAAATTATTTACAAATGGGTCGAAACGAATAAAATGGCCAAAATTTATGATATATTGCTCACGAATCATGAATTTTGGCCACCGAAAAATTATTTGCCAATGGCTTTAAACGAATAGAAATGGCTAAAAATTTATAACTCATGAAAAAGGTGAATTTTAGCCTCCAAAAAATTATTTACCAATGGGTCGAAACGATTAAAAATGGTAAAAAATCGTGAGTTATAGCTCATGAAATTGTAAAGTTTAGACTCGTGAAATGGCCAAAAATTATGGGTTATAACTCATGAAATGGTGAATTTTGACAACCACGAAAAATATTTGCTAATGGGTCGAAATGAATAAAACTTTTTAAAAATCATGGGTGATAGCTCATGAAATCGTGAAACTTGGCCACTGCGAAATTCTGTCTATGGATCAAACGACTAAAAATGATAAAAAAATCATGGTTATAGCTCACGAACTTGTGCGAAACTACTTGTTAATGGGTAAAATGACTTAAAATGGTCAAAAATCGTGGATTATTGCTCATTAAATCATGAATTTTGATCTTCGGAACTTCGCAAAGTTTTTTCCTTGGGTCAAAAAGAATGAAAATGGCTAAAAATCGTGGGTTAGCTCATGACTTCGTGAACTTTGACCTTCCTAAAATTACTTGCTAATGTGAGTCGTAACTTCGTGAAATCATGAATTTTGAACTCCGCAAAATTATTTGTCAATGGGTCGATACTACTAAAAATGACCAAAAATCGTAGGTTAGCTCATGACTTCGTTAACTTTAGCCTCCGTGAAATTATTTACCAATGGGTTGAAACGAAACGACTAAAAATAGCCAAAATTCATGGGTTATGCTCATTGTTGATGGTTTAGATCACACAGTTAATTAGTTGTAGATTGGAGATGATTAAGGTCCCTTGACCTCCCTTGATGGCTAATCCCCCGGTGAACCACCGCCGCTGGAGCTTCCTACAAAACTGCAACACGTTAGAGGACTGGAGTTAGGTTCTCCGGATTTTTCCTCTGACGATCAAGTCAGTACTTTGAGCTTGAGTGGAGAAGTAACCAAATGAACTGAACAGTTCTAAGTCCTAAGTGTGCAGAGTTTGCTTACCTTGGTGGTAAGAATAGTTCCTCTATTTATAGTAGCTGCAGAGGGGCAATTCTGTAATTTTGGCCGAGTTGAAGCAAACAGTTTAGTCAATAGTCACTTTACACGTGTCGGCCGCTGAGTGCAGGAGTCACTTCTGATCTGATATGATGGTGATTGATGAGGCATAGTGAGTGATGGGTCATAAGGACTTTTGGGGCTGGAGCCATCATGACTCTGACAATGCATTTAATGTGATAGTGACTGGTGGTTTGGCGCTGGGCTCGAGGATGTACTACCTCCTCCTGGCCGGATGGATGGGTCGACTCCTTGTTGGAAGGGTGACTCAACCTGGCCGGATGGATGGGTCGACTCCTTATTGGAAGGGTGACTCCTCCTGACCGAATGTATGGTGACTCCTCCTGGCTAGATGGATGGGTCGACTCCTTGTTGGAAGGGTGACTCCTCCTGGTCGGATGGATGGGTCGACTCCTTGTTGGAAGGGTGACTCCTCCTGGCTGGATGGATGGTGACTCCTCCTGGTTGGATGGATGGGTCGACTCCTTGTTAGAAGGGTGACTTCTACCGCCTTTTTAGCCGGCCTCGCCAGTTGTCGTCCCATTGCAGGAGAGTCGATTGGGTTCTGGACATGTTTGATTAGGAGTGGGATGGATACATGTCGGTCTCTCAAGGGGGATCAACACTTAGTTCAATTGCAGGTTATAACAGTGGCCCCCTTTCACTTGAACTCGGCTAGCCGTGTTCGGGTGAAAGTTCAAACAGCATGTCACGACCTGGCAAGAAGGGACGAATTGGCCCCAGCCTGGCGAGAAGGGTTGCATGTCTTGACCTGGCGAGAAGGGTCGCATGTCTCCGCCTGGTGGGAAGGGTACCTAAACTCAGCCTGACGAGAAGGGTCGCCTGTCTCCGCTTGGTGGGAAGGGTACCTTGACTCGGCCTGGCGAGAAGGGTCGCCTACCTCCGCCTGGTGGGAAGGGTCGCCTTGACTCGGCCAGGCGGGAAGGGTTAAATTAGCCCCAGCATGGCGAGAAGGGTGACATGTCTCGGCCTAGCGAGAAGGGTACCTAGACTCAGCCCGGCGAGAAGGGTCGCCTATCCCCGCCTGGTGGGAAGGGTACCTTAACTTCGGCTGGCGAAGGGTCGCTGTCTTCACACGGTGGGAAGGGTCGCCTTGACTTCGGCCGAGCAAGAAGGGTCGCCTTGACTCGCTTTCGGCGAGAAGGGTCGCATGTCTCCGCTGGTGGGAAGGGTCGCCTTGACTTCGGCCGAGCAAGAAGGGTCGCCTTGACTTCGGCCTCAATTAGAGGTTGAAGGCGGGGATCGACCACTTCCTCAAAGAGAGATGAAGAGGCCCCACGGTGGGTGCCAAGCTGTTGATGGTTTAGATCACACAGTCAATTAATTGTAGATTGGAGATGATTAAGGTCCCTTGACCTTCCTTGATGGTTAATCTCCCGATGAACCACCGCCACTAGAGCTGCCTGCAAAACTGCAACACGTTGGAGGACTGGAGTTGGGTTCTCGGGGTTTTTCCTCCGACGATCAAGCCAGTCCTTTGAGCTTGAGTGGAGAAGTAACCAAATGAACTAAAGAGTTCTAAGTCCTAAGTGTGCAGAGTTTGATTACCTTGGTGGTAAGAATAGTTCCTCTATTTATAGTAGTTACAGAGGGGCAATTTTGTAATTTTGGCCGAGTTGAAGCAAACAGTTTAGTCAATAGTCACTTTACACGTGTCGGCTGCTGAGTGACAGGAGTCACTTCTGATCTGATATGATGGTGATTGATCAGGCATGGTGAGTGATGGGTCATAAGGACTTTTGGGGCTGGAGCCATGATGACTCTGACAATACATTTAATGTGATGGTGACTGGTGGTTTGGCGCTGGGCTCAAGGATGTACTGCCTCCTCCTAGCCGGATGGATGGGTCGACTCCTTATTGGAAGGGTGACTCCTCCTGGCCGGATGGATGGTGACTCCTCCTGGCTGGATGGATGGGTTGACTCCTTGTTGGAAGGGTGACTCCTCCTGGCCGGATGGATAGGTCGACTCCTTATTGAAAGGGTGACTCCTCCTAGCCGGATGAATGTTCGAAGGTTGACTCCTCCTAGCCAGATGGATGAGTCGACTCCTTATTGGAAGCGTGACTCCTCTGGCGGATGGATGGTGACTCCTTGTGGGAATGGTGACTCCTCTGGCGGATGGATGGTGACTCCTCTGGCTGGATGGATGGGTGACTCCTTGTGGGAATGGTGACTCCTCCTGGTCGGATGGATGGGTCGACTCCTTGTTGGAAGGGTGACTCCTCCTAGCTGGATGGATGATGACTCCTCCTGACTGGATGGATGGGTCGACTCCTTGTTGGAAGGGTGACTCCTCCTAGCCGGATGGATGGGTCGACTCCTTATTGGAAGCGTGACTCCTCTGGCGGATGGATGGGTCGATTCCTTGTTGGAAGGGTGACTCCTCTGGCGGATGGATGGTGACTCCTTGTGGGAATGGTGACTCCTCTGGCGGATGGATGGGTCGACTCCTTATTGAAAGGGTGACTCCTCCTAGCCGGATGGATGGGTCGACTCCTTATTGAAAGGGTGACTCCTCCTGGCCGGATGGATGGGTCGACTCCTTATTGAAAGGGTGACTCCTCGGCGGATGGATGGGTCGACTCCTTATTGGAAGGGTGACTCCTCTGGCGGATGGATGGGTTGACTCCTTGTTGGAAGGGTGACTCCTCTGGCGGATGGATGGGTCGACTCCTTGTTGGAAGGGTGACTCCTCTGGCGGATGGATGGGTCGACTCCTTATTGGAAGGGTGACTCCTCGGCGGATGGATGGGTCGACTCCTTGTTGGAAGGGTGACTCCTCTGGCGGATGGATGGTGACTCCTCTGGCGGATGGATGGGTCGACTCCTTGTTGGAAGGGTGACTTCTACCGCCTTTTAGCCGGCCTCGCCGATTGTCGTCCCATTGCGGGAGAGTCGATTGGGTTGGACATGTTTGATTAGGAGTGGGATGGATACATGTCGGTCTCTCAAGGGGATCAACACTTAGTTCAATTGCGAGGTTATAACGGTGGCCCCTTTCACTTGAACTTCGGCTAGCGTGTTGGGTGAAAGTTCAAACAACATGTCCGCGACACGGCAAGAAGGGACGAATTGGCTGACTGGCGAGAAGGGTTGCATGTCTTGACTGGCGAGAAGGGTCGCATGTCTCCGCTGGTGGGAAGGGTACCTAAACTTCGGCGGCGAGAAGGGTTGCATGTCTTGACTGGCGAGAAGGGTTGCATGTCTTGACTGGCGAGAAGGGTTGCATGTCTTGACTGGCGAGAAGGGTTGCATGTCTTGACTGGCGAGAAGGGTTGCATGTCTTGACTGGCGAGAAGGGTTGCATGTCTTGACTGGCGAGAAGGGTTGCATGTCTTGACTGGCGAGAAGGGTTGCATGTCTTGACTGGCGAGAAGGGTTGCATGTCTTGACTGGCGAGAAGGGTTGCATGTCTTGACTGGCGAGAAGGGTTGCATGTCTTGACTGGCGAGAAGGGTTGCATGTCTTGACTGGCGAGAAGGGTTGCATGTCTTGACTGGCGAGAAGGGTTGCATGTCTTGACTGGCGAGAAGGGTTGCATGTCTTGACTGGCGAGAAGGGTTGCATGTCTTGACTGGCGAGAAGGGTTGCATGTCTTGACTGGCGAGAAGGGTTGCATGTCTTGACTGGCGAGAAGGGTTGCATGTCTTGACTGGCGAGAAGGGTTGCATGTCTTGACTGGCGAGAAGGGTTGCATGTCTTGACTGGCGAGAAGGGTTGCATGTCTTGACTGGCGAGAAGGGTTGCATGTCTTGACTGGCGAGAAGGGTTGCATGTCTTGACTGGCGAGAAGGGTTGCATGTCTTGACTGGCGAGAAGGGTTGCATGTCTTGACTGGCGAGAAGGGTTGCATGTCTTGACTGGCGAGAAGGGTTGCATGTCTTGACTGGCGAGAAGGGTTGCATGTCTTGACTGGCGAGAAGGGTTGCATGTCTTGACTGGCGAGAAGGGTTGCATGTCTTGACTGGCGAGAAGGGTTGCATGTCTTGACTGGCGAGAAGGGTTGCATGTCTTGACTGGCGAGAAGGGTTGCATGTCTTGACTGGCGAGAAGGGTTGCATGTCTTGACTGGCGAGAAGGGTTGCATGTCTTGACTGGCGAGAAGGGTTGCATGTCTTGACTGGCGAGAAGGGTTGCATGTCTTGACTGGCGAGAAGGGTTGCATGTCTTGACTGGCGAGAAGGGTTGCATGTCTTGACTGGCGAGAAGGGTTGCATGTCTTGACTGGCGAGAAGGGTTGCATGTCTTGACTGGCGAGAAGGGTTGCATGTCTTGACTGGCGAGAAGGGTTGCATGTCTTGACTGGCGAGAAGGGTTGCATGTCTTGACTGGCGAGAAGGGTTGCATGTCTTGACTGGCGAGAAGGGTTGCATGTCTTGACTGGCGAGAAGGGTTGCATGTCTTGACTGGCGAGAAGGGTTGCATGTCTTGACTGGCGAGAAGGGTTGCATGTCTTGACTGGCGAGAAGGGTTGCATGTCTTGACTGGCGAGAAGGGTTGCATGTCTTGACTGGCGAGAAGGGTTGCATGTCTTGACTGGCGAGAAGGGTTGCATGTCTTGACTGGCGAGAAGGGTTGCATGTCTTGACTGGCGAGAAGGGTTGCATGTCTTGACTGGCGAGAAGGGTTGCATGTCTTGACTGGCGAGAAGGGTTGCATGTCTTGACTGGCGAGAAGGGTTGCATGTCTTGACTGGCGAGAAGGGTTGCATGTCTTGACTGGCGAGAAGGGTTGCATGTCTTGACTGGCGAGAAGGGTTGCATGTCTTGACTGGCGAGAAGGGTCGCATGTCTCCTCGGTGGGATGGATGGGTCGACTCCTTGTTGGAAGGGTGACTCAACCTGGCCGGATGGATGGGTCGACTCCTTATTGGAAGGGTGACTCCTCCTGACCGAATGTATGGTGACTCCTCCTGGCTAGATGGATGGGTCGACTCCTTGTTGGAAGGGTGACTCCTCCTGGTCGGATGGATGGGTCGACTCCTTGTTGGAAGGGTGACTCCTCCTGGCTGGATGGATGGTGACTCCTCCTGGTTGGATGGATGGGTCGACTCCTTGTTAGAAGGGTGACTTCTACCGCCTTTTTAGCC
The DNA here is from genome assembly GCA_012295165.1 of Asparagus setaceus. Taxonomy (NCBI): domain Eukaryota; kingdom Viridiplantae; phylum Streptophyta; class Magnoliopsida; order Asparagales; family Asparagaceae; genus Asparagus; species Asparagus setaceus. Next base: position 35,272,748 of record CM022708.1, on the reverse strand, counting down.
GGCCTCGCCAGTTGTCGTCCCATTGCAGGAGAGTCGATTGGGTTCTGGACATGTTTGATTAGGAGTGGGATGGATACATGTCGGTCTCTCAAGGGGGATCAACACTTAGTTCAATTGCAGGTTATAACAGTGGCCCCCTTTCACTTGAACTTCGGCTAGCGTGTTGGGTGAAAGTTCAAACAACATGTCACGACACGGCAAGAAGGGACGAATTGGCTGACTGGCGAGAAGGGTTGCATGTCTTGACCTGGCGAGAAGGGTCGCATGTCTCGGCCTAGCGAGAAGGGTACCTAGACTCAGCCCGGCGAGAAGGGTCGCCTATCCCCGCCTGGTGGGAAGGGTACCTTAACTCGGCCTGGCGAGAAGGGTCGCCTGTCTTCACCTGGTGGGAAGGGTCGCGTTGACTCGGCCAGACGAGAAGGGTCGCCTTGACTCGGCCAGGCAAGAAGGGTCGCCTTGACTCGGCCAGGCAAGAAGGGTCGCCTTGACTCGGCCAGGCAAGAAGGGTCGCCTGTCTTCACACGGTGGGAAGGGTACCTTAACTCGGCCTGGCGAGAAGGGTCGCCTGTCTTCACCTGGTGGGAAGGGTCGCGTTGACTCGGCCAGACGAGAAGGGTCGCCTTGACTCTGCTCGGCGAGAAGGGTCGCCTGTCTCAGCCTGGTGGGAAGGGTCGCCTTGACTCGGCCAGGCAAGAAGGGTCGCCTTGACTCGGCCTCCAATTCCGAGGTTCGAAGACGGGGGATCGACCACTTCCTCAAAGAGAGATGAAGAGGCCCCACGGTGGGTGCCAAGCTGTTGATGGTTTAGATCACACAGTCAATTAATTGTAGATTGGAGATGATTAAGGTCCCTTGACCTTCCTTGATGGTTAATCTCCCGATGAACCACCGCCACTAGAGCTGCCTGCAAAACTGCAACACGTTGGAGGACTGGAGTTGGGTTCTCGGGGTTTTTCCTCCGACGATCAAGCCAGTCCTTTGAGCTTGAGTGGAGAAGTAACCAAATGAACTAAAGAGTTCTAAGTCCTAAGTGTGCAGAGTTTGATTACCTTGGTGGTAAGAATAGTTCCTCTATTTATAGTAGTTACAGAGGGGCAATTTTGTAATTTTGGCCGAGTTGAAGCAAACAGTTTAGTCAATAGTCACTTTGCGTGTCATTTCAGGTGGCAGAGTCACTTCGATCGATATGATGGTGATTGATCAGGCATGGTGAGTGATGGGTCATAAGAACTTTTGGGGCTGGAGCCATGATGACTCTGACAATACATTTAATGTGATGGTGACTGGTGGTTTGGCGCTGGGCTCAAGGATGTACTGCCTCCTCCTAGCCGGATGGATGGGTCGACTCCTTATTGGAAGGGTGACTCCTCCTGGCCGGATGGATGGTGACTCCTCCTGGCTGGATGGATGGGTTGACTCCTTGTTGGAAGGGTGACTCCTCCTGGCCGGATGGATAGGTCGACTCCTTATTGAAAGGGTGACTCCTCCTAGCCGGATGAATGTTCGAAGGTTGACTCCTCCTAGCCAGATGGATGAGTCGACTCCTTATTGGAAGCGTGACTCCTCCTGGCCGGATGGATGGGTCGATTCCTTGTTGGAAGGGTGACTCCTCCTGGCCGGATGGATGGTGACTCCTCTGGCCGGATGGATGGTGACTCCTCTGGCTGGGATGGATGGTGACTCCTCCTGGTCGGATGGATGGGTCGACTCCTTGTTGGAAGGGTGACTCCTCCTAGCTGGATGGATGATGACTCCTCCTGACTGGATGGATGGGTCGACTCCTTGTTGGAAGGGTGACTCCTACCGCCTTTTTAGCCGGCCTCGCCAGTTGTCGTTCCATTACAGGGGAGTCGACTGGGTTCTGGACGTGTTTGATTAGGAGTGGGATGGACACGTGTCGGTCTCTCAAGGGGGATCAATACTTAGCTCAATTGCAGGCTATAACATTCATGAAATCGTGAATTTTGAACTCCGCGAACTTTTTTCTTAGATCAAAATGAATGAAAATGATAAAAAATTATGGATTATAATTCATAAAAATATGAATTTTGGACTCTGTGAAATTATTTGCCAATGGTTCGAAATTACTAAAAATAGCTAAAAATCGTAGGTTATATAGCTTACGAAATCGTGAACAAAAAATGATCGAAAATCATGGATTATAGCTCACGAAATTTTAAATTTTGATCACCGTGAAATTATTTGTCAATGGGTCGAAATGATTTAAAATTGCCGAAAATCATAGGTTATAGCTTATGAAATCGAGAATTTTGGACTTTGCGAACTTATTTGTTAATGGGTCAAAACGATTAAAATGGCCAAAATCGTTGGTTATAACTCATAAAATAGTGAATTTTGGACTCTGCAAAAAAAAATTTCTTTGAATCGAAATGAATGAAAATGGACAAAAATTATATGTTATATCTCATGAAAACATGAATATTACTAGGCATAAACAAATGCGCACAAATATCATAGAGTCGGTATAACCTTACCCGATTTTATTCTAAACTAGTCCTTTTGTAAACTAAGGCAGGCTTGGTTTACAAAAGAACTAGTTTAGAGGTTATTTTTTTGCCCAGAAAAAGTTGGGTCAATCTTAGTCTAACTTTTGCCAAACACTTTTCTCCCCAAAATGGGACTAGGGCCAAACCTAATCACGTTTGAGGAGTTGCCAAACAAGTCCTAAAATTGCCACCAGAAGGACATAATGAATACTGTACATAAGTGTAAATAATCAAAGCTAAGAAGTCAGGAGCTCTAGGGACTACCTTTCAATGTCATCAAGGACTATAATGCTTAAGTGGGATCTGTAAGCATCCTCAAAAACCTACATTAGGATTGAAAAGAAGCGATCACTTCGGATACCTCCAGCAAATAGTTATTCAAATAGGATATAGTGAAAAGAAGGAAATAAGAACGTAAATGTTTAGCACTCTAGCAAAAGAATAATACATGATCAATATAATAGAACATTAAAAATTGCATGGTTAGTGAATAAACTTAAAGCACCAAATATGTGTTGGATTATATATGTCGATTACCTAAATTTTTATATGTATACACACTCAACAAAAATCTAAATATTTAAAAGAATCGATAAATATTTTAGTATATATTTTAGATCTCTTAGATTGTTTAATGGATAAGTAGGATTGTAAGCAAAGACAACTAGATCACATCTACAATTAAAAATGTCAAAAAGAAATCTAAGGATTTTGAGATATTTCTTTAAAACGTAAAATGTCGAAACATCTTTAAATAAAAGATTTTGAGAAAACAAAGGTGTATGTGTTGCTCATCTTAATATTTGGATAGAGTTAAGAGATATAGTGACGTCATAACATTCTTTAGGGAGGAAAAGATGAGTTTTATACAGTTTTCCGAAATATGCCTCCTAGAAAGACCCAAAAAATATTTTGAGGGTAACCTAATGTACATAATACAAATATTTGAATCCAGTTATGTTGATTAAAAGTTTGAAACATGACACCAATATAAGATTCATTAGTCAGAAGGATGCCCAATGTGAGCTTTTCCATATTCCTAGACTGCAAGAAAAGAATTCAGGAAATGCACTAAAATATTTTGGATGTTAGAATATTAAAGGACTTAATAACCCTCATAAATAGAGAGATTTTAGAAAATTTCTTGTACATATTAGATTTTCTTTATTTGCTCTGGTTGAGACAACATTGAAGAGAAATAAAGTCCAGGAAGTTGTAACCCATAAATTTTTGTCCATTATTGTTCATTCAACTCAATGACAATTAATTATGACTATTTCAAAATTTGTGATTTGCAGTTTTGGTAGTTTTAGCCCACGGTATTGGCAATTTTTATTCCTTTTGTCCTAGTGACAACTAATTATACATACTCCAAAAATTCACAACTTTCATGGGTTATAACCCATGATTTTTGTCTGATTCAACCCTATAATAGTTAATAATGCGTACTTCAAAGTTCACGATTTTCATTGGCTATCACCCACGATTTTCAAAATTCGTGAATTTCATGGACTATAACCCACGATTTTTGTCAATTTCTGTCTGTTTCAACCCAATGATAGTTAACTTTTCCTTCTTCAAAAATCGTGATTTCCATGAGCTACACCAAACGATTTTTATCAATTTATGTTTTTTGATCCAATGGAAAATAAGTATGCATAACTTAAAATTCACGATTTTCGTGGACTATAACCCACAATATTTGTCCTTTTTTTGTTTCGACCGAATGACAACAAATTAGGCATACAATTCAAAATTCGCAATTTTTATTAGTTATAACTCACGAGTTTTGTGCATTATCATTTATTAGACCCAATGGCAACTAATTATGTATACGTCAAAATTCACAATTTTTATGGGCTATAAACCATTAATTTGGTTCATTTTGACCCAATGTCAAACAACTATTTGTACTTCAAAATCACATTTTTTGTTAATTTCGTTTGTTATATTCCTCGATTTTTGTCTATTTTTGTTTGCATATTCATATTCTTACATGCTGCTGAATAAGATGAACTAAACTTAAGAAAATCCCCTCCTGGATGATTATAAGATAACCCTAGTTTACACTACCACCCACGTGAAATTGCGGTTACACTTATAGGGGGTTTTTCTGATAAAATCCTAAAGTTAAAGGGAGTTTTCTGATAACCCCTAAATTGAAGGGGAAACTTAAGAGAAGGTGGGTTTCTGCTATTTTGAAAGTTATATCTGATTATCGTCCAAAGGTAAGGGAGTTTTTCTGAAATTTGTCTTGCTTTTAATACAGATTACGTTTGTGTCCATTTCAGTAACGACGTGTTTGCAATTTGTTTCTTTGTTATTCTTATATTAGTTATCCATGGATTTGCTTTCAATACTTAGCTCATATATCATCCAAAATAATGTTTGAAAATGTATGATGTTGTTCCATGGAGCGAAAGCGAGTAGAGAAAATGTTTGATGCAAATCATAGGATTTAGCAGTACAATCTCATACATTCCACTGCAGATGACAAATGGTAATGTCCAACACTGACTGAAACTTTTATTTCCATACCATTGAGGGTAGTATGGTCATAAATAAAAATTAAGGGATGTTAAAAAAATAACTCATTTGAAACTACGATATGGTACAAGGACCAAGTTGAGAATAAAATAAGTATAAAAACTAAAGTTCAGTATGAAGCCTCAGTACAGGACCAAAATGGCCTTTAAACTTATAATGAGTGTGGAATATTAAGTTATATAGCATCTCAGGGCAATACTAAGCTTGTGTGCCTGTCTTTCTCCATTTCGGTATTGAACTTACTATTAACGTGTGTATAGAGCAAGAAGTTTATATAGCTCGAATTTGGATGTTATTGTTTACATCAAGAAGTTTATATAGCTAGAATTTGGATGTCATTGTTCACATCCCACAGTTATTAGGTGCACAGACATTGTTCCTAATACAGCATAATATCATATCCTCCGCATCTTTTCTAATATTTACATAATCAGGACATATACTTTCTTTCAGTATATCTCTATTATAGCTAATGTCATATCAATAAGTATATTTCCTGTCGGTAAATGGTGTTTTTATGGCTACCAAAAATTATACATAATACTATTTAGGGGAAAATGGAAATGTTCTGACGATACATAACATCTAAGAAAATGGATCGTCGAGAGACAAGCTTGTGAGCTCTCCTAGTAGCCACTGATTTTCTAAAATGTATTTGTCTGCCTATATCCAGGGCCCTCTTACAATTGAAATGTAGTATATACATCTAGCCGCCGGTGAAAAACAAATCTAAATTCAACTAAGATTTGGCAATCAAGAAACTGCATTCAGTCTATGTTATGTACATAATATAGATCAGGAAAACACAACAAATATAAACCTCTACAATATCTATCCATCCATTACTCTTACATCTTCATGCAACACATTGCAAAAAATTGAATACGGGGAGCTAATGGGAGCTAAGACAGCTCCCATCTCACTCGCAAACACTGTAAATAATAATAACAATAATACATCACACAACAACCACACAAGAATAGCTTGTGTTATGAAACCAATCAGTTAAGTTGAAGGAGGGGCGATCTCGGTATTTGCGAGGGCTTCTCCTTCGACGATTCATAAGGGTTATTTTCCCTGAACTCCTCTAGAAGAGTATCCATTGGCATTGCTCGAAGCGACTCAATAGTACCCTTGCTTGGCACGTCGGGCTCAGACCGTAACGGTGTCTCACCGCTAGGCTCATAATCCTGATCAATATAATGCATGGTGTGAAGGTTAGATTTGCGAAATGTTCACATTATTTACTCATGGGAAAATTTCACAAATCTTCTATGAATCTAAAGAAAAATACCACGTTATCAGAAAATTATCCTGTTGAAGTTATCAACATTATTAAATGTCTAAAATATGTACCTAACAATTAAGAGGGAGAAGATGCAAGTGCAGTTACATAAAGGACAATTTTTAAGGCAAAAACAAACATTCTTTAAAATTTTATTACAAGATAACAATTAAGTTTACTTTTTACTTAATAAAACTACCAACTTTTAGCCATCAACATCTCTGACCAGAAGTAGTCCCCTTCTATTATTTTCAACCACATCAGCATCTCTGACCAAAAAATGGTTGCTATTGTAATTAAATGTAAACTTGATCATGTTTTACAATTAAATTTCAGATTTTTTTCCCCTAAAGATTTATCCTAAAGTAAATAACATCAAGATAACCAAAGTAAGCCAGGAGTATATCACATGCCAACTTATACTAATGTCTGGGGTGTATGAGACATTTACCCTTCATTGACTGTTTAGCCTCAAAGAAATATAGCAATTGGCTTACCTTGTATGTATTTTGGAAGGTATTCTCTGCATACTCGTTGACATCAGAGGCCCAGCTTCTATGATCCTCCTGCAGCTGCTGCAGAGTCTCAGAGTGGATTTCTATTTCTGTCAAAGTTCCTTTAGTCGATTCCTTGTCGTATTCTATTACACCTACACCAAAAAATAATGTTTGGTATGTTAATGAAGTATACTCTTCATAAGCTGACGATAGAGAAATGGTAACCTCAAAATAGAAATAGGAAGCTGATTTAATTTAAAGTTAACTTTAAAACTAAGAAGGCATGTAACAAGTTGCAAGATATGGTGAAACCAGTGACAGGGAAATACCCAGCTCTCAAAAATAATTCAGAAGTCCAATGTCTCAAACGGTGCAAGGCTGGATGTTCTAACTTGCTGGTTAGTGGCTACTATTGCTAGAGGCTTGGTATATAAAATCCACAATTTAGATTAATTGTCCACACTTAAGCTACTTAAGGTTCATATTTTATCCTGATCTTAGATTAAACAAATAACCCCACATCAGGTGCTTATTGTTCACACTAAGAGAAATCCAAGATGATGAAGGGAAACTCACTCTCTAAGTGATGTTGGATATCGTTGCTATTCTTACTTGCATCCTCCTCAGCAATACCTCGTGCTGATGCAACCTCAGAATCATGTTGCTCATTACTCTCAATGGCATTTCTGCAACCAAAAAGTATCAGTGGCCTACCATCATATACATTAGAGTAAAAAATATGGATAAATGCATTCAAACTCTACTAACCGAATAAGTGCATCCATGTCAACAACATGCTTACTGCTCATCTCATTAACAGATGCATGTGTCTTCTTCCACTGTTGGCAGGCAGCATCAACAGTGTTTACACTGTGATAAGTTAAGATCACAGGAGGTTGCAATAAGCGAAAAACAAATTTGCATAAGTATCACAATAGAAGTAGGAAAGGACAAAGTTGGGCCTCAGAACAAACCATTCTTGAAGAACAAGCTCCATACGACAATGCTTTGCTGCAGAGAAGTTGGAACCATCTTCGGAATCATGCTGCGCTTTCATGGAAAATTCTTGCCATTTCCTCTTGGCATTAGTTGTCATGCCATCGACAGATGATGTGTGCTCATCCAAAACTGTCTTGTTCTCCAAAGCAGAATCCCTAAATGCAGTGAGTCTTCCATTGACCTGGAAAGCTCAGTAATGAGTGGGCTTGCTGAAGATCATAAGAAAGCAAGCATATATGATAGGACAGACCAGTTCTTTTTGTCGGTGCATGTGACTGGATACTAGACTCGTCAAATCTGCTATAAGCTTTTCTGCTTCGGACCTTGATTGCTCCTGTTTATAGCACCATAGTTAAATTATACGACCAAAGTCACATAAATAAGACTCAAGTTGTGAAAAACACCTCATAAGCCTTCTGGAAATCAGCAATGCTAGCTGCCTGAGCTTCATGCACCAGATTAGAGTGACTGTGAAGCTTCCTTGATTCTGCACCCAGCTTTTCAAGAAGTTCAAAGATAAAGTTGGACATCTCCTTTGTATGTTCCAAACTAGAAGAAAACCTCTGCCATTAACATGAAGATGGTTGATGAATGAGTAATCAGAAACTTCAAGATAATTTTTTAACTAACAAGTATTATAGGAAATGATAAAAGTTACGGACCTGTCTCAGCTCCTGAGTGAAGTTTGCAACCTCTCCTCGATGAATAGACAAAGTACCTTGTAGATCCTTAAAGATAAGATCTGTTTCTCCTTCCCCGACAGTTAGCAACTGGTGCACAAGCAGTTAATTGGTGAATTCTGGTAAGGGCTATAACATTAGTTTAAAAGTTAAGCCTCAATACATACATGAAGAAGAGAGGAGCAATTGGCAGCAGCAGCAGATGAGATCTCTTCCAGGCCAGCATTGCTTGTTGATTTATGCAAGCGTACTGCATTCTGAATTCCTTCTACATGAGAAATGCACAGTGCACTTGAGTTTGACACCTTCTTCTTCAGTTCTAAGACTGCCTGCATATGAAGTTAAGTATAGATGGACAAGCGTCTCTGAAGGGGTACAGACATAAGATAAGCAAATGTACTTACCTTGTCATGGAAATCTAGGCAAGATTGACAAAGATCCCCAACAGACTGAAGGTGTTTATTCTGTTTCTCCATTGATGTAACTACAATTTTGCAGAGTGAGGTAACTTTCTCTGTGAGATCAGCCTGAAAATTATTGACCGTTGATCTATTTGCAGCATTCAGTTGGTCTTCTCTGGCTGTGGAGTCAAATCCATCAGGGAAACAAAGTCACCTTATTATTTTAGAAAAAAGTACAGAACTGTAAGTTGTCAAATGCAAACAATACCTATTTTAGAAAACAACGAAGCATTATCACGAATAGATTTCTCCAAGTCTGCCCGCAAAACACATGCTTGATGCGCCAAAGCATTTTCTGTTCAACAAAATTATAGAAATAAAAAAACTAATACTCTTAAGCTTATATAAAAATACCTGGACTTTTACAAACCAGCTTTCTTCTGTTCTGATATGATGAAGTCTTTCTCTTTCAGGGTATATTGGGACTGCTGGAGATCCTCCTTTGCAGTAGCTAATAACTTGCTAGTATGGTTCAAGCTTTTCTGCATAAAGAAATACGAAGGAATAAAGTCCATTGAACAAATATAAGGCCTGAATGACAACAACAACAACAACAACAACAACAACCATAATAGCTATAGCGCACACCTCTGTTGCATCAAGTTGTTTTCTCAGATCTGCGACAAGATGTAGTTGTGTGTTATACTTTTCCTGTAAATCCTCAATTTGCTGCAAGGATGCAAGAATTATTATGTACAGCTGGGGCAGATAGAGGAGTAACACCAAAATTCATGTTGGAAGAAATATCCATTGTAGGAGCAACCTAACCTTTTGTTGGGTTTCCAGTGAGATGCCCATTTGCTCAATTTGCTCCGCCATTGCCTTTGAAGAATCAAATAATTCAGTAACAAAATAACTTTGTGGACACTTTGAAATAAATTTACCCTCTAATGAATATCAGTTGCGAGCCTCCTAACAAAATATGGGTGGAGTGGAGATTTCACAACAGCCCAAAAGGCACTTAGCAGTTAGATGTAAGATACACGAATTGGTGGGGATCCTTTTGGTAACTGTACATATATACTAAATAGGGACAAGACTACAACTCGCTTGTCCACAAAGGTTCAGGGCATCTGATAAAATTAGAATCGGATATGTGTTCTACCTTTCTTTCAGCCTCCTCTTGTGAATATCTTTCTTTTGGTATGTAGACTCCATTTTTCTCACGAGTAGCATTGAGTTCTGAGAAATAAACATTGAGTTAACTCTTCTGCTAAAACTCTGCACCTGGAATGAGCTATCAAAGCTAACAAGGGGCTCTACCTGCTTTAAGCCGGTCCATTTCCCCATAGAGGTCTTTGATCAAAGTTGATTTCATCATCTTTTGGTTCACCTAAAATCAGCACAGGTGATTGGTGATGAAGGAAAAAACTCATAGTAACAAAAATTGGGGAAAATAAAAAGGATAGAAGACGAGTATGGTCATGTGTGTTGCTTAAACTTAAACTATAAACCTTATCTTGCTATGAAAAAAATAAAACCAGTGCTGACGGTATCATAAACAAAGTGACTTAATATACATCTGGTAATTAGAGGCATGCAAGTGCCATGTATACTGTATAATTTTCAAGTGTGCAAGGACATAAGTTACAATTTAACAAACAGCTTTTCTATTTAACAATAAGATATTAGCAGTAAAATGCAGTCACATGCAAGTGAAAAAATAAAGGCACTGGACACAACAAACTCTTGCATAGCCGAGATCATGAACTAGCATTGCTTACAAGCATTATGGGAAAGAATGAAAACAAAAAAGAATAAGAAATGCAAGAAGAACCTACAATATAAGTCTATGATGAATAATTAATTAAAGTCAATCAAGAGAATCGAGTCATTTCAAGGGGCAATGTTTTACAATGTGGAATCAATAATTATGACCGCATAAAATTTCTTAATTATCTCTACACTAGAATGTTAAAAACTCACTGCATGGCACTATCCTTTTTTTTTTTTTTTGAGTAAACTGCACAATAACCTTTGTGTGTTTTGTGTGCGCGCGCACGCGCATATGATATTAGACATGGAAGAGCAGATTTCCTAAACTAACTTTACCCATATCGGAATCATAAAAAACAAAGCAAGTGCCGACGTGCAGGAATTTCTGACTTCATGATGAAAGGCTAGAGAATACATGGCCAAAATCTCTACTCCAATTTACAGAATAAACAGACCACAAAACTAAAACAGGATTCCCGTTTATTTACCAACCAAAAGACAGAATCCTGAAAACATATAGAAATGGTGAAATTAAAGCACCTCAGGCCGATTCTTTATATTTTTTGCTCTGTGAGCATAATCTAATGTACTAAGGGTCTCTTCCAAACAGTGCACAGATGGTGAAACAGTGGCTATTATGCAAGTCTTGGTCCTTCCTCCTAGTGAATCGCGAAGCAACCGAGTAAGCTTGCTGTCCCTGCATGATCAATAGACCTTCAACACTGAATTTAAAAGATGAGATTACTAATAAATTTGAAGTAACCAAACCACAGATAACAGATTTACAGGGGCAGGTAACAAACCTGTAGGGAATGTGCCCAAGGTGTTCCACAAGAGCAGTAATTACACGTCCCAATGTCAGTAGACTTTTGTTTATTTCCCCAGCTTCTCTTGCACGACCCTTAGAGAAAAATATTAAAACAAAATATCTCAAGCAAGGCAAACTTAACAGTCCAAACAAAATAGCATAGAGACTACAGAATCCACTAGGTGCAGTTATCAAATAGAATAATTATCTAGTAAGCATACCTCCCTGGCCCCTGAGCGACAAATGTTCTCTGATCCGGCAAGATCAACTAGATTTAGCTTCCCGCATTTAATAAGTTCTTCTCCTTCTGGGGTGGCCTCTTTGATGTGTATCGTAATGGAAAATAGAGAATGTGACCGACTAAAGCAACAAGAAATAATCAAAATCAGAATAAAGTAACAAATAACAACTCATAATAAAGGAAACCATTAAGGAAAAGGGTACGGAATCACCTTGATTGTTTGTTCAATAAAGTCTCTGCTGTACGTCTCTTTGCTGATCCCCTCTCCAGAAGATAAAAGATTTCGTTGGCACTTGTTACAATCTCTTCCTCGAGTCCTCGTACAAGAACACCCCCTTTACCATCCTCCATAAGTGGTAATGCCTTTTTCTGCTTTTCCTCCAAAACAACTTTAGATATCTCTTCCGGAGCAAGCAAATCAGTGATTTCTTCATTATAGAGCTCTAAGAAAGTAACTTTTACACTATATTCAGCATTTTGACTTTCTAGGGTGTCAAATATCTGTTTCACAGCTCTTGGTATCACGCCTGCATCTGAAGGTAATTGACCATTTGGTCCACTCTGCAAGTATCATCGTATCGCATATTAGATTTTAGTCCTATTATAAACAGAGACAATTGTGATTAAGGGGGCATGGAACTTCCAATGAATGAGATATAAACAAAATAACCAAAAATAATGTTTGAAGAACAGGTAGAACTCACCTTAGATCTTCTACATTCCCCTTCCATGGTATATGTCTTTCCTGTACCAGTTTGGCCATAAGCGAAAATTGTACAGTTAAAACCTTCCAAGACCTCATTTACAATAGGAATCACTGCTTGATCATACAAATCCCTCTGCTTTGCTGAAGGACCAAACACCTGCGTACAATGAATTCAACAAAGAGATAAGTAAATCATCATATGTAGTTTATTATGTGGATCCCCAAACACAGTCCATGCACGAAGAATCTGGAGCGGTAAAAAAGTTTGATTACTTGTTCTTAGATATACTAGTTTACAAAATTCATATAATTTCATTTCTCCTTGCAGATACATGCTTGTCTAATTTGTCTGGAGCTCCAAAATATTGTTCTCCATTCAACTGTAAGCATTTGATGCATGTTAAATTTGTTGTTTTAGATAATGTCCTAATCAGCTAACTGCTTCTTTCATATCTAATTGTAACTGGAATATTCAATGTTTTGGTTTGTTAAAAGAAAGTAAAAAGAGAATGCAACTTAACAGGCTATTGAGAATGAAAGTAACTTAGCAATCTGCAATTTTCTCATATAGATTTTACTGGTGCTACTTCAAAAATGTTGGTTCTGTATCATACACAAAATACTTGCACTGTAATTCCCATAAGTGCTAGAGAAGATTAAACCCTCTCCAAAAGGTAATCATCCTACACAAACTTTAGGCTTCCATGATAAAACCCTTCAATGAAAAAAACACTACTCTGAGCAACATTTGCAGTTTCTTGTGCTCCCATGAAAGTGTGAACAAACATAAATATCTGAAAAGAGGTATATTTCTTCTTCTTTGGTGGTTGTTCTAGTGGTGGTTCCAGTTCATAACATGACAAATATCATCTAATCTAATTATTTAAATGACGAGACTGGACAATTTTTCAATATAACAGACGAAGGATAACGAACTAAAATCCTAGTTAAAAAAATCGGCTTCTTGTCATTTTAGTAAATTCTTCTCTGGAAACGATCTCATGCTTGCTAATTTGCCCCTAATCGTTCATATAAACTTACTCAGATTACTTTATAGGGTACAAATAAAAAGAAAAGCCCCAGTATGACAATTTCGATGCCCTTTCACAAAATCAAACCCTAAAACCCTAGATTTCCTTATTAATTACCTTGTCGAATGTAAAAATCCTATCAATCTGCTTCCCTGCGATCGTCTGAGACACCGCCACTTCCCTCTGGAAATCATTGCAAGTCACCACTTGCGGCGCGTTGTTCCGCAGCTCCTCATCGCTGAACGGCCTGAAATTACCCCCAAAAAGAGCATTCAATTCTCCAAAATTCACCAGAAATCGAAACCCTAACCCTAACCCTAACTTTTTCGGCTAGGGTTTTCGCTGTTACCTGCAACGAAGAAGGACCTGGACGTTGACGGCCTTCTCCTTCTCGTGGCGAGAGGACATTTTCGAAGAGACGGCGAAGCTTGGAGCGGCTCTTTAATGGCGGATCGAGATCAGATTGGTGATAAAATGGAGTTTCTCTCTCTAAAAATTCCCCCTTTTTCTCTCTCCTCTGTGTTCTTTTTTATTTTTTTTAGGGGTTCGTTTGAAATGGGAGCGGGATCGGCATAAAGGAATTTGAAATTTGGGGAAATGCGTAATGACCGTATGGCTTGGGGATTGGACGGTTGAGATGAAAACGATGGGATTATGATTTGTTGGACGACTATACCCCTATTGGATCGGAATGGGCGTTCTTTATTTTGGACTGCGGATTCGGGATATTACATTTATGTCCTTAGAATTTTGAGAAATTACATATTTAACTTTAGTTTACATGTTTTCACTCATTTTTTTTTCAGTTAATTATCAAGTATTCACCTTCCCCGTTAATAATCAATAGTGGAAGAGTAACCAAATTGTACATGAAAATTAATTAATTGATCATTAACTTAGCTTTGAAAATTAATTTATGATTAATTTTGTTCTTATGGTAAATTGCAGATAACCAACCCTCATCTGTATATTCATTAGCAGTTTACACCCATCAACTATTTGGTTAGCATTTTGTACCCCACAAGTTATCTCCAAATTGATCCTTCTTAAAATGACAATATATTAGTGCTAAGGGTTATCTGCAATTTACCCTTACCATGTAACTAATGAACATTATGTTTTGTTAATTATGATAACTAGATAAATGATACATAGTTAACTAGACAATAAAAGACAATAAAAGAGTATTTGATTAGAGAGCATTGTAGCAGTTAGAATAGTTATGAATTATTTGATTAGAGAGCATTGTAGCAGTTAGAATAGTTATGAATTATTTGATTGTAGCTTCAACATTAGCAGTTGAAAAACAATAAACCTTGTTGCAAATTTGTCGCCTTTTTTAGAAAACATTCTTCCATATAATTGCAACACAAATAATAAGAATATTGCACATGATAATTTTTTTCGTCAGTATCTTTCTTGCAATCACACCAAATAAATACATTCTACAATTAGGATAAAAAACAATCAGAGAAAGTTTGAGACCAACTCAAGCCTACGGGCTTGGAAGAATTTACAGCGACCTTTGCCACTGGATTCAATATCCTCAGTTTTCCTCTTGTATCCAGTGAACCCTACATTTGACAGTTTCAGCTGCCGTTTTCCATTCCCATTTCTTGACCCTTCTTCATCCTCTTTATCAGCCTCCCTAGAGCCACAAGATAACCATTAATTATATGCACGAAAACGATAAGTTCGATTACAGATAGATAGTAAAAAGACAACAGCGATCACAAACACAAAGACTTTATACCACATTTTTGGGATCAACTACATGCATCTTATTATTTCATGCAGTTCTGTTATGGGTCATCTCCTCCGCTAAAGTTATGATATCCTTTTTGAAGCAGGTTCTCTTACTACTTCTCCTATGTGTTAATTGCAGATAGACCCCCTGTACTGTTGCCAAATTGCAGGTAGACCCCAGTACTTCTATTGTTACTGATAGACCCTCAGATTCTCAACTCCGTTAGTTTTCCCATTTAAATTAGTTATATGTGATGATTATTATGGAGTTTATAGTGAGTAAATCAGTATGAATCTCATATGTTGCACTTTATGAAGCTGAATCTTAACATGAAACTAACGAAGTTGAGAATCCATGGGTCTATTTGCAACACTAGAAGTACAGGAGGCCTATCTGCAATTTGGTGATAGTAAAGGGGTATATCCGCAATTAACCCTTCTCCTAACTGGGGCATTTTGTGACAAATTGTTGCCATTAGGCATATGAGAAGTATTTTAACGTATGAGGGCAGATATAATGAAGCAGATAGTACACAACTGTTTCCAATAATTAGAAGAACAAAAAAAGAAAAGAAAAGAAAAGGAAGTCTTAGAAGCCAAGGCAAGTTAGGAATTTGTTATAAATGTTCAATAACTGATGATGAAAAGCTTACCAAAGAACCTCAACAGAATCTTTGAAATAGGGGGTGCATGTACCCCAACTGAAACGCACCAATGTTGGAAATCCAAACAAAGAATGCTTGTGATGCTCCAACCATGCTTTAGTCTCGGGATCTGCTCATAAGTTTCATGATAATTTCATCACACAAAAATGATTTTTAAGACCCAAAACACGAAGGAACAGAAGTACAATAAATAATGAAAAAAAAAGATGAAAATAACTGTAGAGAGACATATACATATCTAAGCATTATATACCTCCTGGATATCCAGAACCAAAGTTCGTGTGCATGTTGTCAGCAGTTTCATCAGGGACCCAGTCACGCAAAGCCCTGTCCCTAGTAACCTACATTAGAATGTCCATATCATCAAACTTAGAGGGTGAGCATATGTGCACACGAGGATACAAGCATTTTACCTTTATTATCCCATTATTTGCAACATTATCAGCGTATTGTAACAATACTTTTTCTTAACAAAGAAGCAAATCAATAACTCTTCATGACTAACTGAGGTTCATAGCAATCTTTATTTCCCATTGACAGTATCAATGTTAGGAGTTTTGTGTCGGTCTTAATAATTTTGAATGGGAACAACTAGTGCGTGGAATGAGTTAAATTAATCTCAAAAGTCCTATTCATCAAAAAAATTCTTTATCAATATAATACTAATAAATGAAATTGGTATTTCAAACCTCGGATCCCATGGTTTACTCGCTATTAGCAAATATCAGTTTGCATTAGTTAATATTAGTCATATTGGCAGTATTAGATGGTTTCATCTGGATTGAATCAAAAGCTCAATAGAGTATTGTTTACATATATGTATCATGTATGAGCCAATACTTCAAACCTTGGTACTAACAAAATATTAGATGGTGGTTCGGTGCAGTATCATCAAAGAAGTATCCCTTGTGTACAGTCCATAAAGGGTGTAAGGGCCACAATTAGTGTAACTTCAACTGTCAGTTAAGTCTTACATATGTTGTAACATGTAAGACTTGTGTCGCTTTCCGATTAATTTTTTAAAAAAAAGATTTCAAAACCATGACAATCTATTTTTTTAAGCTAAGCTTTCTAAACAAGCCAGAGAAATCTTCACAAGATCATAGGCTATAAGATTTAACTATACTCACCTTTGCGACTATGCTTGCTCCACTAACTACTGGATAGATGCTATCAGCTTTTTTGGAGACCACAAATTTCACACCTGGAAATATGTCCGATAGCTTAGTCTGATACTTCTCTGCATCTCCAACGGTATCCACATACACCTTGTTAAGAAATTATGAGAATACAGAATGTCAGTGAATGAAAAAGGGAAAGACAAATGTTCAGATGTGAATTTAGGAAAAGCAGAGATTTTACCTCAGTTAATAGCACACCCATATTAATAACCCTCCTGACAAGGCCAATAGCTGAATTATGGGAAATTTCATTCAAGTTAACTTTTGTCCTGTCACCAAGAAACATGAATCTTGATTTAGAAGGTCAAATTTGATATTAGAGAGATATTGGTTATTCACACAAAACTAACTTTCTTAACATCTTAGCTGACAGCTCCCTTGGGTCTATGACATCAACTTCCCATCCAATAGAATCATCTACTTTCAGATTTTCAAACAACTCTTCCCGCTTTTCCTCTTTCAGAGTCTTTGAATCTGCACACCAAGAATATAGTACAATGACATGAAGTAACAAGTTAGGGGCCATGTTAGTTCTTTTGACTGCAACATTCTTCAACTGAAAAGCCAAATGTAACTTAAGCCGATGTTCTATACTCTATACATGTTAGCCGCTAGATGATCTTTAACATTCACATGAATTTAGTAGACAAGGTCTAGAAGTGTGAGGATCCGTTCTCTGGCCACAAATTTACGCAAGTTTTGTAGCCTTCTTATGTAAACACCGAGTAGATGATATTACAATGACTTAGATATTTGTTCCATTCATTTAGTATATTCAGTGTTGCATATCTCTAGGTCATAGGCATGCACATGTTTCTATTAATTTGTTCATCAACAAATTTGTGGCGTTAAGCTCATTTATAGTTTGAATGACAGTGTCTCTTCCACTCAATTCATTAGTCAGAAGCTTAAGCAGCTGTGGTGGCTCATTATTTTCATAAGCAGTACAAAACAAAAAACAATGTCATATCTGAAGTACTACCTTAACTTGTACATAGTCATTTGGTCTGTTTTCATACAAGTTCAGCACTTCACGTATATATTTGCCTCCAGTGATGAGACTTCATTTATATACTTATTTCGACAATGTAAAGGATTAATAGCATATGAAAGTACATCAGTGTTTTATGCTAAACAAAAATTGACAAGGCACATGCTTAATTTACTTCTCAGATGAAAAAAAAAACTTTCTCACGCTAATGTAAATATCAAAGCATTATTAAGTTAGCTAAGAGGTGAGACCCTGTGATTAAGAAGAAATGAAAAAGAGACAGAGAAGGTTACCAGGGCAATTTAAAATTCATCAGAAAAGCAGTTAGTCTTCACTTAGAGCGGAAGTCCTCTGATTTCACAGATGCAAAGTACAAAAGATTTGGAAACATGAAATTCAAAGGGCAAACAACTTGAGTGCTCTTTGTTTCTTCATAGACTTCTATACTGAGCACAAATCTATTTAAGAAGGGTGAGAAATCAAAAACTTACCGTACCGTTTCCTTAAACTCAATCTGATACTGAAGTCTAAGCAACTTCCTTGAGTTAAAGGAAAAAACAAAAACCATTTAATGGCAGAAATTATAATACAGATATCATTACGAAGCAGCGCCTTAAGTAAAACTTCTGAGACAAATGGAATCGTATGCTTAAACGTTTGCGAATCAAGGAGGATTAAACACTCTATAAGTATTATTGCGAATAAAATGCCTACATTAATATCCGAAAACAAAATCTAGTGATTTGGCTCTTCTCATTCAATCCCTATCAATGGGAGTGTTCCTTAGGTTCAATCATTTAACTGCAACGCAAATAATAGTTTAATAACATCATTTTCTCATACCAATTCCATTTTTGGAATTTCGGCCTATAATCTAAGAAGGAAATGGTAAGGAACGATTCCTCGATCAAACCAAGCTAGATTTTGAAACACAATTAAGACCTGAGCTATCAAAAGCACCAGAATTTGTGAAAAAGATGACATTTTTATGGTCTAATTAGGGCTGACCTGCAAAGTTTAGGGAAGAGAGAGTCTTCTGATAAGAGCGAGCACAGTACAAGCATCCGTACACCATCGGACCTAGAACAGAGCTCGTTGGATTTATTCCCAAATAAGTGAATAAAAAAATTTAAAATTGGGGAGTAAAAGAGTGAAGAAGAAACCAAGAACTGGGCCTCTTCCAGCTTCGTCGATGCCCATGATGCAGGGCTCCGATGCCCATTTCGGCAATGGAGCTGAACCCATCTCTCTCTCCTCTCTTTCTCTGAGATCAGAGCAAACCCTAGAATTTTCCCGCCAAGAGCGTGAAGAGGGAAGAATCTGAGATCAGAGCAAACCCTAGAGCTTTCCCAGTCCCTTGCATCACTAATATTTCAATTATACCCTCAAGTAATTTAAGTTGCTATTAACTCCCCAAAACTTATAAGATAGTTTCAATTACTCCCTCCTTTAGGATTTCCGTCCAATGTGTTAATGTAGTTAAAATCAAACGGTAGCAAGCTAGATGTACTATTTGAAACAATTTATAAGATTTAGGAACCTAATACCAATCGTAATGATTTCAGGCCTAATGTCAAAATATTAAAATGTAAAGGACCAATATCAAGAAAATCCTAATTGCCCCTTCTTTCTTATGCCTGTTTTCTTATTTACACCGTGATTTATTGCTTTCTTAACCACACTAAAACTTGGTTTATTTATTTTGTCAAAATTTCTCCTTTTTTGAGAATAATAAGGTCACTTTAGCTGATTTATTAAGAGAAGTAAATAGCGAGAGAGTACGAGTAGTACTGGTGGAGAGGTAGTTTTACAAGTTATAGCTGGGTAAAGAAAAGTAAGAAATAATTAATAATAATAATAACTAATAATTACATGGTTGATAGTAGTAGTAAGAAATTCAGTAAGCAAGACTTTTGGCAAGTGTATAAAATTATGCCAGGAGCTCAATTTTTTATTGAATCATGTTTGTCAAACTGGGCTAGACTTGCCCATTTTTGAACTCAATAGTCTTATTAAAGCTGGTTTTGTTTTGGGCCAGGGGATGTGGTCAAAGAAACCAGCTTAAAGATAACCCCGCACTGCCCCAATTTCACTCCATTTGCCAAACGCACCCTATAATTCCAGACATTTTAGGCTCATTTGCTTCTCAGTTTTCAAATCAACAACGGTTCATAATGAGGAGAATATTCAACCACAATATCGCAAAATATACAAGATTGAGGAACATGTACCATATTTCACCAACATTTTCTTTATAGACAAATGATCAAGCAGAACTAACCAAGTATGAGCATTCGTTGGTTCATAGTTATGAATTGGCTCTGTATGGCAACTCAATAAAAACGAGGCCAGGCTTGATTTATTCTTTAACCAAACAAGGACTGGTCCAATACGCGGGTGGACCAATTCTGACCTGAAAAATTAGACCATAATTGACTCAACATTTTCCAAAAATAAAAAATACACTAAAACTGGGCCAAGTTTGAACGCGTTATTACAGTGCAAAATCGTGAGCCGAGCCTAGAAGTTTCTGAGCTTATTAGCAACGTTAGTTGGACATAATACATAGGACACGGACACCATAAAAGGGGCAACATGCACTCTAATGCTAATTCTTTCACCTCTCATTAAGGTTTAGTGTCCAAATTCAAAGACAATTCTCCCGCTCACAATCTCCATGCACGCACCAAATCCCTACCCAAATGGTAACTTCATCAAAGCAAAATCCAAGCAATAACTCCTATCAAATCTACAAGATTTGCTCTATTCACTCCAATGCTCTCATCACACTCCCTATATATACTCACCAAAATCCCCCCTTCTTCTTCAAGCATCAACGCAACTCTCTCTTCTCCTCTTCCTCCCAAAGATGGCTCTCCTCCCACGCTTCCTCCTCGCCACGATTGCGGCCGCAGTTCTTCTCACAACCTCTTTCGCCGCTCGTCCGGACCACCACCACCGCCACCCACCGCATTATCCTCCTGTCGAAGCTCCGGCTCCGACTGAGGAGGAGGAACAATGGTACCGTCCCGATGTCCCTCCACCTCCGTCCGAGTCTCCATACAATCCTCATGTTGTAGGCTTCCCTCTGCCTCCATCCGAGCCTCCTTACAATCTTCATCATTATCCGCCTGTTGAAGCTCCAGCTCCGACGAAGGAGGAGGAAAAGTGGTACCGCCCGGTGTCCTCAACCTCCATCAGAGTCTCCTATCCAACTTCATGTTATCCGTGACCCTCAACCTCCATCAGAGTCTCCTATCCAACCTCATGTTATCGATTACCCTCCGTCCGAGTCTCCATACAATCCTCATGTTGTAGGCTTCCCTCTGCCTCCATCCGAGCCTCCTTACAATCTTCATCATTATCCGCCTGTTGAAGCTCCAGCTCCGACGAAGGAGGAGGAAAAGTGGTACCGTCCCGGTGTCCCTCAACCTCCATCAGAGTCTCCTATCCAACTTCATGTTATCCGTGACCCTCAACCTCCATCCGAGTCTCCTATCCAACCTCATGTTATCGGTTACCCTCCGTCCGAGTCTCCATACAATCCTCATGTTGTAGGCTTCCCTCTGCCTCCATCCGAGCCTCCTTACAATCTTCATCATTATCCGCCTGTTGAAGCTCCAGCTCCGGCGAAGGAGGAGGAAAAGTGGTACCGCCCGGTGTCCCTCAACCTCCATCAGAGTCTCCTATCCAACTTCATGTTATCCGTGACCTCAACCTCCATCAGAGTCTCTATCCAACCTCATGTTATCGATTACCCTCCGTCCGAGTCTCCATACAATCCTCATGTTGTAGGCTTCCTCTGCCTCCATCCGAGCCTCCTTACAATCTTCATCATTATCCGCCTGTTGGCTCCAGCTCCGACGAAGGAGGAGGAAAAGTGGTACCGTCCGGTGTCCTCAACCTCCATCAGAGTCTCCTATCCAACTTCATGTTATCCGTGACCCTCAACCTCCATCCGAGTCTCCTATCCAACCTCATGTTATCGGTTACCCTCCGTCCGAGTCTCCATACAATCCTCATGTTGTAGGCTTCCCTCTGCCTCCATCCGAGCCTCCTTACAATCTTCATCATTATCCGCCTGTTGGCTCCAGCTCCGACGAAGGAGGAGGAAAAGTGGTACCGTCCCGGTGTCCCTCAACCTCCATCAGAGTCTCCTATCCAACTTCATGTTATCCGTGACCCTCAACCTCCATCCGAGTCTCCTATCCAACCTCATGTTATCGGTTACCCTCCGTCCAGTCTCCATACAATCCTCATGTTGTAGGCTTCCCTCTGCCTCCATCCGAGCCTCCTTACAATCTTCATCATTATCCGCCTGTTGAAGCTCCAGCTCCGACGAAGGAGGAGGAAAAGTGGTACCGTCCCGGTGTCCCTCAACCTCCATCAGAGTCTCCTATCCAACTTCATGTTATCCGTGACCCTCAACCTCCATCCGAGTCTCCTATCCAACTTCATGTTATCCGTGACCCTCAACCTCCATCCGAGTCTCCTATCCAACCTCATGTTATCGGTTACCCTCCGTCCGAGTCTCCATACAATCCTCATGTTATCGACCACCACAAAGGCCACCACGGTCATCACGGACACCATTCTCCGGCCAAAGCTCCGGCTCCCGGCCATCACGCTCCTGTCGGTTCTCCATATGTTCTCGACGGTGAAGTGGTTTTCCATGAAGGCCACCACCACCAATCTCCTTCTCCCGCTGAGGCTCCTTATTACTCCGGGGCTTATGCTCCAGCTCCGGCACCAACTAGCGCCGCTAATGTGCTCCAGTCAGTCTCCGTTGTCGGAATTGTGGCAATTTTGGGTACAATGCTTCTCATTTGAAGTAGTCCATTGGATGTCATGCTAGTATTAAAATTTTATGGTCAATAAACAAGAGCAATACATATTACATGAGAATATTGTTGAGAGTTAGGTATTATTTAGTAGGATGTCAGTCAGTCTGAATAATTAAAGCAAGAAGTTGTTGCTTATAGATTGCTGACAGAATTTTGATTTTGTTGTTTTATTGCATTCTATGAATTAAGTTTCTCTATTTCAAGTAAAGAACTCAATCTGCAATTGAGAAAGTTCAGTTACTCTGATGTTTGTGACTTCTTTTATTTCATAACAAATGCTAAAACAGTATAATTTAAAATCTTTCAATGTATCACAGGTTCTCTTAACTGTTCAAGCAATCAAAATTAAATCACGACATCAAGAGATCTCACAGTTCAGTATCAAATTCTTGATTCTTAAATCAACCACAAATTCTTTTTTCAGAGACACATGTTGAACTGAACAAGAATTGTGGAACCTGAGCAGAATTATATGCAGTTTTTCCGGTACACTGACCAGATATGAAACCATTTTTGCTCTTAAAACTTTATTACATATATGCATGAGCAGAAAATTTCCTGTATTTCACAGTAGAAACAAAAGAAAGAAATCACCTGAATACCACATTACCACTGTAGTATAATAGAAACGAGCAAGACTCAACGAGGCAAGTTTCTGATCAACATCCAAAGTGCATCTACATAAGAGTTGGTATATTTGAAATTTTGAACTAGTCCTTTATTAATTGAAACATTCAGATGGATTCAAGTGCAAATTTCAAAAAAAAAAGAAAAAAAAAGGTTTTATTTTAAATATTAGTCCCTTAAATCTTCGATACTTTGAAATTGGTCTCTCAAATCGTTGAAATTGTTTTTCCAAAATTAGTCCCTCAAATCACTGAAATTGCTATTAGATCTCCAATTTTTATAAGTCGTTTCAAATTAATCCATCCAATAATTACTACTATTGGTAGCAAGATGTAAGAATTGGGGGACATTAATAGCAGTTTCAATGAGTTGATGGGAATTTAACATATGAAAGATTTAAGGGACTAATATTGAGAAAAACAAAACAAACTATGAGCAAATATTACTTGATAGTCTGTTTAAACTCATAGTAGAGAGCCCATGCAACAGATCCTAATGTGATCGTTTATGGATAAATGCTAGACATGTATAAAAACTAAAAAGAAAAGATGTACTTACGCGTCACGATAATGTATCTTTTCAGAGATCAATTAAGATTTGTAAAATGTTTTAATTTCTTGCAAATGTGTGTGTTCATCCTCTCTATTTACATGACCCGGCTGTGAGTCTGTTTGCGTTATTTCTCATGTAGTAAACGTGCATCCACAGAATTTGAGTCACATTATGATTACAGGTAGAAGTTCATTATGTAATTTAGCGTCTCTGAACTGTGAACTGAGAGTTTAATAGAAGATGGCAGCAAGGGAAAAAAAAATTTAACAAATCAAGCTCTTCAATATGAAGCCTGCATTGTTGCTAAGACTAATGGTGATTAGTTGTAGATTATGTAATAGGTATGATGATACTTATTTCATATCTTGATGCTGTAGATGATACCCTTAAAGAAATATTAGCAGGTGCTGGACTTGAGTTTGTAACATTCTCTTACAAGATTTCAGAGCGAAATTACACAAAACATGTTAAAAGATATAAAATTGTTATGCTTCAAGATTAAAGAAAGAAACTCAATCATAGTAATGTTCTTTGAGAGTCCTATATCAAGAGAAATAAATAACTACAGAGACAACAGTATGAGAAAATTCTGATTATTGAGCACTAAAAGATACTCTTTTACTAAAAAAATTAATAAAAAATAAGAAAAATAACTAAGTTATTATTATATACTATAGAGTAGAAACTTAATCATTGAGGGCGTTTGGTCTAGTGGTATGATTCTCGCTTCGGGTGCGAGAGGTCCCGAGTTCGATTCTCGGAACGCCCCTTTTCCTCAATTTTTGTTAATTATTATTATTTTTTAAAATTCAAGGGTTTTTTACACCTTAAAATTAGGAAAGTGTATTTTTTTTACAATTCTAAGGGGTTTTTTATTACCCCTTAAATTTAGGAAAGTGTCGACTAAAAAAGTTAGCTTTTTGTAAATTATTTTTTTTAAAAAAAATTCAAGCGTTTTTTCCCCTTAAAATTCGGAAAGCGTGTTTTTTTAAATTCAAGGGTTTTTTTTTATCCCTTAGGGGGTGTTATTCGTTCTGAATTGTTGATTTGGACTCGAACAATTGTTCATGAATCCGACACTCTTGGATTGGGACCTGGACTCGGAATTTATGGTTAGAGCCCCGGAGCTTGGATTGTATTTTGATTTTTGTGAGTAGAATTCTTGAACTTTTGGTTTGGATTCTTGAACTTTTGCTTTGGATTCATAGACTGATGATCGGATTCTCAGACTAAATTTTAGATTTATGGATTATTTGCATTAGGAGTTCCAAATTAAATTATTATACTGAATAATAATCATTAACAAAAAATATTAATTTAAAAATCACCCTCCTTTCGATTAACGGATGACAACAACAAAATTAAATACACCTTGTAATTCATTTAAACAGTTTAAACGAAATGCATGTAATATAATATTAAATATTTTAAAATATTAGTATATTTAATAAATGTTAAATAATGAACATATCTAAGTTAATATTAAATATTAAATATATTAAGTGATTAAGTAGTATTAAATATATTTCATTTTAAATGAATTAAATAAATTTATAGAAGTTGATTTAAAATATTTTAAAATTAAATGCATTCAATGTTAGTAGATAATAACTTAGAAATATGGAATATTGTAAAATTAAATATATTTAATTTGAAATATATTAAATATATAAATAAGTAAAGAGAAAAGGAGAGAAGAAATCCACATAGTAACATCACAATTCACCAATTTTAACTTGGACTTTCTATTAAAAATTTTTAATTAAAAACTATAGATGGATTGGAGTGTGGATTTTGAAATCCTAGTCCCGATAACAATCCTAGACAACCAATAACACTTTAAATTCAAATTCAAATCCTAGTCCTAAACCAATAACACGTTAAATTTAAATCCAAATCCTAGCCCTAAACGAATAACACATTAAATTTAAATCCGAATTCTAGTTCTAAACCAATAACACCTTAAATTTAAATTCAAATTCTAGTTCTAAACCAATAACACCTTAAATTTAAATTCAAATTTTAGTCTGAAACGAATAACACCCTAAATTAAAATCCAATAAAAAGTCCAAGTCCAAATCAACAATCCACCACCAATAACCCCCCCTAGGAAAGTGCCGACTAAAAAAGTCAACTCAAATTTGACTTTTTTTTAACCCAAACTCAGAAGCAAATTAAATATTTTTCTCACATAAAGAAAAAAAAATCACCTGAATCCGGACTTCGAACCAAGAGCTACTCCTCCATCTTATCGTGCTCAAGCATCAGCTCTTCCTGCCACGTGGCTCCGTTCTGTGCTCCGCCTCCGCCTCCGTCGGAGCTCCGGTGAACGCGGAATCCACGGCAGTTTTCGGTTGGGTTTTAGACACAGAGAGTTTGAAATGAGACGACGGAGTTTGAAATTGAGTTTAAAAGTGTGGCAAATGTGAAGGCCCATTGTGGTTTTTAGTTCTCTAAATTGGGCCGGCTTTGGGCTTTGTAGGCTTTTTATCTCTTCCTAGGTGGGCTTAACAAACAAGAAAATAAATGAAAAGTGGAAAAAGAATTTTAAGTTAATTCACTTTCTATTCCCTTCAATTGAAAACTGATGGAAAGTGAAGAGCTGTGTTTGGGGAGACTTATTTTTACAAGCTTTTAAGCAATGTTAGCTTTTATGGCTTTTAACTTTTATAATAAAATTATAAAAAATTATTTCGATAGAATAGTAATTTATTTGGTCAAATCTAGCTTATTTAGATAAGCTTAAAAGCTTGTTTTTTAAAAGCTGGGGTGTACCAACTTTTAAAAATGAGGCTTATAAGCTAACTTATTTGGCTTTTTACCAGATAGATAGATATGAAAATGGTAGCTTAAAAATTAAAATTTTTTGAATTCTTTATTATTATCTAGATTAATTGTTCATTTTGCGATAAGCAGAACGAGGAGAAAGACAATATAGTTTGCAAAATTCATTTGGATGATGATGTAGAACACATTGCGGATACTTTCATGGAGAAACGGGATCGTAACAAGCCCAAACGCGGACCGGGTCGAGGAAAATAGATTGCAACGAAGAATGGGTCGTAACTTTCAATCCGTAAGTCAGATTTGGACGATTTTTTTTAAAATCGCGTATTTTTTCGAGACGGAGCCAACCAAACCGACCTAGTTCGGTTTGCTCACCGTTCGTTTCGCCAAATTCCTTCCGGATTGAGAGATATCGGCGTTTTCGTCAGTTTTTTACTATTTTTAGTAATGTTTTAGGAGTCTGTTTGGATTAGGAAGCAAATCCGGTTTGATTCCAAATTTGACCGATTTACTTCCCTAATCGTAGGGAGTCTTTTGAGGATAGTTTTCTTATTTCTATTTTTGGCAAAGATCAGGTCAATTAGAGTTCTTATTTCTATTTTTAGTAGGAGTTCGAGTTATTGTAGGATTCTTATTTGTTTTCTATTTAAACAGAGTCTTGTAAGCCCTAGAGGCATATATTTTCATCAATAAAATTTTCGTTTAATATATTTTCTTCGTGGATTCGAAGTTCTTCGTGGATTCGGAGATCAACCCTCGGTGGATTCCGAGATTTTAACTTCCGCGCTGCGTCAGATGATAGAAAATGAAAAGATGTAAAATTCAGCGAGCAAATAACGTGACATCTACTATTTTCTTCTTGTTATGAATGATTAAGCTTATAATTGGCGTGAGATAACGAGGAATTTGTTTTTTGCAGTTACTTCTTTCATTATTTTTCCTCGACAGACTTTTTCCAATATTATCCATGAAAATCATTGTTTTTTAATTAAACAGCGAAGTGCCAAATATTCTATTTTGTTTTCAACCATGACGAGTAACCTCTCTGCTTATGTGTTGGTATGATTGATTAATTCAGCTTTGTCAATTTATCAATAAAATACATCAAATGAGAATACATATAAGAGCGGTTGACGTAAAGACAGTGTGAACTATGAAAGAAAGATGATACAAACTTAGACATTTACCACGTAAAAAACGATGTCTTCAATTTCTAGAAATTGGTATATCATGGTCTATTTGTTGAATGGCCATCAAATGGTGTGTTTGCCACCACCAAAAAACTGGGTCAGGTTTAATCCCGACCCAATTTAGTTCTAAACTGATTTAAAATTGAACTAAATAAGTGGTGGTCCAACAAAGGACTAGTTTAGGAACCTCTTTTAGGTGTAAAGAAAACTCGGCCAGTGTTGACGCAGTTTTTGCCAAGCTAAAATGATCTCAAAACTAGGTCCGGACTAATCCTAGTCCAGTTTTAAGAGATTGCCAAACACACTCTAAGACGGTGTTTGACAACTCTCTAAAAACAGACTAGGTTTTCAAACCTGGACTAGGTTTCCAAACATGGTCCATTTAGAGAGAGTTCTTTATTGGCTAAAGCTCGGTCATGAATGACCCAGTTTGTTTTAGTTCATATTTTTGCTGTTTAAAGTGCTCAAGTTGTAGACTAGGGAGAAGCTGGTCCACAACTAAACCGATTCTATTTAGAACCAGTTTTAAAGCCCATATCAGCCCATTTCTATGAATTGCCTAACACACCCTTAGATATCTACAAAAATTGAGTCTTTGCTGCCTATACCTAACCACCATAGTCAATAACATCATTAATTATTCCATAAGCTACAGAAGATAAGACATTTCCATCTTCCACCATAGCTTCTAACTACCAAACCCTAAATAAAAATGATGCAAAAGGAATCTCCTCTCTCAAGCAAAGCCAACCTCTCAAGTCCCTCTCTACAGAATCATGACATACACATTGTTGGTAGTTGGAAACACACAGGTTTTGTTCTTTAATAAACATTTGGGCCATAACACTAGCTCATCAAGATCACATGAAACGCACATGATTGGGATTGAAAAAGCACTCCTTATCACTATTAAATGATTTATAACGAACTCCCCAAAATCTTGAACCAAAAGAAATTGATTTTTTTTTGGCAGGGTATTTTGGGAATAGAGGGTTTTGTTTATTTATTTATTTCCCATGTGCCGTTCAAGCCTGAGTGCTTGACCATCGATTGATGATGATAGAAATTAAGAGCTGTTTTAGTTTCTTTTTGTACATGTCGAGGGTTGACGAGGGCATTGATGGAGCAGTAAAAGTAAAAGGTGTAGTTATTATTTATTTATAATTGATGGAGAGGACTCCGAGGGGTAAATGCTGTTATAAATTCCAACCCCATTAGCTTTGGGAAGTTACAGTAAGCCTCCATGAACTTTTTTTTTATCACACTAGACCCTGTGAACTTTTAGGGAGTTGCACATAACCCCCATGAACTAATTTATTTTACTAAATCATACTTGAAAATTTATCTTTAATCTCTATATTAGCACCATTAACTCTAATATGTCACTGGTACACACAAGACAAAAAAGAAAAAAAGACAGAGATTTCCTTCTTAGCCTTGGGAAATACCCTTTTATTAAAATAAAAAAATTGGTAACTTTTTGGGACTAAGGAATTCTTTTTATTCATCTTTTTTGGCACATGCTTGCCACCTGAGATGTTAGATGCGATGGTGCTAATTTGGAGGTTAAATTAGAAATTTTCACGTGAAATTTAGTGAAATAAAATAGTTCACGGGAGTTATGTGCAACTTCTTGAAAGTTCATGAGGGTTTAGTGCAATAAAAAACTTAACGAGAATTTACTGCAATTCTCTAAAAGTTCATGAAAGATTTTCTATAATTAAACTTTTTATATATATATATAAAGTTCCTTCATATGCATCTCTCAAGGGTTAACACGTTCTGAAAAATATTTCACGTTCACTTAATACTTTTTTAATATGCCTAAATATCTTCTTACATTAAAGATAAATTGCTTACTCCCTCAAATCACAATGAATTTGTAACAGCTTTATCACCAAAAGATACAATAGTATATTATAATGCCATGCAAAGTATGTATTAACCATTATCATTTGAAATTATGAGGGTATGGTCGCATTCAAATTATAGCATAATTATGTGAAGGACTTTTCAAAATTGCTTTGATTTGTTTGCATATTTTTATGTTGACACCTAAAAGCATAATATGGAAATGAATTTTCTATCACACCAAAACACTTCCAGATTTTTAATATCAACCATACGATTCATATTATTTTATTTTTTTTATAATTCATTTTCATACGATCCCACTATGTTTTACTTTTTTAAGCCCAAACTAGGATAGACAATAAAAAGTAAAGCATTAAAATACCCATAGGGGCCTTGTTTGGATTTGAGCCTAGCGAAGAAAAGTTAAGGTAACACTGGGTAAGTTAAGTTAAGGGAGGGTACGAGAACATGTAAATTTTATTTGGCAAATTAGTAAGGGGAACTAGGGGGAACTTAGTTCACCCCGTTTGGGAAGTTTAATAAAGTGAAGAGAAGGGAATGAAATATATATAAAATGACATAAATATCTTTACATGCTATTAATTCATATTATCGTTAGAAATCTCAACCAATGGATTAGATCTTAATAAAGGGTAAAAAAATATTTATATAATTGTTGCTCTCCCCTCCTTTACCTTCACCCTCATCACACCACAATTTGAGGGGCACAAAAAACTCCATCCCCTCCCGTCTTTACCTTACCCCCCTCCCCCCAAATTACCTAACACAATTTTATTCCCAAACAAGATTAAAGGCTACCATGACTTTCCCCGCCTCCTTATTACCATCAATCCAAACAATGACTTAAGTTAAATATCTAATAATCCATATTTTGAAAGTTAATGCTAACAAATAGAAGCAATGGTTACCATCATAAATAAATAATATCTTCAAAATTATAAATAAACAAAAAAACAATAAATAAACAAGGACAAAGGGGATATTTTGGGCTAGTAAAAAGGAGGTAATCCTTTTCAACAGACTTCTAACCACAGTTGGAACAACAAGACAGAATCTCAGGCCATCAATGTCTTCCCAATTTGCCCCTACCCTCCAGCATAGAAAAATAGCCACATAATAGCCCTTATCCTCTTCCCAAAATGCCCCTCCGTCCCTTCTTCTCTACTCCTTTTTTCTTCTCCAAACTTCCCATAGCCATGACAGAGAGGATGCCTAAAATAAAAGCACAAATAGCGTCATGATTCCCCAAAATCCTGGCTTCAATCCAACTCAAGCTCCAAAATTTCTCCTGTTCTTCTTCCCATAATGCCCCTGTGCATGCTACCCACCGCTTTCCTTGAATCCAACTCAATCCCTGAATCATTCAGGTACCCAATTCAGATTTCCCCACTGAGAAAAGAACCCATATAACAAAATCCAACCTTTTCGTCTTCTAGCCCCACTTCTCCCGTTTTGTTCCCATAATACCCCTATCAATGGCAGCTGTGCTCCAATCTCAGCGGACCCTTTTAAGCCCAGTGGACGAGGGGAGCAAAGGGGGGAGGGAAGAGGAGGAGCTTTCGCTCATAGCTTTGTTGATTACTTTGCTGAGGAAATCTTTGGTCGGGTGTAGATTGGGAAGAGAAGAGATCAGCCGTTCGATGGAGATTGGGTGGCCGACGAACGTGCGACACGTGGCGCACGTCACCTTTGATAGGTTCCATGGGTTCCTTGGATTGCCGGTTGAGTTCGAGCCTGAGGTCCCCAGGAGAGCTCCCAGTGCAAGGTCTGTAATTTAATTTTTTTTCCCAGTTCAAATTGATGTGAATTATGAAGAAATTTGATGCTGGTTACTAGAAATTTGTTTCGGAACTTTACTTATTGCATTGATGTTTTGGGTGCAATTGAAAGGTTGAATATGTGGGTTTCTTTTTAAGGAAAATTTGATGTTAGTAATGCTGAATTCTGCATAGAGTTCATGCGTCACAGTGGGAATTAGAGAATTGCATAGCCTTATTATAAAGAAATTCATGCCAATTATTATGATTCGCTTCAAGCTCTACAGACTCTTTTGAGTTGTTTTATCTTTTGTAAATGTGCTTGGAGTAAATGATAATATTGAACGAAGGAACTTCAAGTTTTCCTGAATTACATTTTGAGCTGAAGTAGTGACTGCTAGGGGTGGTAAACGAACGAATCGAATTGAATACCGAGTTGTTCGTATTTGTATTTGTTCAAATTCGAACTCGAATTCAGATATCCATATCTGCAGTTTTTCGAATTCGAACTCGAATACTCGGTATTTGATAAATATTCATGAATATTCACAAATATTTATCGAATGTCAAAGTATGTTCATTCTGCTAAATAATTTAATTTTTAAATAGTATTTAAATTTATAAATGAAAATTATTTCTTTGTAGTTATGATGTATATATATATATTTAATTTGAATATTTCATTAGAAAACTGATTTAAGATTCTTTAAGTTTCTCAAAATTAGTATATAGAACTTAAGTAGAAAATATAAGCAGGTTGAAAATATAAAATTATATGTGTTATGATACAAATTAGAAGCGATCAAATTTTAAGCGAATATTTGATAAGCAAACGAATCAAATATACCCTGGTTAAATTCTATTCGTTTAATCAACTTGAATACTAAATATTATTTGTTTAGTGTTAAATGAACTACCGGATCGAATATGACCGAATAGTTAGTCGAATAATTAACAAACTATTTGTTAATTATTTGGTTCTTTCCACCCTAGTGACTGCATTGAATAGATCTTATAGTTCTAAGGATGGATGACCAATTTGATAACATTTATCTTTTCGGTATTTGATTTGGGTATATTTGAGATTTTGAACCTTGGGTTTCTTATACAAGGGAGTTAGAGATTGTATGCTAAGAAATATATGAGTTATAATGGGTGGATTAGTGTTTATGAATTCTGAAATATATCGTCTAAAATTTTGCAATAGAACTAGGGTTTTGTCTTGAAAGAAAAAAGATTACTTTACCAGGTGAGGTAAAACAAAGAGATATAGCTTATGGTTTGTTTTTCAAACTCAAACTAAAAGCTCTATAATTCTTTCTTACCTTGATCCTCTTGTAGAAGTTTGTGTCTTGCATTCCATTTTGAGAACATTAGTTTGGTGCCACTGGAATCTGAAAGTATATCAGTGCATTTTAAATCTTTCAAATCTTCATTTGGACTTAGCGATTTACATTTTTCCATCCAATTTAGCTGTCAATTTATAGACCTGGATCATACTTGATGGTTCTGCACCATAAATTTTCTTACAAATCTCAATCTTTCTGTTTCCGGTTCATTCTTTAGAATTGTAACTATGTAACACTTTTTTATACTAACTGCATGTAGTATGATTGTCTTTAAGTATTGTATACAATAAAACAACTAAACAAGTATTGTAAGTTTCTTTTTTTTTATATTTCTAGACTATAGATAACATAAAGAAGCCTTAGCCCCTAACTCCAAAGAATCATGCTATCATTTACAGGTAATACATACCATAAGGATTCATTTGCACATCATTGACAATTTCTCCTATGAATTTATGGCATATATATCTTTGGCCAGTCTTCGTTTATTTATCTGAACAATAATAAGGGTGTGATACCCTATTTATAGACATCAGGTGGTTACACATGATAAACACAATAATGCAATGTTTCTTTGTTACTTATTTGTCTTGCTCCAATTTTGTTACCATCTATTGTCATACACACGTCGACAAATTACTTTTCCTTCAAAAAGGCTGTATACATTTGCTAAACTAATTTTTTAGCATGTAATCTAATTCTCATATTTCCTAGTGCAGTGTGAGTGTGTTTGGTGTATCCACCGAATCAATGCAATGCTCCTTCGATTGCAGAGGGAATAGCGTTCCAACAATTCTCTTGTTAATGCAACAACGCCTATATGAGCAAGGTGGGCTTCAGGTATGTCTGACTCAAATTATAGACCAATTTCACATTTTTTATTTCTGAAATTTTCTTATCATTCTGAATGCTTGTGCAGGCTGAAGGCATTTTCAGAATTAATGCTGAGAATAGTCAAGAAGAGTATGTAAGGGACCAATTAAACCATGGAATTGTCCCTGATGGGATCGATGTTCACTGTCTTGCTGGTCTAATCAAGGTGCTATTCAACCTTCCAGTTCTACTGTATTAGTGTTTTTGTTTGTAGTATCCATTAGCTCTTATTTGTTAGTAAATGAAAGTTTTCTGCATTAATGATTTCAACTATTTTATTTGAAATGGCAATTCTACATAGCAATTTATTTTTCTCGTATTATCATTTCCACTTTGTGAATTCATCCTTTGGTTTTCATTTGTTTACAATACTGTAAGACCAATATGCTTCATATTGTTAGGGTACGGAGAGGAAAACCTTGGTTCTGCTTTTTCAATAAGCCTTTATTCAAGACATTGAGATTGGCTACATGAGTCATATTGTTCATTCAGCTCCATTAATGGCCATTTCGTTGGTTGACTTTTCTTAATATCATTTTTATTGCCTCCATCCATGTTCCATTAGGCCTATCTTAGTCTTTTGCTCCATTGACTAGTGTCCTATCACTCCTAACTAGTGGAATCATCCTTTTTCAAGCAATTTTAGTCAGTTCTACCTCTAACTTGTTACAATTACACTTGTTTCTTATCCTATTTACATATTATTACTATTTATCCTGAAGCAGAAAATGTTTCTTGCCTTAATAGTAATCTTATGAAATTTTCCCTTTACTATCATGAATATTTTACAAAAACATAAAACTCCAGAGGAGAATACTGGTGTTTTCTTATGTCTTGCGAAAACATTAACATTTCTCATGTTATAGCCATCTTATAGAATTTTCCTTACTTCATGCGGATACTTTATGAAAACATAAAACTCCAGAGAAAAGAACTGGTGGTGTTTAATAATCAGTTCTCTTCTAGAATTTGTTCAATCATATCCTGTGACTGTGATCCTTCTCAAAATTTGAGTTCAATACTTAAACCTAGAATCAAAGTATCTAAACAGATTTAGATGTTATGTAGAGCAGCAAAATTGAATGATTAAAGAAATCTATGCCTACTGGTCCCCGGATTTTTCCAGCCTAGGGGATGGAACTTAAAATTCATATAGATACGATACTACTAATAATTTCAGCTAGCCATGGGCCTATGGCCTTTGCTCGTTTCTCGTCATTTGTCATATTATTTTTGGGTTAATTGAGGATAGATCCCCAAGCTATTGCACAGTTGAGGATAGACCCTGTAGTTCTATTGCTGCAGATAGACCCCTGAGTGAAATGTTTTGGCCTTGTTTACCCTTCCAGAGAGGTATATTTGTCAAAAAATGTCTTTCTCCAAGGGCAACTTCACTCAGGGGTTTATCTGCAACAATAGAACTGCAGAGGGGTCTATCTACAGTTTGGAGATAGTACAAGGTGTCTATTCGCAAATAACATAATCTCTTTATAGCAAAATGGTCTTCTAATAGTTTTTTGTTGCATGATGCTCCCTTTTAGGCCTGGTTTAGGGAACTTCCAACAGGAGTACTCGACTCTCTCAACCCTGAACGAGTAATGCAATGCCAGTCAGAGGAAGAGTGTGCCCAACTAGTCAAACTCCTACCACCAACTCAGTATGCGCTCCTCGATTGGGCCATCAATTTGATGGCCGACGTTGTCCAAGAGGAACACCACAACAAGATGAATGCCCGGAATGTCGCAATGGTTTTTGCACCCAATATGACTCAGGTAAATTTGAGAAATGATCTGATATTCCTCTCATCACTTCTATCTATGAACTTGAGGCATGTTTGTTTCTATGGAATCCTTGGCATTCCATGAAAAAGTGGGTCCCATTCTAATATTTTTGTCAGAATCAAGTTCCTATGTCAAAATTTCTTGTTTGTTTGTGGGAAAGTTTGTTGGATTTTGCTGCCGCCTCAGCAAAATCCTTTGTCGGAATTCTCTCCTATCACAGAGAGTGAAAATGGGTCCAACATCCAACTTTCCCTGCAACCAACCAACCCCCCCCCCACAAAAAAAAAAAAACAAAAAAAAAACGTTGAGATTTCAAAGACGGTTTCTGTGGTATTAGTTCCTTAAACATTATATAAATTTACCTTTACTGCAGATGGCAGACCCTCTTACTGCACTTATGTATGCTGTCCAAGTTATGAACTTTCTCAAGATGCTGATATTAAGGACACTGAAATCCCGAGAGGAACCGATTCTAGAAGCTCCTTCAGCTTGTCAATCCAGTCCATCTGACGAAAATGGCCATCACAGTCCTAAATTCCATGTTGAGGATTCCAATGAAGAAACAGTCGAACAAACTTTTGTTCATGAAGAACCTCTTTTAGTTGACGATACTTCAACTAAAGATCATACTACGGATACTTCTCAAATATCTCGAGAGACCGATCTCCCTATTAGAAGGGGTAAAAAGGGCAAACTGAGAAATAAGAATTCCAAGAAGGGATCGCGAAGATTTAACGTGCAGTCGATTCGCTCAGCAGCTTCAGAGGAGAAACCGAAGGGAATCAGTATTGTGAAACCTATAAATTCGAGGGCGGAGCGAGTGGAGGCATGGAGGTGAAACTCAAGTATCTGATTGTTGATTTCTTGGTCTGTGTATGTGTTCTTTCCTTGTATCAGATACTTTTTTGTATTAACTTATTCTGCTTCTAATACCTGATAATTATCTTATGTTTTTTTCCTTTTCTTTTTTGTGTTCAAGTTTTTATATGCATTTTGATTGCTCTGTTGTTATTTTGTTTTTGTACTTGGTTATGACCAAAAAAAAAAAAAAAAAATTCCACCAAAAGTATGGACAGTCGAGGTCTCTACCCCATTATAGTGCCCAATATTGTGTTGTCTCGTATATTATACGTTTATCGTAATAATATGAATCTTGTGTTCTTTTTTCAAGTTTTTACACATTCTTCAGTTTGCATTCTTTTTTTCCCCGTTCTGGCATTATTTGTTATTTCTATTTTCCATTGATAAAAATAAATAAATAAATAAATAAAATAAAAATGTTATTTCATGTTTTCTACATAGGAATGCAAACGGCGTTGATACTCACGGATATATCCGTATCCTTATTTGATAGGATACTCAAGGATATATCCATACTCATATCTGATAGGATATACAGTATGCTGTATGAATAACAAGTTAAAATATTCAGATCCGTATCCAACTATCTAAATCAATGCATTGATTGTACAGTTCAAATTGTTTTGCATTCATTGTACAGTTCAACTTGTTTTATGCTGAACATGTTAAGGGATGGTCATTTGGTAAATTGTTATATTTAAACATCTTTTGCATCACATGACCATCAATTTTTATTTCTTTTCCTCACAACAGTCTCATCCGTCCGTTTTCCTGATCCCTTATCATATTCAATTTTGATGGATACGAACAAGAGTTTTCTTTATCCATCTGTTTTCCTGATCCTTATCATGTTCAATTTTGATGGATATAAATAAGAGTTTTCTTTACTAAGACATATTCGTATTCTTATCCGATATCTGAAGAATACCATCAAAAGCAAAAAACCTAATGCTCCTCTAATCATATCATAAACAGAGATTAAAAGAGTCCATATCCAAATCCCTTTCCTCCAACATGAACCCTGTGAAAGGCTTCCCTTTATATAGAGAGAGTTTTTTTCAAACAAAACAGCTGTCCCTCTTGACCTCCACAGCCTCTCCTTATTTCCCTCTCTTTCTCTAATCCAATCTCCTTCCTCAAAACACCACCACCTCCTCCATTGCCTCCTCCCCCTCCCTCTCCGTCATGGCTACACCCGAGACCCTAAAGAACATCTTCAAGAAACCGGTACCGGTACAGGACTCCCTCTCCTCATGGACCCGCCTCCTCCCGAAAGCCGAGACCGAGACCTCCTTCGACATGTTCGGCGAGATCTGCCACCGCGTGAAGCTCGAACCGGGCCCCGCCAGCCGGCCCCCTCCGGTACCGCGCCTCGACAAGTCGTGCTCGTGGAACGGCCACATGTCGGACGCTGAAGACGACAACGCCTTCGAGATATTCGGCGAGCTCTGCTACAAAACACGGCCAGAAGAGATTGACGTCGGATCTCCGGAGAATTATGAGGACGCTGATGACGGTAGGGGGGAGCGTAAGAGTGAGAAGGTTGTGTTTAGGAGGAGTTGCTCGGCTGGGGAGTCGAAAGGGAGCAGCGGGTCGTTTCCTCCGCCGATAACTTCCATCGGGAGTTGCGGGAAGCCGAGGGTCTACTTCAAGTCTTTCCGGCAAGATGGGAGGTTCGTTCTGAGAGAGATTAGGATACCGACGCAGAGGCTGTTGCAATCCACGAGAGAAGACGGGAGGCTTCGGATGCAAGTGCTCGGGCCCGTCGAGGATGTTAGAGGAAGAGGGAGAGGGGAGGGAAAGAGAGAAGTAGAGAATGATGAAGGAGGTGGAGAGGGAGGAGAATGAATAATACGTGGTTTTTTTTTTTTTTAAATTAATGTTTTTAGCCTTGTTAGATTATCTTGGTTGTTTAAGATGCTCTTGGTGTAGATCTTCTCAAGCTGTAATGGAGAGATGGATCTTGTTGTTCTTGATCTCATTGAGATTCTGATGACCTGAATTCAGAAGGCTTCTTGAGATTTTGTGTTTTTGATTCTTTTGTGACTTTCGTGTGGCTTGATAGAGTTTGAATTTTATTTTAATTTTAAGAGAGTGAGTCCTATCATTAAAAGAAGTCTGACTTCTATTCGAATTAAGCAAAGTTATAGGGAGCGTAGGTTTTTCCTCCCTATAAACCACTTTAAAAATAAGGTAATTGTACGAAATCATCTTTCATTTTCAATTTATACATAAACTACCTTTAAAGTTGGTTTTTATTGCACTTAACCACCTTCTTCAAAATTACCCTTAAAAAGCTTACATGACTAATTCTTTTAGGATACAACTCACGTACCTTAAACTTGAATTCAACTTTAAAGGTGTTTATGTATAACTTGAAAATATAATGTGGTTTCCGTATAATTGCCCTATTTTAAAGGTGGTTTTGAAAAAAAAAAACCTAATAAATAAATCTAGTTGCTTCTGTTTTCTTTCTTCTATTTCTGACTTGGATGGTTGAAGCCTCTCAATGATCTGCAGTACTTCTTGATGCATGTTTCATCTCCCTTGGTAGAGATTGTATGAAGTGTGAACTGCATTATACATTCATGAACAGGATTGCGAGGATATATCTTGTTCCTTTACCTTGTAAGATGGGGTATATGTTCATGTATTTGTGGTCTCTAGAGTTTTTGATAAACCACATGACACTAATTAGGGATTTCCAAGTGCACATTAGGCTATCTTTATGTATTTGAGGTGTCATGTGGATTATCATGAAAGGTTAATTATAGACCCTCTGTACGAGTAAAGCTCCTATGAACTTAAATGGATAGGAGCCCTTTGTCCACCAACTTTTTTATCTATTAATTTTGTATTGAGATTTGTGCTAGCATGTAATACAAATAAAGACACAAATCTCAAAGATAACATTAATGTGTAGCACAAATCTCAAAGCATAATAAAGGGATAAAAAAATTTGGTGGACAAGTGCTCCTATCCACTTAAGTTTATAGGAGCTTTACTCCCCTCTGTACTATGTACTATGCCACTTATTATCCTCTTAAATTTGACATTGACAAATAAACCTGCAAACGACTGATCATTAGAGGTTTGTGACAGATAATACTTTTGTACTATCACGCTCCTCACCGTCTGGTCCATCTCCGCCACAAACTTTGCTGGAAACAGCATGTCCTTCAACGGAGAGGAGTGGAGGGCAATGGCGGCGTTCACTTCAGTTTCCATGGGGGTCTACCTGCTGATATCAAACTTATATGTCAATGTGGGCACGAGAGCCAGCCTCAAAGACTGACTACAGCAGATACTGAGGCAAATATGTGAACAATGTGGGCACCAGTGCTCCAAAAAATACAGCCTCAAATACAACAGATCATTTCACTTCACATAAATCCTGCTCTGTTCCTTGACCAAACAGACGAAAGGAAACCAGATCACATGACATCAAGCATTAGTCAGTTAACAAAACTCTGGAAGAATTTGCACAAAAGAAAGGCTCCAGCAATTGCCGCTAACCCCCTGTACTATTGCTGGTTTGAACCTACCGCCATTTTAGTTTTATTGCTGCAGTCTTGCAGTTAGACTCCCTGAATGAATTTCTTTGCTTTACCTTCAAAGAAAGAGAAAATTGTTTTCTGACAAATAGACTTCCTGAGGCTAAACGAGTAAAAAATAAAAAAAATAAAAGTCCACTCACGGGTCTATCTGCAAAAACAGACTCGAGGAGGTCAACAAAACAGCAATACTACAGGAGTTCTACCCACGACAATCCACAATTAACCCTTTAGAATAACAACCTATATATCTTTCATCAAACAACAAACAGAAAATATTGCTGCAAGAGAAACTGAAACTACCATAGTTATTTAAATGCAAACCAAGTCTAGGTTGCTATGCATAAAATGGTGAAAATAACCATATAAACAGCACAAATTTTACAGAAGAAAGAAAAATGAAGGTGATTAGTCTATGGATTCGCTGGTCTAGCTCATGAACACTTGAACCCTCCACAGGCCATCAGCCATATGATGAGGATGAGGGCAGCAAGACCGCCTCCCGTGATAAGCTTGAGCCTGATATTGTCAAGCCACATCTTGCGTCGAAGTTGCCTGCCTTGCCTATGAAAGCTGTCAGCCTAACACAAATTTACCAAAAACCAGCAATAGTGAGAGAGAAGTTAGTATTTTATTTTTGTATATTTTGTACAACTATCATGAGCTATTAGAGATTTTCTACAGAAATATCATAAATTATGTTGAGTAGCGGAAAATATAACAAACTTCCAAATCAATAAAAGTGCAACATACTATAAAATAAAATCCATGAATTATATACCATGAACTCTTATTTATGTTCTAGAAAACTGCAGCAGATTTTCAAATAAAGTCACTAAATTATCATTTATCATGAACTTTACATTGTTTCAACTATCACAGACTTGCAACTATTATCACGATTTTTCAAATAAAGTCACTAAATTATCATGAGATTTTTTTCGGCTGGTTGAAAGTTTATGTACTTTTCTCTTTAAAAATAGTTTATCGTCCTTTTTCAAAAGAAAAATACCTTAATAGTTTAGTGAATTTTATCCTTTTATTTTCCCAACTAGTGCAAGAGTCCAGAAAGTACCTGAAACTGCAAGTTCTCAGTCTTGTCAACCAGAAGTTCAATCTTTTCACCACGATCAAGAACCTGTGCCAAGTAGAAGCAGGAATCAGATCACTATTCATTATGCAATTTGATCCTATGCATAACTCTTTCAATGGAATCTAGTTGGCACCTAAAAAGGAATTAGCTAATTCAGCTAATTAAGTCAGATGCTCCTGCATTCAATATAATGAAACACAATATTTCTGGTGATTTGACTCTACGGAAGAAATAGTCCTCAACAGAACTGAGTGCAATGATATTCATGTAGCCGATTCCAAAACTTTGGGACAAAGACTTTGTTGTTGTTGTTGTTTACAGAATTTCTGTGTCATTAGACTTAGCATAATAAGATAGCAAATTTGGTTCTCATTTTCCATCTAAACTTGCAATAACCTCTCCACCTTAACAAAATAGAAGGTAGAGGAAGCAGTTACAAACGTTGTAAAGCAAATAAAATCACAGGAAATGGAGCATTGTATTAATTCTAACACCACTAGCACGAGCAAGAAATTTGATGCAAGAGGGTATTTAAATTTTA
Organism: Asparagus setaceus; assembly: GCA_012295165.1. Lineage (NCBI taxonomy): Eukaryota > Viridiplantae > Streptophyta > Magnoliopsida > Asparagales > Asparagaceae > Asparagus > Asparagus setaceus. The sequence continues at coordinate 35,231,003 of CM022708.1, read as the reverse complement.
AAGGTATGTTAAGTGGGGTAAGGTTGAACATTAATCTAAAACCGAAGAGTGATTGATACTCGAAAAATAAAGCTTCCTCAACTTCCCAAGCTGAAAAAAGTCAGAATTCAGAAGTGGCCATTAATCAACTCTGCAGTTAAAATTTCCTACCTTCTCAATATTGTCCATCATTATTCCTTTAACCTCTGTAATTTGAGCTCTCAGTTTGGACAGTTTTCCCATTTCTTCAGGATGACTCATGCAGTACTGCATATGCTCCTTCAATACTGGGCTGTTTTAACAAGAGTTAGATGCCTCCAAAATTCTTTAGAAAAAAGATGATAGCATCTTTGTAATCATTACATACCCAAATTCGCGATCAAGCTGATATGCAATACTAAACCTATCTTCAAACAGATCATCGTCATCCTCATCAGCTAGCGGGTGAGGATCCTCAACATTAATACTCGACCCATAGCGTTTCATAAAGTCATCTCTCACTCTCTCTAGAAACACAAACGGTACACTCCTTCCAACTGTTTCATCAGCAACTATAAGGAAAACTACACAGAAAAAAAAAAAGAAAGAAAAACCCCATCAATTTATGAAGGAAGTATAGCTAAACCAATGAACAAAACAGCAATGAAACCATACCAAATCCTCTATCAACGAGGAAGTTGAACGTATGTCCATCACAAGAATACGTGAACTTGTTACTGTTTGGAGGAAGCTTTTGCAAACACTGAACTGCAACTGTACTGAAATTTCCAGAAAAGGAAGTGTGTTCCGCAAGAACAACATTGCCCTTTGCAACAAAGCTATAGATCAATTGTTGCTTACTCATGGCTCTCAAAGCGAGTTCTCCAGTATACCAACTAAATTGATTGTATATCTACAGAAAGCTCGTCCAACTGTGAAAAGAAAATAAAAGAAGCCTTCAACTTGTTGTTGAGTAATCTCTAACACACAAAAACAAATGATACCAAGAAAAGATTTAGGGTAAATTACATAAAGCGCACTCAACCCTCAATAACTATTGGAATTGCAGAAAAACCACAATAAGTTTACGCATTTTGCAGATAACCCCCATGACGGCACAAGTTCACATTTTGCATTGGCCACACATTTTCGATCCTAAATGTGGATTAACACGAAAATATATTGGGTGTTTCCTGCAAATCCAATAATTATCGGGGTTTAGTGCGATCTTAGAAGTTTTTTGGGGTTTACTGCAAAATGCTGAAAGTTCTTGGGGTTTTAGTTACCAAAAGATTTAGTTATGAAACTACTAACTGTGAAATTGCTTTATCAAAATTGAACAATGATATGGATTAATTACACTACTTCTTGCTTATGGCTCTTGAATTTTTGTTTCATTGATTACAAAAGCTTCAACTTTTCGCACGCACCAAAGCCCACAACTACAAAAGTCTATGCCTTGATCAACAGAATAAATCAAATAAACTTCACTAACAACAAAATTAACGATGATCAGAAAAATACAAAAAAACTATGCCCTAGATCTTGCAGAAAGCAGAAAGAACCAATCTTGGAATTATTATAAGAGTTATTACGAAAAAATTGAGATCAAGATGCGTAAACGGAGAAAAAGTCGACGGATCGAACCTCGAAACCCTAATTTGATTGCTTCGACCTCAATCTCTCGTCTCTCTCGAGTTCTTTAGCTCTCTGGGCTCTTTGTTCTTCAAAGAGACGGGGGGACTATTAAACGACCACGATAAGTTGTTTAAATTACATTTATGCCACTCGCTTTGTTTATTTATGGGGGGCAGGCTTCGTGCCACGTGGTTGCTTTGAGGGTAAGGAAGGGGTTTTTTCTGAAAGGGAGGGGTATTTATGGGATTTATTTAAGAGGCTGAAGGAGTATGAAGTGTGATCCCGTGATCTATAGTTGAAGAGTACGGGTTTGGATCCAGTCTCTGCTTTTGCTTCGAAACCCGTTAGCAATTTCTGCGTTACCGTCATTAGAAATAGTACGTGAGATGCACGGGTGTACAGTGTGATTAAAGCTATGAGGTCACTCTGCTAATGTCTAATGAGCACACATTTCTCCCGGAGAAGGAATCAAATTGAAAAAAATTATAAGATTTACAAATTTTATTTTAAAGAGAAGGGGAAAAAAGGAAAAAAAAAAAAAGAGACACATCTAAGGCTCAAAGGTTGTCAAATTACACAAGTATTTTGCCCGTGCTTGCATGAGCAAGTCTTACGTATAGAACAAGTATATGAGGCAGGTAGAGGGAACTGAACATGCGTCATTGGCTTGGAATGTTAGAGGTCTACTATTCTTTATATCAAATTTGTTTGATCTCTACGGGTTTCTTCTTTAGTCATATGCACATGCTTCTAAATGTAATTGAACAGAGTTTTTTTTAACTGTTGCTTCTTGCTTTTCTATTTTTTATTTATATATACTCTATTTTTTATGGGTATGATCATACAAATGGTTATACCAATGACTTATAGCATATGGATTATTAAAAATTAGATAATCTGAGATGGAATTTTTCCCCAAAATAGTTTGAAAGTTAAAAGAAATTCAAATTAAGGGGTGGATAATTTTTTAAAAAATTTGAAAATCAAAATTAGATAGTTTAACCACCGACCTTTTTCTTTATAATATTTCTCTTTATTCATAATATTCTAAGATAAAAAGAGAAAAAAGTTGACGTGCCAAATGAGCGCGTGGATATTTTTTATTTTAAAATTTCAAACTTAAAATTAGATTGTTTAACTATCAAACTCTTATTTGTAATGTCTCTCTTTTTATATATTATTTAAAAAATAAAAAATGTCAGCGCTCTTTTTTTGATAACAACACTGGAAATATCTCTTCGATGTAAGAACTACGGTGATTTTGCCAGTCGGCAAGGTTATTTTATATTGATATTTTTATTATAAAAACCTTTTGAGATTTGGTATACACTAAAACGAACATTGAGTTAAATCCTATACCCTTAAGCAATCAAATAAAATACCGCAGTTAGATGATATTTAAGCCTTCACATATTAATTTAATCTAAAATAATCTCACACTTAAACCTCAATATTGTAATGCTTGCATTAGAATTTTGAAATTCAAATTAAGGGGTGGATAACTTTTTTCAAAATCTTAAAATCGAATTAGATAGTCTAACCATTGGCCTTTTCTTTATAATATTTCTCTTTATTCATAATATTCTAAGATAAAAGAGAAAAAGTCGATGTGCCAAATGAGCTTGGATATTTTTATTTTAAAATTTCAAATTTAAAATTAGATTGTTTAACTATCAAACTCTTATTTGTAATGTCTCTTTTATATATTATTTAAAAATAAAAATGTCAGCTCTTTTTTGATAACAACACTGGAAATATCTCTTCATGTAAGAACTACGGTGATTTTGCCGGTCGGCAAGGTTATTTTATATTGATATTTTTATTATAAAACCTTTTGAGATTTGGTATACACTAAAACGAACATTGAGTTAAATCCTATACCCTTAAGCAATCAAATAAAATACCGCAGTTAGATGATATTTAAGCCTTCACATATTAATTTAATCTAAAATAATCTCACACTTAAACCTCAATATTGTAATGCTTGCATTAGAATTTTGAAATTCAAATTAAGGGGTGGATAACTTTTTTCAAAATCTTAAAATCGAATTAGATAGTCTAACCATTGGCCTTTTCTTTATAATATTTCTCTTTATTCATAATATTCTAAGATAAAAGAGAAAAAGTCGATGTGCCAAATGAGCTTGGATATTTTTTATTTTAAAATTTCAAATTTAAAATTAGATTGTTTAACTATCAAACTCTTATTTGTAATGTCTGTCTTTTTATATAATATTTAAAAATAAAAAAGTCAGCTCCTTTTCGATCACAATCTGGAAATATCTCTTCGATGTAAGAACTACGGTGATTTTGCGGTCGGCAAGGTTATTTTATATTGACATTTTATTATAAAAAACTTTTGAGATTTGGTATAAACTAAAGCGAACATTGAGTTAAATCCTATAACCTTAAGCAATCAAATAAAATATCACAGTTAGATGAGATATAAGCCTTCACATATTGATTTAACGTAAAATAAGCTCATGCTTAAACCTCAATATTGTCATGCTTGCATTAGAATTTTAACTTAATTAGAAAAGTTTATGTGATTTTAAAATATTTATAAAATAATTTTAAGAATCCAAATATGTATTATTACAATAATCTTAAGAACCTATTAGAATTTCAATCTAATTATTATAAAAATTAGATAAAATAGAGAGAATTAAAGATAATATTTCGAGTAATTTGTGTAAATGATTTGTTTATCTTTTGCGGATTGCAAGGAATATTTGTAATTGAAAAGTTTTTAACTTTATAGATCTGTATATGTTATGTATTTGTTATGATATCTCTTGTTCTATTAATATTTTAAAGAGAAACACGAGCCCCTCTTTATAAAAAGTAGTAAAGACAGGATATCAATCAATAAATAACAAACAAAGTTGGCTAATTCATCAATATTATTTTAAGAGAAGATTTATCCATTACCTTAAATACAAATTGACAAATGTGTAATTGTACATGTATGATTTTAGGGTTAATTTTAAAAGACCCCCTCAACTATAGTGGATGTCTCGAAAACACCACTTTCAACTACTTTACTTAGAGAAAACTCTAGTTTGAGCATATTATAGATAACCTCACTCAAATTTGAAAATTAGGGACCCCCTCCCCCAACAATAGGGTGTCTCACAAAACCCTCCTAATCTTTCACACTTTCTTCACCAACCCCCACCCAATATCATTTTAAAATATAAAATAAGTGAAATATGTTTTTTAAAAATCAACCCATTCAGCTACAAAGAAACCCCAATCAGTAACAAAACATTCTCGATCAATTTATAATGTTTTTTCCTCTGCTTTTAAAAACTTTAGAGGATATAAATGCTACAAAAAGCGAGTGAGGGTATATAACTGCAAAGTAGGGAAACTATAAGGTATTTAAGTTCAATTAAGTCAAAACCTAATTTAAAAGTTCTATCATGCTACCAATTTATGTAAGAAGATTATATAGCAAAATTTTGATCCACTTATCTACTGCCGATGATTAATTGGACGACAATGTAAAACTACCCACCTTGTGGCTTTATACTTTATAGGCTTAATTGTACTTAAATATCCTATAGGTTTCCCTACTTTGCACTTACATATCTTCACTTATTTTTGGCAGCACTTATATACTTTAAAGTTTTAAATCTTGTATTTATACATCCTTACTTTTTAGGCAGCACTTATATACCTTAAAGTTTTAAAACTTGCATTTAAATACTCTCAAGTTTTAAAATTTGCACTTAAATACCCTAAAGCTTTTAAAACTTGCACTTAAATACCCTCAAGTTTGCATAACTAATGTTATTTAAGTGCACATATTTAAAACTTTATGATATTTAAGTGCAAGTTTTAAAACTTTAGGATACATAAGTCCCGCTAAAAAAGTGAGGATACATAAGTACAAGTTTTAAAATTGAGGATATATAAGTCTTTGCCAAAAACAAGTGAGGATATATAAGTGCAAAGTAGTAGAAACTATAGGCTGTTTAAGTGCAATTAAGCCTACTTTATAGAATTCTACGTCACACAGCTTACATGTATAATTGAATAAAAATTATCAATTTAAAGAATCAATAGGCAATATCTAGAGAAGAACAGATTATTAAGAATATAAAAGGGGCAAAAGGAGAAATATAACCGTGTACTTAGAATATGACTTTATTAGTTTTCTTCAAATCAAAAACCGGTGCCTTTTAAAGGCAATATTTGCAATTAACTATTAATCAGGAACATCAACACGGGTTGTTGGGTTTAATTAGGATAGTATATAAAATTTAAACCTAATCCTGATCAAACCAGTAATAAACCAAGAACTCCGGCTTCAACTAGAATTCTTACTTCTCAAATCTCTTTATATGTAAACCTTCAACTTTCTCTCTTTTGATCTCAAATCCTAAGATTCAATCCTCTTAAAATATGTCTATTCAAGCCCTAGATAACAAGTCTCTGATGGAGATCCTTTCTCTTCTCTCTATATCGTGTCTCGCGCGCATGACATGTGTATGCAAATCGTGGCGCGATCTAATCTCCAGCCCCGCCTTCCACCACAAGCTCAGCCGCTCCATCGCCACCCATGACAAGCTCGGCCTCTCCAACGCCACCCACGGTTTCCTCGTCCGTCGCTTCTCCGCCATCAATTATATCCGTCTGCCATCGGATGAAATCAAAGCAGTCGACTCTATCTTAGACTCGTCCTTTGCTTCGATCCCTCACTATCCCAACATAAAAATAGTCGACACATGCAACGGTCTAGTTTTCTACCACACATATTACTACCCTAATCTAAATAACATCTATAACTTCGCGCGAAGGGAAAACATTGTCCTGCCTCCAGATGTAGGTGCATGCGAAATCGTTGGACTTGCTTTCGATCCCTCCATCTCTCGCCATTTCAAAGTGGTCTTCATATCTTGTAACCATGAAAGACAACCCGATCGGAGGATCTGGATTTACTCTTCGAAGAAAGGAAAACTATACACGCTCGAATTGCAAGAGAAAATTCTGAATGCGCTTAACTTGCTATCTTTTCCCTCTAAGAAGCCAGTTTTCGCTGGTGGCGCGTTATATTTTGAGGCATACTTTAGAAAAACACGCATCCTGAGGTTTGATATCGAAAAAGAGAGTTTTGATCTCGTCGAATTGGATTCAAAGATGATCGGAGAGGGCAAGAAACTAAGGGTAGGGGAGTGTAAAGGCGAGCTACATTACGCTGAGTTTGGCTCGTCTATTTGTGAAGTGAATATATGGAAGCTCGATACGAGGAGGGGGACATGGATGCATATAATCAGTGGATCGATCTCTCTGGATTCTCCGAATAAACTGGTGAAGATCGAGGCTCTGCATCCTGACCACGAGCATGTCCTGCTTATTCGTGTATCGGATAAAGTACTTACGTACGATTTGTGTACCAAGGACTCTAGGATTTTATGGGAAGATGCCCATCCGAATGCGTTTGGAATCGAGGGGGAGATTTTTCCGATGAGGCCTTGTTTTCTTCAGTCTTTCCCGAAGCCATCACGGTGGTGAAGTACTGTATAGGCTTGAAGCTTTTCTTTTCTTTTATTTTTTATTCTTTTTAAAGGTTGATATATGTTTTTGGTTATTATTTTGACTGTAATGACAGAAGTTTATATATTATATGGTCCAGTTCAGATGCCATGCTCCTTGACCTTTGTTAGAGTTTAACATGTTCTAACTAAGTACAAGATTTTCCCTTTTTCCCCCCCTTTTTTTTACAATATGTATTAAACAAACTATAGAAATCTGTCAACCCTCTGAACTTTACATCCCAATTTCATGTCAAACTCTTTCACTTGGTAATATAGTTCATGCAGAAAAATAATAGGTATGTATATAGGTAAGAGGGTTATACCTAATAAAATTTACCAACTTATTTGAGAATTTTCACAAATATCTTGTGTTATCAATTACTTAAGGTTTCAGATTTCGTAAGCTGGAATATTCTTTAACTTATGATGTATAATTAAAAACATATCAAGATTGTTGTAACTTTTGTTTCTACATAGCCTATGTTTAATCTATCATATTTAACAGTACAAATTTCAATTTTTAAAATTGGAAAGTTCTATAGTGTTCATATCTTAATAGGTAAATTTTACAAAGCCCTTCTGAACTTTGGGGTGATTTTCACATAACCATCTGAACTTTGAAGGTTAGAGAAACTCTCCAAAGCGGCAAAGCCGAGGAGTTTCGCAAAACCAATGCACAAAATGAAAATTCTTACCAATTAAAATTAAGTAATTGTGGATAGTTGGTATACCATCATTGTTTTGAACTCCCTACCCCTCTAGTTTTATTTTCGCAGATGAACTCCTCTAATAAGTGAAGCTTTTCTAACTCTTCTATTCACGCAGAAAGAAAATAATTGTTTTTAAACAAATACAAGAATTTTGCCCGTGCCACGGGTGAGTCTTATATTTGAAATAAGTAATATGAAACATATAGCGATAACTAAATTCGCATCATTAGCTTAGAAGAGTAGAAGTCTGATTTTTTTCATATCTAATGTTTGGTCTCTTATTTAGTCATAGGCATGTGCTTTTACTAACAATTATAAACATAACTGAAGTTGTATTTATAAAATGCAGTTGTGACCGTATATCTTCGTTTCTTTAATGACTTTAAAAAATACAGTTTTACAAAATCTGCAGTTAGAACTGTTTACTATAAACTATGACTATAGTGGCGTTTAAAATTTCATTGAAGTTTTTTTTAAAAACATTCAACATTCTCTAGATCAGAAGATGAGTCAATTGCGAAAGTCTATACTATTAGCTTATCTCTGTCCAACAACCTAGCAACTTCCGGCGTAAAAAATTACGCTAGAAATTCACTAAATAATATATTACCAAAAACAATTAAACATTACCAACACATTTGAACATGCAAAGTATCAACGGTAACAAAGTAGTAATAATTTAAGCCTCTACAAGGAAAGCACTCATCATTTGCAATAATCAAACTAATTGACAAAGGGAGGAGATTCAGAAAACCAAATCCTTAATCTGAATCATGTCTTCTCTTTTTCTTATCTCTGTGGTGATGTTTGCGTCGTTCATCTGAATCATGTGATCGTTTCTGTTCACGCTTCTCTCTTCTCCTCTCCTCTTTCCTCTCGTCGTGTTGTTGCCTCCTCTTCTTCCTCCTCTCATCCTCGTCCGAAGCTCCTTCTTCATCTCTAGACTTCGGAGATCTATGGCTGGAGACCCTCTCCTCCTCCCTCTCAGGACCAACTCCGTCATCTAATTTTAATGGCATAGAGCTTGATTCTGCTCTTTCACGAGGCATCCTGCACAATTGTAGCAGAAACATCATTTGGATGTATTACAGAAAATCCTCCAGGGTACATACAAGATTCACTCGAAAATTTTAAGAGTGTCATTTTAACCCCTTAATTTTAATCTCTACTAACCTGATGTACTCATCATTTTCAGTAAGAATCATATGGGTTAATTAACAGATAAATCCCATGTACGTTACTTGGTCTAGGTATTTAGTTATCCCTAAACCTTTTAATTAGCACTTAGAGCCCTTGATACCCAAGGGAAGTTATCTCTCCATTATTTCTATACGACATGTGAGTGTCGCATGACATCAATCCGTCTGTCGCAGAGAGATCCCTTGACATATTACTGTGTTGCAGATCTGGATAGAAAAGTTCGCTTGAGTATCAAGAGTCTACGCGCTAGTAAAAGAAATTAGGGATAATAAGTGGCTAACTCGCATAGTAGAAAGGTGTATCTGCAATTAATCCTAATCCTATGCATGTTTACACATAAGAGGTTTAAACTATATTATCATACGATTGTACTTTTTTACAATAAAGTTAACTTTGCAAAAATGGAAACAAAGAACCTTGTAAAGATGAAAACAAAAGGGGTTGTTAAACAATCACTTTTAAAACCTACAAAAGATTTGATTTTCTATCAATCCTACAATTAGAGATATATAATGTAATTTAACCTTATTATTTGGATTTTTACATGAAAACCACCTTAACTTTTGCCCAAATTCCAACTTACAACATTTATTTATTTTTTGATGTAAACCACCTAAGTTTGCTTACATGTTCTCAATGTCACACTTGGTATTTTCTATTTTAAAAAATGTAAAATTACTATCATACCTCTCAATCTAACCCAAGAAAAAAGGAGAGGAGGAGGAGAAGGAGGAGGAGGAGGAGGAGGAGAAGGAGGAGGAGGAGGAGGAGGAGGAGGAGAAGGAGGAGGAGGAGAAGGAGGAGGAGGAGGAGAAGGAGGAGGAGGAGGAGGAGGAGGAGGAGGAGGAGGAGGAGGAGGAGGAGGAGGAGGAGGAGGAGGAGGAGGAGGAGGAGGAGGAGGAGGAGGAGGAGGAGGAGGAGGAGGAGGAGGAGGAGGAGGAGGAGGAGGAGGAGGAGGAGGAGGAGGAGGAGGAGGAGGAGGAGGAGGAGGAGGAGGAGGAGGAGGAGGAGGAGGAGGAGGAGGAGGAGGAAGGAGGAGGGTAGTGGGAAAAAATTGGGCTGAATAGTGGCAAATGGGTGACATTGAGAACATGTAAGCAAACTAAGGTGTTTTACATAAAAAATAAATAAATAAAGGTGGTAAGTTGCAATTTTGGTAAAAGTTAAGGTGGTTTTCATGTAAAAACCCTTATTATTTCAACAACTAAGAAAAACAACAAAGAACAACATTACTTCAAAAGTAAACAGTATTTACTTGTATAAGCCAAGACCCTGAACTTGAGCTGCTTCAGCATGGCCTGCACCGAGATCCTCAGCAGTGGATCCTCTCTTCACAAGCTCTGCATACTCATGTTTATCTAGCCGGTTGCCTTGAGGTCTTGTAGATCTCTTTGGAGCTAATCCCAAAGCCTCGCGCATAGCTTGTTCTTCCTCTTCCTTGATCCTTCTTATCTCCTCTTTGGCTAATTCCGCATCTAAGGCTTCAGATTTTTTATCCCTAGCGTACCAGTTTAGATCCTTGCCTAATGCAAAAAAGGGCCAAAAGGATGGCATGAAATTATTTTCAAGATAAGAGGTTTATTACAACACGAATCTAGACCATGGAACTTTTAGATGGTAAATTGGTACTACATAACAGAAGAATATCATGAAAAGAATGGGTAATTGAACACTTGTTTATGGTCATAATTCTCAGTTCTGTAACACAAACTACTTCACAGGTGATTGGGTTAATTGGAGGTGCACCCCCTGTTCTATCAGATGTAGTGGGAATCAGGTCATGGTCATAGAGAGACATTTTTTTCTTTTTTCCCCCTATTTTCTTTTTCTTTCTCTCTTCTTCTTCTTGCCTCCCCTCCTCCTCCTCCTCATCATCATCATCATCATCTGCCGTAGTGAGACATTTGCCAAGAAAATTCTCACATGATTCCCAGAAGTGTTTAAAATCGTGATTCGAAAAGGAGTGTTTAAAATCCAAAGAAAAAAGTAGCGTCATCACCGTGACCCGGGAGCATATGTGCTAATAACTATACATTATGATAAGCACCTAAACCCTCATAGTACAAGGGGTGCATCCGTTAATGGGAGTGTGAAACTTCATTGAATCCTGCTCAAGGCTCCCTCGGTCGAGCCTCAATAGATCTTGATCGGACCTTGTTACATCTTCCTCGAAAATGTTCCCCTAACTGCATTTGAGCTTCACAAATGATCTTTTCTCCTTACTTTCTAACATTCTGTTTCAATACTCCCAACAAGCTATGAAGCACGGACACGCCACACTTGGTCCCGGTAGGTGTCGGCCAGCTGCGTCGGGCGGACAGCGTTCGACAGCGTTCGACCGCAGCGTCGGACCGCGATCAACTCCACCGACACGGGTCAACGCCCGACTTCGCCCCGACTTCGCCTCCGACTTCGTTCCGACACGAGACCGATTCCCACTTAAAAACCAAATCAAAACTTACCTCTCACAGCTTCAGCCGCTCTTCTCACGGGTCTCAAGCTGAGATTGAGGACTAGGATTTTTCTTTCATTCGGTCCCTCTCATAGCAGCCGGACTTGCAACAATGGTGATTAATAGCGGTAGAACTTACAGCAGTGATGGCGGACGTGTTGGACTTCGGGTTAGCTCAGTCCTCTTCTTTTTCTTCTTCTTCTTCTTCTTATTTTATTTTTTCCCCCCATTTCACTACTGCGGTTTCTTTTCCTCTTCTTTTTCTTTTTTTGCTTTTTTTTTAAAGTTGGAGACCGACTCTTATCTGATTGCTCTTTTTTTTTTAAGTTGGAGACCGACTCTTATCACGGTTGCTCTGATTGCTCATTGCTCTGATAACTCCATTCTGAGTTGTCCCCTTTATTTTAGTTTTTTCCCCTATTTCACTACTGCAGTTTCTTGTCTTTTTTTGGAGAGTGCACTGATTGTTGCTCGATGAGTCCATCACTTCTGATATCTTCTACGATAGCCGATTATTTAATAATTTGTATGACACTTTGATTATGAAATAATGAAAATTAAATTAGAAGTGTGAGTCACTAAATCTATGTACTTATGTGTTATCTTCAAATCAGTTACATAACTTACATTTGTCATTGATTATACAAGCCAATGTTACATAATAATTCAAGCCAATGTTACATAATAATATAACATAAATATTACTCTATTTTTCTATATGTTCATCTTCTCTTTTTAATTCACACTTGCAACAAACACACTTTCTTTTAGTTTCTTATTTATATTCTTCACTTTACATAACAAAAAATATGAAAATGTAATATGAATTTAATTCAATATTGATCTATATAATAATAATATTAAAAAAATCTAGCCGTGTCGCCATATCCTATTTTTTTGGATTTTGCCGTGTCCGTGTCCGTGTCCGTGTCGTGTCCGTGTCGCCGTGTCCGTGTCCGTGCTTCATAGCCAACAAGTCCAAGCTAGATGATCTTTCCTTTTCTTTCTTTATTTCCCTTGGCATTTTTCTTATTCTTATTTTCTGGAAGAGGAGATAGCCCTATAGAGAATGGAAGAATAGGATTCATATAGTTAACTCCAAAAATTTGGGATAAAGACTTTGTTGTCGTTGTTGTCGTCATCGTTGTTGTTGTTATTTCCATCTATCTCCCTTCCTTCCAACCAAACAACAAATAGAAGATGAAAGGGGGGAGTAAAATGTCACTGAATTATAGTTGACAAGGAAATCAGTATATCTTATGCAATGACGCTCTTGTGAAACTATAAGATGAACTGGATGCATAGAACATGTGACATGAGTATGGGTGGCAAAATGCTCGGCATGGGCCATGCTCACATAAACCCCAACCCGAGCCCAGGGCCAAAACCAACTCTGAGGCTTTGTTTGTAAAGTTTTGATACGTCCATATAAGAAACAGGCTTCGAGTTCTTGGATTGAGTTCAAATCTCAACAAATAATGGAAATCCAGAACCTACCCAATTTGTTTCCAAATTCAAAAAGACCCTCACCAATTCTAGCTTATTACGTGTATATTAGCCATGGTCTTCTTTGTTCTAGTCAAATAAGGGGAAAAGTTATAACATCTCAAGTGGATTATTTACTTGTAATTAGTTTAGTAAGGAATATTTCAGAAAACTTGAAGGATATTGTTCCTCCTCCTGTTGGGCTAGAAAGCGGGAGTATGAATAAGTTAGAATTAGTTTTACAGAGTAAATTTTGAAGATAAATTACCTTTTATGAATTAATTCGGGCCTTGTGGTCCAAACTGATAGCAACAGAATCCAAACTTATTATCCAGGCTCACAAGTTTTAGTCTGGTGCGAAATATAATAACTAGCTTAAATACGGAAAAAAAATGGCTGAGCCTTCCAGGTCTAGGTCAGCTTCAGGCTAATTGTCAGCCCCAGATGGGAGTAATGTACCCTGTCAGTCTGCTACCTATACATTTAAATGGTAAGGTGATTGTGCTAGCGTGGTAATTATATAGCTGAGATCAAACAAATAATCACATAATGAAAAAAAAAATTATACAAGAGGTTTCTACAAAATCAACACAAATAAATACAAATATAGGCACTTTATGGTAAGAGTTATATGTACTATGTAGATACCTTTCTGCCATCTTCCGACAGGGGCCTTGATACTATGACCAAGATAGTTCTCTCGATGCTTATCAACTTTCACATCGTCCCACTTGAATTCTGAGTCAAAGCAAATTCACCATTAGATCCATTTCATGTATCCGGAATCTATCGTCTATATAAGAACTAAATGTAACACAGAAGAGAAGCAATGTCAGTATACAACAAAGTATAGTTTATAAGTAGCCATATTGCTTTAAGCGCAGAACCACCTTACACAAGTACATGAAGATTTTATTGATCTAAGTAAATGAAATTTTCAGCTCAAGAAAGAGAAGAAAATGTGCTCAGAAAGTCACTGAACTTTGGACATGCAAAGCATCAGATATGTAAAAGGTAGAGGCGAAGCAAGATTCTTGGGACGCCATAAAAAGGAAGGGAGTAACCTGCAATGTCAGAGCTTGCTTGAACCCGGAAGACATTTTTAGTTTCAAGTTACAAAATATTCATCAGGTGATTACTCGTGAAGACTAACTCCTCATAATTTAATAAAACAAAAAACAACAGGAATTAGGAATTGCTTTTTCTTTCACAGAGCTTGGTTAATAAATATTGATCATATTCCCGTTAAAGAGGATTAAGATTACTATGTAAGCCTCAAACGACAATCAAAACATTTTCACAGGTAATTAACTATAAAGCCTGATAGCATGCCATTATTCCTCAACCCTCTGCTGAGAAAAGCACACACACTTCCCTCCTATTTACAATAACTATAAATTAATTACTGCATCTCATGCATATAAGAAGGAAGCATTAAGTATAGGCTATGTTGCACGGATAGGGGTACGGATGAGGGTATGGGTGCAGGTATACAAGACACGCCAAATTTATAAGAGGTAGCGCCTGGGACATGACTATTTATATCTATGTGCACGTCCTGAAATTAATAATTTACACGAGATCATACTGTTTTTTTAGTCACGCATGATTAAAATTAAAATTCCTATATCATTCTATCTTTTTTATTATTAAGCAGATTGTAACTTAGAAAACTGCTCGTTTTTTAACCTGATGATACCCAAAGGGCCTTTACAATCACAGTCCCGAACTAGGTATGAACTGAAACAAACCAGACTCATGTCCAATGAGTTTAAAGAAGTGTTTGCGAAGTGTAGGATATACTCCCAACTAAGTTGCACAGGTACAGGTATGGGTACGAGATAATTTGTAAAAGGTAGGGTACGAGGACATGACTGAAACTCATGGGATGTAATCATAGTTCTGAGCTATATATGTAAACTATCCTTTTAAATCATAGTTCTTAAGACTTCATAGTTCTTAAGATTGAAACGAACTCGACCCTTATCCAACAAGCTACAAAAATGGATGTGATGTATAGGATCCAAGAAGAGTATGATGAAAGTATAATTGAGTATCGGTCTGCATAAATTTATGCATATATTTAAGGAGTGTCCAAGAAGTGCCGGTTACGGCTACGGGTACGACACGTGTTGGGTACGGGTACTGCTTCCGATTAGAAGTACCCAGGTAACATCGACGTCCATGAAGTGGTAGGCGGGTGATTTAAGCTAAAACATGTATTAAAATAACCGCATACACATTTGAATAAGTTTATAGCATATATCCAATTAGAGTGTTCATTAAATTCTACATCTGAGCTCCTTGTTATTCTAAGTCTGACGAAAGGAAATGGAAAAGATCGCCAGGAACCATGGGGATCACAATCAATCAGTAATCAAGCAGCAGAAAAATTTTAAGCATAGAAATTAAAGAGATCAACAGAAGTAAATTCGACAATTCTGATATCAGAAACCCTAGGAAAAAAAAATTTGGGAAAAGATTAGAGATTTACGATCTCGACCACCGCGGACTCCGCCTCGTGAAGGATGATACATCTCTCTTCTCTCTCTCCCTCTCTCTCACTTTCTCTTCGATTTCGAGGACTTCGTTGAGGATTTGGGAACGATGACCGACCTTGAGGTTGCTGGGCCTTCCTGGGCTTTGGGTCTAGGCTTTGGCTTAACATGCTATTAAAGGCTTAATTAACCTCCAAAAAGGGTCTTTTCCTCTTTTTTATTTAACTGAATTTTGTCTTTTGGTCTTTTTTGTCAAAATCCCAAATATAAACCAAAAATAAAATTAGATATGTAACATCTTTTTCTATGTTCATTTTCTAAAAATTGAAAAAAAAGAAGGAAACAAATCCTAAATTAGTAAAAGTTATTTCCCTTTAAAAATGTTGGACCCGATATTATAAACCGTTAGTAAATTAGAAAATTGATTATTATGGTTTGTAAATTCTCCTATTTCTGGTCCTCTTTAAGAATATGTTTAGAAGTTGGATATAATTCATTTTCTTTCTTGCAATTAAACAAACAAGAAAATTGCAAAAAGAAAAAAAATGAGAAAGAGAAAAGGGGAAAAATAATGGCGTCGGTAGAAGGATTATCAGGAGATGAATCTCCTACTGTAAATATCATCAGAGAATTGAATGATGGTGTGCTAAAGGACTCATCTGTCAAGGTACTGCTAGTGGCTTTATGAAATTTAAAATTAATTAGATAAGAGGAAATATTATGGGAAAATGAAATTGTGTAAGGTAAAAAACTTTATATTACTGTATTAAAAACATTATCTTCAGTTTGTTTTATTTTATTTTTCTTTTGATTTATATTGAAGGAGGAAACAGAGGCAAGGGAGAGGGTGGACCCTATCTCATCTCAAGAGGTTCCAGTGGACCCCATCTCATCTAAGATAGCAAAAGTCAAGGTATTATTAAAGGATTGATTCAAAATTTTACATTAAATAGATAAGAGGAAATATTATGAGTAAAATGACATAATATCGTTAGCCTTATGAATATAAGAAGTTGAGCTAGGCTATTATTAATAGCATCCGACATATAGATACTACCAACTGAAATATAAAATTCTGATTTCGAAATTGAAAATCTAACTATTGGATGTCATGAAATACGCACGAACTACTTAGCAACAAAATTTAAAGGATTTCAATATATTTTGAATCATGTACCAAGGGGCAAAAAATTAAGCAACTTTGTGAAAATTCTAAAACGTTGTTGATTGGTCATGCAACATGGGTAAAATATGTCGAGATGTTTTCAAATTTTATTTCTAGATAGTTCGTGTGTAATAAATAACAACCAATAGTGTGAATTTTCAATTTCAGAATCAGAGTTTTAAATTTTCCGCAGACTTATATGACTTTGTTAAAAGGCATTATCCTAATTTTAATTTTTTTCCCCCTTTTAATTTTTATTGAAGGAGAAATTAGAGGCAATGGAAGGGGTTCTAGCTGAACAGGCCAAAAAATCCAAGTGGAGCTTCCTAGGCGATGCTCTCGCCATTATTGCCTTGGTTGTGGTGTGCGTTGGAGGAGTGATTGGGGTTGGTTTTATTGTGACCAAAACATTGAATAACCCACAATTCTCTGAGACTGAGAAATTCTTCATTCTTTGTATGCCATTATTGCCGTGGGTTCTGAAGTTACAGGCTTTTTTCCTTTAAGACTTTGAAGATATATCTCATTTGGTCTCAGAGGCATATTTTGCAAGAGTTTGTGTACGGATGTATATATAAGGAAGTATGTACTAAGAAATCAGTGTATTATTGAGGAGTTTTGTACTTGTCTTGTTCTATTTTAGTATTGAATGAAAACTAACCATTCATACAAAATAATGATGATGATGATGATGAGACTACACAAACTAAAGCATAGCTTCGATTCTTGTCAGTTGCGCCGCCGCCTATTGCAAGAGTTTGATTATTCGTAATAAGAAAAACAATGTACCTCCGAAACTACATGTTACAACGACATTGAGAAATTACATGCTTCTCCAACTACATGTAAAGGGTTAAAAAGCACATAACCCCCCTTATCTAAACACTTCCGTTGCATTAAACACCTCTCAACTCATTTACTAGCACCTGACCCTCCTCACTTCATGATTAAGAAGGGGATTACTTGCAAGTTATCTTTCTAAATATAGAAATTCAGGGGTGTCAAAAGTGCTAGTAAATTAGTTTGAGGGGTGTTTACATTCAACTGAAGGTACAAATGAGGGGGTTATTTGCAACTTACCCCATATAATATTTACAACAATAACTAGTCAATACATGATCATTATGAAATAAAATGTCGATATAGTTGTTGTTGTTGGGCGTATATTCCAAAATGTAATGGTTGCAACTTCACTCAATTTGGGTCAAGCTGCAACTATGGAGCCTAAAACGTAATTAATTGTACGGAGCATGTATTTCTAACTACAGCCAAGCAAACATACCCTCATTTCAACTCAGTACTACAAAGTAGATCCGCATAACCAAAATATTTCAGTACGTTTTCAAATTTGAAAGTGGATTTTCAACTACAATGTTTCTGTTTCATTATGAACAATCAACTGTTGAATGTCAAAGGTTGCAATATAACTCTTTCCACAATAACCAAAATACTCCAATATCACCATACATGAAGTGATGAAGACTTTCGAAAATTGCAAGAACATGAGTTTTTAAAGCCAACCAATTCACGGAAAATGACATTTAACATTTCTAACGAAAAAGTCCAAAATGGACGTGCGATAAATCCCCACACTTATGAGGAACAAAACTCATGTCTCCCGACTCTGAACCAACCCATCTCGCTCTTATATTGGGGAGAAAAGGGAACAAGTCTCAAAATATGTTTGGCAAGAACTTGTACAAGATTGGACTAGTTAAAAAAGGCACTTACCTAGGTTATCTTTGGACCATCTCTAACTTGGTTCAAGCCTAACTTGCTTAAGATCTTAATTGGGTTAGTGTGAAGTTACCAAATGCACCCTTATATGGCAACACAAATGTAATAAAACTGGATAGGATCATCCCAAATGTCAACAAATAATAACAAGCAAGATAAACAAAGTTGAGAACATACATCAATAAATTTTGGACAAGTCAAAACTTACGATCTCGATCATGGCGGGCTCATTGGCATTTTTTGGGCCTAGGCTTCAGCTTAAAATGTTATTAAAGGATTAATTAACCCAAGATAAGGGTCTTTTTCTTGAACCCCTTTGTAGGATCGAAAAAGCTTTGTATTGATTGAATTTGAAGAAGGATTACAATCACACTCTCTCGGTTACAGAGGAAGAGAAGATTAATTCGACTTCTCTTTTATATGGGTTCTTGGTGGCGAAAGAAGGCTTCACTCAATGCTCACGAGATCCGCTCGCTGACGCATCGTAACGACGCAGTTGATGATTGATGAAGAACTCGATCTTTCTTGTACGCAAGCGCTGAATTTTCCAAAAGTCCCTTTCCCCATAGTCGTCCAAGACTATTTATAACAATTAAGCACACAGCTGGCGTGCTATAATCGTGGGAACGTGGATTAGTTGCTATGGTCGTGGGTATAACTGATACCCACGTGGCTGTCGTGGCCTTTAGCTTTGCTGTTATGGCGAGCCTCGAGCGAGCTTCGTTAGATGACGAGCTTCGCTCTTCATTGACTGGCTGAACTTTGATTGAATGACGAAGTTCGCTACTTGGGTGAACTTCGGTTTAATAACGAGCTTCGCTGCTTGGCGAACCTCGATTGGATGCATTTATGTATTTTGGTTTGATAGCGAGCTTCGCTGCTGTAGGCGAACCTCGTATGAAATGGTTGAATGGTAAGCTTCACGCCGTAGTTTAACCTTGTATGAAATGGTTGAATGGTAAGCTTCACGCCGTAGGCGAACCTCGGTTGAATGTCGAGGTTCACCGCCGTAGGCTAACCTCGGTTGAATGTCGAGGTTCACCGCCGTAGGCAAACCTCGGTTGAATGTCGAGGTTCACCGCCGTAGGCAAACCTCGGTTGAATGTCGAGGTTCACTGCTGTAGGCAAACCTCGGTTGAATGTCGAGGTTCACCGCCGTAGGCAAACCTCGGTTGAATGTCGAGGTTCATCGCCGTAGGCGAACCTCGACTAATTGAAAGCTTCACGCTACAGCACTTCATCTGAATAAAGAGCTTCGCTACCATAGGCGAACCTCGTCAGATCCCTGTTGAAGGCGAACTTCGTCAGATCACCGTTGAAGCCGAACTTCGTCCGATCACCGTTGAAAGCGAACCGCCGATCACCGTTGAAAGCGAACTTCGCCGATCACCGTTGAAAGCGAACCGCCGATCACCGTTGGAGACAAAGTTCGCTTTCAGGCGGACTCGTGTTAAGATCGCACTCCGCTTCACGGTGAACCTCAGATTGAGGTCGAGCCTCGCTTTAACGAAGTCTCGCTTTGAAGCTTTAACAACTAGGGTGCTCGTGACCTCGCCGAGAGGATTTTTGATCGCCTACAAGACCCTTCAAAGTTTTCGACTTGAATCAGGTTGTGTGGGGTCCGAATACTTTGAATTTTTTCTATCAGCTTATTGGCGAACTTCGCGACGCCAACCTCGCCAGGAGTTCAGATATGAGGGCAAGGCCATGAACCTCGCACTCACCGACCCTTGGCGTTTCGTTTCCGATTTCTCTTTAAATCCGCATCCACGTGGCAAATTAGGGATTAGACCCCTTTCGAGCGACTTGTCACATCCTCAGATTCGCCCGCAGATCTCGTGATCGATGATCACGTGAGAGATCCGGGTCAGATATCTCGGCCGTCGGTTGGGTTCTTGAGACCCTATATATGACAAATAAAGGCCGCAGAAAACCCTTCACCGCCATCTTCTCCAAGCCATCAATCTAAATCGCGAATTCCTCCTTGCCGCCAAGCAATGGCCCCAAAACGGCTGGCGGCAAAGGCAAAACCCGCTGACTTCGCTCGCCTTCACCGCCGTCCGCCACAGTAAAGGCGTAAGAGCATCGCCGCCAAACATGACTTTACGATCTGCCGTAAAGTTAATTTTACGACGCGGATTTTCACTCGAGATGAGATTGCTCTCCAAGATCATATCTTTCTAATCAAGGCCACGGTTTTAACGAGGCTTGCCTCGTTTGGCTTGATAAACCTCATTGAGGTTCTTGATCTTCCAGATCCCCATGGGGTCTCTGTTTTGAAACTCGCCTGTTTGGCGAAGTTTGATTCTTTAGATGAAGCTCGTTTCGGCGAGTCTCGTCTCTTTGAATGATGAGTCTTGTTTAGCGAGGCTCGTCTTCTTGTGGGATGGGTCTCGTTTGGCGAGGCTCGTTTTCTGGCGAGATGAGTCTCGTTTGGCGAGGCTCGTTTTCTGGAAAGATGAGTCTCGTTTTGGCAGGCTCGCTTTCTTGTTGGATGAGTCTCGCTGGCGAGGCTCGCTTTGTCCGGCAAGATGAGTCTCGCTTGGCGAGGCTCGTTTTCTGAAAGATGAGTCTCGCTTGGCGAGGCTCGCTTGTTGGATGAGTCTCGCTTGGCGAGGCTCGCTCGAAAGATGAGTCTCGTTTGGCGAGGCTCGTTTTCTGAAAGATGAGTCTCGTTTGGCGAGGCTCGCTTTCTTGTTGGATGAGCCTCGCTTGGCGAGGCTCGCTTTGTCCGGCGGTTCGCCCATTGATGACGGTTCACCGCTTGACGAGGTTCGCTTCTGAGTGACTTCGCCCTTTGAAGTGGCGATTTGACCCTCTGAGACTAACTTCTTCTTCTCTTTTGTGTAGTTGAGCATCCTTCTACCCCCATTCCTCAACGGGTTCTTTGGAGCAAACGGTGCTCAAGAGGCGTAACCCGATTTCCTCTCCCCTCTTGTGAACGTTCCTGCATTTGGGGACCGGACTGAAGAGGAGTTGAGACTTCTTTCTGAGCCTTCAACATCCACCTTCAGGCGTTGGATTACGGATGCCCCTTTGGAGTCTGTTAACCGGGACCAGATCGCAAAGCCCGTCTTCCTGTTTGGGGATGATACTGAAGATCCAGATCTGTTGGAGTTGGGTACATATAAGTGGCTCCGAGTGGTGAACTCACGCCACATGTTTTACTCGCGACTGAACGGATCGCTCACTTACTTCCTTGAGAGCCGCTTCTGCTTCTCGGAAGATGAATTGGGATCTAACCCCCTCTCAAGATGGAGTGATGTGTGGTCACTTCTCTCGGGGTGGTGCACAGGTGGACCGCCATGGTCATCATGTAACTGGTCTACAACCTGGGCTTTTCCAGAGGGAGCTTCCTGTTGGCGAATCAGCTGTTGCGGCCAACACTTTTGGTCGTGCTTTCCATAAGGCGGAGGGGCAATTCCCCGCCAAGGATTTCCGGACTCCTGGTTGGTCTCGATGGGGTTCTTCGCAATGGTGGCCTCGCATCACCGAATACATTCTAGAGGAGTATCGCGACGAATTGGAGGGGTTTGGCCTTAGGGCTCCTATCAGGGCAACTCAACTGGGCTTGAGGAACAATTCTCAACAATTCTTTGGGATTTTGGAATTGTATAATCCTGATACTCATACCTTCTTCACTCCCGATGGTGAATTGGGGATTGCTTTGCACGAGATGGCTGAGGTTTCTGGGCTACCTCATGGCAGGTATCCGTACGAGGAGTACGTCCCGGGGTATAAAGAGCTGATGGATTTGGAAAAAGATCACCCCCAAGTAGTGGAGACCTATTGGGAAGTGATGTGCCACTATTATATTTGCACATGTAGGCGGCGTCTTGATAAGAAGGGGAAAAGTCCATTAGTCATAATATTTGGGCCCACTACCTCTTTGAAGGGTTGGATGATAAGGGAGGTATTGTGGCCCACAGGTCCTCTTGAGGCGAATACTTTGTCACGGCTTGTGCTTAACAACCTTCCGCTTTCTTATGTGACTTCCACAGACGAGCATGGCTTCCCGACAGGGATGACGTTTGACACTTATATTTATCAGAGCGGGGAGCCGATTTCTTCCAAGGCGGTGCTAGCAGGCTACCTCATGTTGTGGCTCAAACATATCGTCGTCCCCGCCGGCAGCTTTGATTCATTAGGACCTGATGTGATTTTCCCTGCTGTTTGCTTAGCACACGGGCGTCAGTATGCACTTCTTCCTGCCATGATTGCCCGTATCCATTACGGACTGCGGCGTCTTTGCTATACCTTCTGCCATGGAGCTGAGAACCCAAGGGTGGAATTACCGTACGCCTATCTTATGGCGTGGTTAGTCATGCACGCCCTACTCTCATGGGTACACCTTCGCTCCTATAGAAGGACAAATCACTCCTTTCATCCGGAGGCTAGAGAACGCCGATTGACCAAACATTACATGGCTTCAAGGGCGCCTCCCGACTATAAGAGTTATTCTTTAACCTGCCTTCCTCATTTTCCCCGAGTCACTATGGACACGCTTTGGTGGATGAACCTAATGCTCGTGGTTATACCACTTTGTCACTTGGTCGTTTCCTATGGCTCATGAGCATCCGGCCGGTATTTTATCTTCCGCTTTGGTCCTATATGCGATTGAGCCTTATCTACCCTGCCGCTTTGCCGTCGGTTTGGGTATGATCAATCAGACGCTGGTAATCCCAGCTTCAATTACAACCGACGGCCGCGCTTAGTTGTGGGAGGCTTGGTATCGACCGTCGGGCGACAGTGCTCGCTTTTCTTCCGCAACGACCCTCAATCCCGGACGACGCTCACAGATTGCAAGTGGCATTGCATGGCAAACGCCAAATTCCGTGCTTCAATATCAACTCTTACGGGCTACGATTGATTCGGGCCGTTATAGGGAAGGCCGACTTCAACGAGGAGCCGTGATTCGACTAAAGGAGTATTTGCACGCCAAACGGATGTCGGAACCGCTACACCCCAAGTTGGTGTGGAGCCCTCACGCCAATCCGCCCTCATGGGACCCGGGAACCATCACGCCAACCCGCCCACATGAGACCCAAAGGATATAGATGAGGCTCTAGATGAGTACGGTAGCAACATCTCTTCTTCTGGTTTTGAAGAAACTCCCGGTGAACTCAGATCGAGGCACTGAGATTTTGCTCCTTTGGAGAACCATCTAACATATTCCGTAAGATCCTCTTGAAAGCTCTACCTTGCCCGGCCGGTCCGTTGGGCTGTGCCTCAAGAAGCCACCCCCACTGAGCCCGGAGGAAGCCAAGCTTTGGTGCCGATAACTCAAGGATCTAAAGACCCGCCCCTCGGTCCAGCGTGTAGTCAAGCGGGTGAGGAGAGAAGCCTTGATTGAAGCCGCCACCGAGTCCCATTATCAAGGCCTCCCGATGCCGCCAAGAGTATGCTTGATGATGCCAAGAGTCTCCTGGCGGGCTGCCGCTGCTTTCGAAGTCGAACCCGTGACCCAAGACGACATGAAGCCCCGCCCGGTTGTGCTCGAGACCCCACCGCTTTGACTGCCGCCACCACCCTTCAATTGATGTCCTGCCAATCCCGTCCTCGGCTTGTCCGTCGGGCTCAAATCCTTCTGCTGGTACCCCCTCTTCTTTTGACTTGTCGAAGGACTACGGGGTATCTATGATTCGCCATAATTTCCTCACCATCCTGAAAGAATCTCCTACTCAAGTGTTGGAGCGTGGTGGGGATTTTGCTGGGATCAAAGCTGTATTGGAACCCCTCCTGGATGTGATGCAGAGCCTGACCAACGCTGCAGCTACGCTGCCTTACCGAACCTATTTGGTACAGGCAGAGACCCTTTTCAACAAATGGCAGAGACAGCGTGACCAGTCTCTTCATTCTAGGATTGAGGATCGTGCCATGCAGCTTAGAAGAATAAGAGATGATACTCAATTTGAGCTCCAACGTCAAGTACTTGAAAAGAAGCAGAGTATCGATCAGCTTTTTGAGACGGCCGCGACTCTGTATGATGAAAAGAAAAGGGTTGCTAGCACCGAGCGTAACCAACAACTCCTGGTTGATTCCTACAGGGCTGCCCTCATTGACATTCAGGCAAAATTGGCGGAGGCAGAAAGTGGGCTAGCGGCTGCTACTGAGAAACATCAGACTCTGATAGCCCAATGTGTGGCACACGAGGCCTTAGTGGAAGCTGAATCTAATGATCCGAAGGGCTGCATTGCGGAGCCGATGCCCTGCATTCTCTCGACAATGATCTTCATAAACAGGCGACGGAGGAGATCAAAGTCGCCCACAAGGAAACTATGGTCAAGATTGCTTCCGAGATCCGCCAAACTCTTGGGAACTTGTAATTCATGTACATCTTTAACTACATGATGAATAAAATTCCACTTTTTTTGTGTTCACTCAAAATTTTGTTGCGCACTTTGCATTTGCAATCTGGAATTTTTAGCAAACTCCCAGCTATCAACGGACTTGGTATGTCTTTACCAGTTGCCGTTTGAACTGGACTAGCCATACTTTTCCCTCAAGATGATGAGTTTTCGAGGAGGTTCTTTTAGGCTTAATGCTAAAATCTCCCCTCTATCCTTAGCCGTTCAAGGCGTTGGATTAAAAGATAAAGGCAAATTGCCTAGTAGGTCATTAATGAGGATGATCGAATCGCTCAAAGGACATAAAAGTATAACGATTGTGATCAAAGAGTAATCGAGTTGTCCAGTGACATGAAAGTATAACAACAGGATTACAAACGTAATCATTTAAAGGAATGATCATGTGGAAGTAGTCAAGTCGCTCATTGACGGAGAGTATAACGACTATGATTGGAATAAAGGTAAATTGCATGGTAGGCTACTACCAGGAATAAGATAGTGTGAAAGTTGTGATCGAATCGTTCAGTGACATAAAAAGTATAACGATCGTGATCAGAAAGTAATCAAGTTGTTCAGTGACATGAAAGTATAACAACAATGATTATGAACAAAGTCATTCAAGGAAGTGACTCTGTGGGGTTAACTGAGTCGTTCAGTGACATAAGAGTATAACGACTATAATTGGAATAGGAGCACATCGTATAGTAGGCCACTATTCGGTGAGGGAGTTGATAGGGGTGTATCACTTGGTTAACCACTATCTAACATAAAGTCACCGCATAAGAGACGATATGGGAATGATCAGTCGCTCGACGAGAAGTATAACGACTGTGATCGAAAACAATCACATTGTTCAATGGTGTGAAAGTATGACCACTGTGATCAACATGAAGACACATCATTCGATAAATCAAAATTAGGTGACAGCCGTTGTTCAAGGGGAATTGAAACATTGGCTCATCGTTGAGTAAGCCCATAAGGGATGACGAACATCATTCGTATGAATAACAAACGCCGGAGAATTAGAATATTACATCACTTGGTAGGCCAAAGGTGGATATCGTAAAGATAAAATATTGACTTGGTAAGTCAATACTTAGAAACGATAAGATAATTGACTAGGGGTAATATTTCTTCAGAAACTTACCATTGATAGGCATCATGATTTTGTCGCCTTCTTGATTGGTTAGGCGGTATGCTCCATTCGAGTAAACAGACTCCACTACGAATGGTCCTTCCCATTTTGGTTCGAATTTCCCCTTCTTCTTAGAATTGAGGATCATCGGGCCGTCGGAGAACGAGGTCGCCTTCCTTGAAAATGCGACATTTAACTTTCTTGTCAAATGCTTTAGAAATCCGGGCCTGGTACAACTCGATATGCTGTTGAGCCTGTAGTCGTTTTTCATCTAGCATTTCAAGTTCTTCAAGGCGTCGACGATGATTTTCTTCAGTCGTCATTCCAGTGGTTAATGCTATTCGTAGCGATGGGATTTGAATCTCCAACGGTAGAATAGCCTCACAACCATAAACCGAGAATATGGGGTGGTAATTCGCCGTAAGCGAACCGTCGACGATAAGCCCACAAACTTTGTCCCAACTTATCATCCCAATCCTTCTTATTTGAAGAGACCATCTTGGTGAGGATTTTGATGATCGCCTTATTAAAAGCTTCACTTGTCCATTCGCCGCAGATAGTAAGTCGTTGATGCCGATTCGATTCGAATTTATCGCGTAATCGCGGAAAGCATGATCGACAAATTGTGGACCATTGTCGTGGACAATCTGTCTTGGCACACCATATCGGTATATGACATGATGTTTGACAAATTTGATCACATCACTAGCCTTGACCATTCCCAATGGAATAGCCTCCGCCCATTTTGAGAAATAGTCAGTTATCGCCAATATGAAGCGATGTACTTTTGAAGAAGGTGGGGAAATTGGACCAACGATATCCATTCCCCATGTTTCAAATGGCCGACGCTATGTAGGATGCAAGTATTCCGGCGGTTGATGAAGGTAGTTAGCATGTATCCGCATGCATGGCATCGCTACAAGCCACAAAGATCCCTTACCATTGTCGGCCAATAATAACCGAAGTTCACGCACCGTCCCATAACTTGGGTCCAGTTGGTGTGCTCCACAAACACCGTTATGAGCTTCTTTCAAGACTTGCTCGCTTCCTTAGTTGACGACATCGGCAAGAATCCATCATACCACCTTCTATATAAAGTCCAGAATTGGGAATCATAGTAAAATCTTGATGCTCGCCGACGAATTGACTCTCTTTCTTTTATGTCTTCTGTGATATCCCATGCAAGACATAATCGATGATCGGGAACCGCCAGCCTCGTGCTTCAAGTGACTTAGGTTCGCCTTCGATCGCTGATTCAGAACGCATATTTCGGTCGAAATAGTTGCCGACTAGACACACTAACCTCGCCGAGTAGCATTCTCGTAGGGCTAGGAGCCGCAAGAGACGCCACAGATCCGCATAAGTGTTCGCAAACGGGTACATGATCGATGTAAAAGCTTTCAAAGGAGTCACTAAAGCTATGGCGGTGCATGATGAGGGATAAGGTCCTCGTGCGACTTCATATTCTCCTCTCAATTGTTTTACGATTAGTCGGAATCCCCAAATGCTTCAAGGTGTTTCACGCCTAAATGCTTGGCTATGTCGAGACCAATCAATAACGATTATACCGCTACGCTATTGGTGCATGGTTCGATAACGACCGCATCGTGGTATCACGTGGTTTTGTGGAGATATCAATACTACCCCCCACCCGCCACAACGGGTCCATGGGTCGCCTCGGCCCATCAAAGAACAACCGCCATACCTGCTCCTTAGAGACCGATTAGCTTCATAAGGTTCATCGCATGTCTTGATACAATTCGACTTTCCTTTCAATGGATGGTTAGCCAAAAGATCACACACGCCTTGACCCTTCACCGCCTCGAGGTTTGAAGTGAATGTCGATCGAGATAATAACAATGCCCATCTAGCCATTCGACCATTCAACGTGCAGTCGGGTCATGAATACCATTATAGGGTCAATTTTGGATATGACATGTATAGTCCGTCCCCACGAGATAGTGCCGCATCTTTTGGATGGCGAAGACCAAAGCCAAACATTCCTTCCGAATGGGAGGATATCGATATTCGCCCCGGCGTTGTCCTACCGAGGTAATAGATCACCGCTCATGGCCATTGTCATCGCCCCGGTTAAAGACTCGCCAACGATACTCAGAGCGGATGTAAATCAAAGGGTTTTCCTGACTTAGGTGCAACTAACACAGGGGGATTAGAAAGATACGTTTTGATCTCTTCGAATGCCTTCCGGCAATCTTCATCCCAAACGAACGATACACCTTTCTTCATGAGCTTCGAGAATGGTTGACATTTCCCCGATAAATTGGAAATGAATCTGCGAATGTAAGCCAAACGCCCTTGGAGGCCACGAAGCTCCCTAAGGCTCCTAGGAGGTGGAAGTTCCTGGATAGCTTTGATCTTGTCCGGGTCGAGACGTATACCATCTGCTGTGACCACGAACCCTAGAAATTTGCCACTAGACATCCCCAGAAAAGACTTAGTTGGGTTCATCTTCAGCTGATGAGCCCGCATTATCTCAAATGTCGTCCTCAAGTCGTGTAAATGATCACTTTTGTGACGACTCTTGACCACTAAATCGTCTACGTAGCATTCTACCGCCTTCCGTAGTGTTTTCGAAGATAGTGGTCATGGCTACCGGTATGTAGCCCTGCGTTTTCAAGCCGAAGGCATAATCAGATAACAAGATATTCCTCGACGGTTCGAAAGCGCGGTGCTTTTCATCATCAGGGTGCATTTTGATTTGATTGTACCCTGAAAAGCCATCCATAAAAGACATCCTCTCAATCCACATGTGTTGTCGATGATAATGTCCGTAATTGGTAGAGGGAAATCGCTCTTTCTGGACATGCCGATTTACGCCTCGTAATCAACGCGACGGCCGGATCTGTCCGCTTTTCTTTACCACGGTACTATATTTGCTACCCAACGGATGCCGCGACTTCCTGATGAACCCCGCCTTGATCACTTCTCGATTTCTTTCTCGATGGCTTTCATGACTTGAGGGGAAAATCGTCGTTGTTGTTGTTTAACGTGTTTAGCTCCCGCTTAATGTTAAGGCGATGCATGGCCACTTGAGGGTCTAAACCCGCATATATCTTCATAACTCCATGCTAAGACATCGATATATTCTGTACCAAAGCGATAAGGCTCTCCTTTCTTCACCACAAACTATCGCTATGAATATGGGTTTTGGATTAGATTCGCCCCCATATTTATTTGGATTATTTTGTCATCGCGGGTGGTTCCGTTGTTCAAAACGATGTTCCCATTGCATTCCCAAATACGACTCATTGATCTTCCAATAGCGTAAGAGATCATCTTCTTGGATCTCTATTGGATCACCGAGGTCATATTGACCATCAAGGACTTAAATTCATGTCCTATACCGACGCCGTAATCCCGTGAAGTTGCTTCTAAGATGAGTGATCCGACTCATCCTCGGCCATAACATGCCATGAGTACGCGCGACTCATATCCCAACCCTTTACGAAGTTTTATGATAGTAATCATCAGCCGCCTTCCGACATAAGCAGATCGGATCGGCGCTTTGATACCTTTTCCGTAATTTAACCCTTCTTTGTGAAGGAAGTCATATCCCATTTTCTTCATCGATGTTGTACCGCCGGGCAGAAATATGAAAATTAGGGTTCTTTTTCTTTGCTTGGGGTTGTTCCACCTCGCCTGTAATGGTTTATTGACTGCCCAAAGATAATGTCTTCGACCATTATTCCGATTCGTATCACAAAACCGCTTGTGAAGAATTAAAGTGCCTTTGAGTTGTCATAAATGACGACTGAATGGGCATGTGCAATGCAGGTTCAGCATACAACCGTGGAAGAATTTCGACATCGTCAAGATGACTTTTAACACCGGTCGTAAGCTAAATCATAATTTTCATTAAAATCGACTATGTCGCCATCGATCATTCAGATCGATTACAAAGGGTTTTACATCATTGAAAACAACACCTTGTTCGGACTCTATGTCAGCTTCATTTCCGCTGTCATAGTCCTCGATCTGTGGTTCATCGGTTTGGCCTTCCTCAAGGTAGTGGACAGAATCCGTAAAATAATTCTCCACACCTTTGAATGGTTGCCTTTCGCGACCAATGTTTTGACCATCCCTTCTTCATCTACATACTTCATGCATTGATGCAACGTAGATGGGACGATCAAATTTTCATGGATCCGTGGTCCACTCCAAGAGCAAATTGTAAGATGTATCCGCCGATGACATAGCAGTAACATCCGCCTTCAAATCTCCTATTTGGCATTTGAGTTTGATCTTGCCCAAGGGACGAGAATTTGTAGCATTGAAGCCGTAGATGGTAGTCCCGGTTGTTGCTAACCGGTGCAGCGGTATCCCAAGATGTTGTATAATTCTCAATGGGATGATACTCAATGCAGATCCCGGGTCAACTTGAGCTCGGTTGATTCGGACAGATCCGATATAGCCAGTGAAGTACAACGGCCTATCGTGCTTTGGGTTCTTCACTTGCATGTCCTCTGATGAAAAAGTAATGCAAGGTATTGGCCCTTTGAAGACCTGATAACATTGGGCACAAACTTCTGTTGTCCTTTCTGGGAAATGAGCGAGGAACGCTTCATTATCCGCCAGTGCTTCTCGCAGAGCTTCTCTGGTAGATTGAGAGAGACGCAAGAGCTCAAATAAAGTAATTCTCGCCGGGATGTTGGAGAGTTGGGCCAACACGTCGAACTGGAAAGGAGCCTTCGAAGTTTCGGGTATGTCCTTCCTGATTGCTTTGTTGTAGCGGATCTCCCTCGTCTTGGACCCACCAACCGCTCCTTTGTCGCTACATCAGCGCTACTCTGTACTCCCTTAGGAACTCTTTTCCGCCGTGGCCAACGCCGGTATTGTGATGTGCGACCGGGCGGTTTGTTGCTCGGTAGAGTCATTGACTTGTTCTTTCCTGGCCAAAAGAGGCGGCCACAAGACTTCCCTTTAACTTTGAAGAAGTCCATTGTTCATCCGATAACAAGTCGATGAACCCACATAATTTCGCTTTTCGTAGTGTAAGGGACCATACCTTGTGCTTCCCGCCGGAGATCAAAGTTCACAACTTTGGCTTCGCTGATGGATCGGTTTTACACCGCCCCGCGACTTGAATTCGCAAAATCGCCAAATCGAGGGCTTACCATGTTTGCGCACACCTTCTTTTGATCCTCCCGCAGAGTCATAACACTCGCTTCTAGCAAGACTCGATCTTGTCCTTCAATATGTAACATGACCCGTCGGATGGTGTACCATTCGATGGTACATGCGATTTTGATCATCCGTTCTTGAGGCTTCCTCAGGCTTCTTTATTTCGGGCGTGATTTTGTTCATTTTAAGCAAAGTTTTAAGGATTGGGATAACTCGGTCATCCTTAAAATCATACTTTCCGAGGACTACCGCCGTAAACGCTTGATTTCTCGCTGAAGGATCTTGAAGTAGGTTGGGCTTCCACGCCTAAAGTCTCCTTCCCCTTCGATTGCTTTTGAGGAGTAAAATTATTCTCGTTACCCCCTTTTAGGACGAGAGTCCCGAGGTTCCTCCGCCGATCCTCTTAATCATGTTTTCAACTTGTTCGCTTTGCTCACCAATTCTTTCCAAGAGTATGCCTCAACCGCACCCATCTTAGAAAGTATGTTGATCGAGAGGTTGGCTCGCACATCCCGATGAATGTCGCCCGGAGGCCCGATCCCGGAGTGCAAAGACAGATTCGAATCGCTTAACGAACGGCCGACAGACTGCCTTCTTTTGCTTTTCGACCAAATAGTGGCCATAGACACCTCGTCATCATCGGTAATCGGGCCATAAAGAGTCTTTGCAGATCTTTCCAAGAGTTGATAGAACTGTGCTCTAACCTTCGGAACCACTCAAGGCTTAATTTTAAGAGTGCTAATGAATAATCGGGTCATAATAGGATCATTACCCGCTATATGCCCGGTTTGCGCTTGGAAGTAGTAGATGTGTTGTGACGGAGAACTTTTTCCATCGAACCGCACTGTGTTGCTTTGAATTTCGGAGGATACGGACATCGCCCCATTCTATAGGATATGGCCTCGCCACCCCGGCTCCTTAGATTGACCTTGAGTTTCGTGAGCATCCAAATGCTTTGGAAATCCCGCAACACATGATCTTGCTCTTTGTGCGGATTCGATTCCGCTCCGATGACATTGAGTGGACATCATGATCCACGCTATAGCCTTCTTGCTTCGATTTGGATCCTCCTTCGTCCATCTTCTTCTTGCCCACAAGTTTCTCCATCATCATTTCTAACGCTTGATGGATCGGTTTTACACCGCCCCGCGACTTGAATTCGCAAAATCGCCAAATTGAGGGCTTACCATGTTTGCGCACACCTTCTTTTGATCCTCCCGCAGAGTCATAACACCTGCTTCTAGCAGGACCTGGATCTTGTCCTTCAATATGTAACATGACCCCGTCGGATGGTGTACCATTCGATGGTACATGCAGTATTTTGGATCATCCGTTCTTGAGGCTTCCTCCGGCTTCTTTATTTCCGGAAGCGTGATTTTGTTCATTTTAAGCAAAGTTTTAAGGATTGGGATAACCTGGTCATCCTTAAAATCATACTTCTTCTGAGGACGGCTGTCAGAAACGTTTGATTTCTGCTTGAAGGATCTTGAAGTAGGTTGGGCTTCCACAGCTAAAGTCTCCTTCCCCTTCGATTGCTTTTGAGGAGTAAAATTATTCTGGTTACCCCCCTTTTTAGGACGAGAGTCCTGAGGTTCCTCCGCCTCGATCCTCTTAATCATGTTTTCAACTTGTTCGCCTTGCCTCACCAATTCTTTCCAAGAGTATGCCTCAACTGCACCCATCTTAGAAAGTATGTTGATCGAGAGGTTGGCTCTGCACATCCCGATGAATGTCGCTTCCGAGGCCTGATCCCGGGAGTGCAAAGACAGATTCCGGAATCGCTTAACGAACGTGCTGACAGACTCCGTCTTCTTTTGCTTTTCGACCAGCAAAGTGGCCATAGACACCTCAGTGTCATCATCGAAAAATCGGGCCATAAAGAGTCTTTGCAGATCTTTCCAAGAGTTGATAGAACCATGCTCTAACCTTCGGAACCACTCAAGGCTTAATTTTAAGAGTGCTAATGAATAATCGGGTCATAATAGGATCATTACCCGTTATATGCCCGGTTTGCGCTTGGAAGTAGTAGATGTGTTGTGACGGAGAACTTTTTCCATCGAACTGCACCAGGTTAAGCGGCTTGAATTTCGGAGGATACGGGACATCGTCCCATTCTATAGGATATGGCCTCGCCACCCCGGCTCCTTAGATTGACCTTGAGTTTCGTGAGCATCCAAATGCTTTGGAAATCCCGCAACACATGATCTTGCTCTTTGCGCGGATTCGATTCCGCTTCCGATGACATTGAGTGGACATCATGATCCACGTTATAGCCTTCTTGCTTCGATTTGGATCCTCCTTCGTCCATCTTCTTCTTGCCCACAAGTTTCTCCATCATCATTTCTAAGCGCTTGATGGATTCTTGTTGCGCAAGAATAGTAGCTTGTTGCTCTTCTATTCTTCGTGTCATCTCTTCCTCTCGTTCGGCCATGAGGACACTGGCCCGATCACCAAGTCGTGATTCGGTCGATGTAGCCATGCCAGAATTCTCAACTTCTTCAGAAGTACCCCCAGCCAATTGGCTATAGTCAAGTGGAATTGCCACTCCGGTACGAAGACGGGTGCTTCGATAGACGCCCTGAGTATTGATTAAAGCGCCTCTTAACCCTGGGGAATACTCGGCCGATGATTCGACCGCTTATCGGTCTTGCTCCCGCTTCTCCCAACCATGTTGATAGTCACCCCATGACTATCGCGGGCCGCTCGCTTTTTAGGGTGGAACCGCCTTCGTCTGGTTGACGGGTCAGACAATCGCTCAAAAACTGAAGGCTGATGCGTTGATGAACATTGTGCACGCATCGCAGAGATGAGCTTCTCACAACAGCAATGAGACTGCATATGACTAGCATCACGCTTATGCAGTGAGGTATCATGAGAGATCAATAGTGGGTGTACCCCCAATTGATTCTGGAAGACGAGCCTCATATGAGAGAGGCTTCCTGGATTGAGTTTGGCGAGCCTGGCGAGGTTGCCATTTCCTTTGATTTTGACGGCGAGGTTCGCTGTTCTGCCGAGGTTCGTCCTGTCTAGAGGAGACCTCATGTTGGCGAAGCTCATTGTTTGGACGAGGTTCATCCCTTTTAAAGGGGACCTCATGTTGCTGGCGAGGTTCGCCATTCAAACGAGGTTCGTCATTCAAGGGGACCTCGCGTTGTAGGCGAGGTTCGCCACTTGGACGAGGCTCGTTCCTTTTTGAGGGGACCTCGCGTTGTAGGCGAGGTTCGCCATTCAAGGGGACCTCGCTAGGCGCAGGTTCGCCACTTGGACGCAGGCTCGCTCCTTTTGAGGGGACCTCGCTAGGCGCAGGTTCGCCGCTGGGCGAGGCGCAGGTTCGCCACTTGGACTCCGGGCACGAGGTTCGCCATTCAAGGGGACCTCGCTAGGCGCAGGTTCGCCACTGGGCTAGGCTCGCAGCCAGAGCGACGCTCGCCTTGTAGACGAGGTTCGCAGCTGGGGCGACCTTCGCCTTGAATTGAATGAACCCCGATGATGACGAGGTTCGCTTATTTTCTTTGGACGATAGTGGAACTGGCCCAACGAGACCAAAGCTCGAGCACGCCGGCGAAGCTTGGTTCTCATTGGCCGTCCGGCACGCCTCGAGTGGACCATTAGAAGGTC
Source organism: Asparagus setaceus (assembly GCA_012295165.1). Classification (NCBI taxonomy): domain Eukaryota; kingdom Viridiplantae; phylum Streptophyta; class Magnoliopsida; order Asparagales; family Asparagaceae; genus Asparagus; species Asparagus setaceus. Next base: position 35,196,375 of record CM022708.1, on the reverse strand, counting down.
CGGTCTTCTCCGCGAGCGAGGCTCGCCAGAAGCCAAAACTTGGCTAACATCATCCGAAGTGGACTTGGATTGCTTAACAACCCATTTCTTAGCCCGCTGGTTGACTTTTGGAGCCTCGTCTTTGAAAGACAAAGGCTGATTGTCGAGGTTCACTCGAGAGGATTCAGCAGAAGCCACGGGGGCTGAAGTCTCATACGAGACTCGACGACACTTGCGTGTCTTCACTGGGCTAGATGCCCCAGAGGAGAGAAACTCCTCGTACTTACTCTGATCGAATTCGATGACCAAGGTTTGAACCTCGGTTCCAACTGCAATCTTGTCTGATTGCGCCACCACCAATTCATCGGAATGAACGGTTGCTCCCACTGTGGTCGCCATCTTCTGTAGGATCGAAAAAGCTTTGTATTGATTGAATTTGAAGAAGGATTACAATCACACTCTCTCGGTTACAGAGGAAGAGAAGATTAATTCGACTTCTCTTTTATATGGGTTCTTGGTGGCGAAAGAAGGCTTCACTCAATGCTCACGAGATCCGCGCTCCTCTAATTTAACGACGCCGTTGACGATTGATGAAGAACTCGATCTTTCTTGTACGCAAGCGCTGAATTTTCCAAAAGTCCCCTTTCCCATAGTCGTCCAAGACTATTTATCACAATTAAGCACGCAACTGGTGTGCTATAATCGTGGGAACGTGGATTAGTTGCTATGGTCGGGTATAACCGATACCCACGCACGCCGTGGCCTTCGTGGCCTTTAGCTTTGCCGTTATGGTGAGCCTCGAGCGAAGCCGTTAGATGACGAAGCCGCCTTCATTGACCGGGTCAACTTTGATTGAATGACGGTTCGCTACTTGGGTGAACCGGTTTAATAACGAAGCCACGCTGTAGGCTAACCTCGATTGGATGCATTTATGTATTTTGGTTTGATAGCGAAGCCACGCCAGAGGCTAACCTCGTATGAAATGGTTGAATGGTAAGCTTCACGCCGTAGTTTAACCTTGTATGAAATGGTTGGATGGCGAAGCCACGCGGCAAACTCGCTGAACGCCGAGGCTCATCTGCCGTAGGCGAACCTCGGTTGAATGTCGAGGTTCACCGCCGTAGGCGAACCTCGGTTGAATGTCGAGGTTCACCGCCGTAGGCGAACCTCGGTTGAATGTCGAGGTTCACCGCCGTAGGCGAACCTCGGTTGAATGTCGAGGTTCACTGCTGTAGGCGAACCTCGGTTGAATGTCGAGGTTCACTGCTGTAGGCGAACCTCGGTTGAATGTCGAGGTTCACTGCTGTAGGCGAACCTCGGTTGAATGTCGAGGTTCACTGCTGTAGGCGAACCTCGACTAATTGGAAAGCTTCGCTGCTACAGGCGACCCTCATCTGAATAAAGAGCTTCGCTACCATAGGCGAACCTCGTCAGATCCCTGTTGAAGGCGAACTTCGTCAGATCACCGTTGAAGCCGAACTTCGTCAGATCACCGTTGAAGCCGAACTTCGTCCGATCACCGTTGAAAGCGAACTTCGTCCGATCACTGTTGAAAGCGAACTTCGTCAGATCACTGTTGGAGGCGAAGTTCGTTTCTCGTGCGGACCTCGTGTTAAGATCGCACTCCGCTTCACGTGTGAACCTCGTATTGAGGTCGAGCCTCGCCTTAACGAGTCTCGTTTTGAAGCTTTAACAACTAGGGTGCTCGTGACCCTCGCCGAGAGGATTTTTTGACTGTCTACACCCTTAAATCATAGGTATTATGCGCCCCCCCCTCCAAATCTCGGTCTTTGCAAAACTACCCCTCAAATCATCAATTTTGGAAAAACATACCCCTAAATCAACCAATCATCATTTTCATAGGCTAATTTGTAACTGCAATAAAAATAACATCAAATAGTAAATTTTTACTTACCAAATTTATGATTTGTTAATTTTAGGGTATTTTTTCCCAAAATGTCGAAGATAGTCTTGCAAATATTGAGGTTTGGGGATAATTTTGCAAATAATCAATTTCCTAAATTTCTCTCTTTTTCCTTTTACTGAAATTTGTCTTTAGGTCTATTTTATCAAACCCTAAATAAATCAACAATAAAATTAGATGTGTAACATATTTTTATGTTGATTTTCGAAAATTTGAAAAAAGTAGGGAAACAACTCCTAAATTAGCAAAAGTTTTTCCCCTAAAAATATTGGACCCAATACTATAAACCGTTAAATAAATTAGAAAATTGATTAGTGGTTTGTAAATTCTCCTATTTTGAGATCCTCCTCAGTAATAGTCTGAGAAGTTGTATATAAATCATTTTAACAGCAATCAAATCTAAAAAGTGTATTAAAAAATAAAAAGAAAAGAAGTATGTCGTGGTTTAAAGGATCAAAGGAAGGAGATTCATCTCCTATGGTCGAATTGAACCACGACATCGAGGAGAATGTTCCGTTGAACTCCATCCCATCTGAAGCGGCAACTGCAATAGTACTCAAGGTAATGAATTGTGAAATCTTACATAAATAGATTTTTTTTTTCTTTTCTTTTGTTTTTTTTTTTTGGAGGGTAGAGGAAACATTACCAGAAATATGACATAATATGGTTATAAATATAGGATCATTACCTAATTATTGCAGTAGTGAAGACAGGTAAAGTAAGAGTTACATTACTTTGTTAAAAACACTGGGTTTCTTAAATTAATACAGAAACCATCTTTAAAGGAGGGTTCTGATGGCAAGCAAAAACTTCGACTTATTTTCCCTTAATGCACACGCATGTCAATTTTTTTTCCACCCCTAAAAATTTTATCTTAAATTTTAAAATTTCTTTTCTTTTGATTTGTGTTGAAGGAGGAAGCAGGTGCTAAGGCAACTGAAGAGGCTAAAGAATGCAGGTGGGACTGGATAGGCGAAGCTCTCATGAGCCTCCTCATTATCGCCGCGGTTGTGGGGTTCGTTGGGGCTCTGATCTGGGTTTCATTTACTCTCGCCAAAACAGCGAACGTACCACCCGCAGCGATGTTTGTTATTTGTGTCCTTGCATGTATCACAGATCACGACCGCTAAAAGGAGCACACTTTGTATTTGATAATGGTTTTTGGTCTCACATGGCCAAATTACAATCAAAATAATGTAATAAAGAAGATGTGTGTCAATTTATAATAAAGAGCCCATTCGGTTTTGGTGTTGTTATTGTTGAAGCTTATGAATTGCTTATATAAACTGCTTATCGAAACAATTTATATAAACTATAAAACAAGAGAATACCATATTGTCAAAAAAAAAAAGGTTATATATGTTTAAAAAAAAAAGATGATTTTAAAAGCATCCTCAAATTATACCAAAAAACAGGCTGTCCAAAACCAGAAGCAGTATCAATAAGCAAACAGAATAATAAAAAAAGGAAAAACCAAACTCCATCATTAACGGTTTCTTAAATAAATAATAAGAAGCAACTGGGAAAAAATATTTCCCCGTAGAAGTTTACCCACAAGATTTGAACCAGAGTAAAGTATCCAAATTCACAAACATCAAGACGCACACATAGATGCGACTAAACAAATTCAAACTGATTTAGCTCGCAAAATTTATCAAACAGATCAAAACCTGCAACCTGCACATTTTTAACAAAATTCATAAGTATGATTGTACTTCAAAATCACGTATTCCACACTTACCAAGGACACGCAAGATAGCTAAAAAGATAGCTACAAGATACAAGAAATTAGAATCCATCGTCGCAACCATTAAAATTTTAAGGGGTTTTTGTTTTTGAACCCAAAACTTTACTCCCGCTTATTTAAAAACCCACCTACTTTTATAAACATTTATACACCTAAAGTACTGCAACCACTTATTTCTAAACCCATTCTTCCAAATATAGGCTACATATATACTGTATTTGAAGAAAAATAAAATAATTCTTCAGATAGTCGGCTTTCAAGGTCTAAGATTATCTCTACTTATTTCTCTTGATATATTTTGCTCTTACTTTTTACACCTCTTCTTTCTAATAACAGTCTAGCTATAACCACCAATGGAGAAAACGCCCATTTCCCTTATTAACCATCCAAATAAAGATTACAGGTAAAATATTGACAAAATGAAGCCTACAACACACGGCAAAATGATGTAGAAGTATAGTATTGTATTTGAGTCACTTAAAGGCGAGTAAATATAATGAGCATTACTGCCGTGGGTTTGTGTATTGGATGTATATATAAGGAAGTATGTACTAAGAAATCAGTGTATCATTGAGGGAGTTTTGTACTTGTCTTGTTCTATTTTATTATTGAATAAAAACTAACCATTCATACAAAATAATGATGATGATGATGATGAGGAGACTACACAAACCACAGCATAGCTTCGATTCTTGTCAGTTGCGACGCGGCCTATTGCTGAGGTTTCTGAGGCACTCGGCTTCACGCCATTAGCTGGCGTTTGATTATTCGTATTCAGAAAAACAATCTACCTCCAAAACTGCATGTTACAACGACATTGAGAAATAACATGCTTCTCCAACTAGATATAAAGGGTTAAAATACACATAACCCCCCTTATCTAAACACCTCGTTGCAGTAAACACCTCTCTAACTCATTTACTAGCACCTAACCCTCCTCAATTCATGATTAAGGAGGGGATTACTTGCAAGTTATCTTCCAAATATGGAAATTCAGGGGTGCCAAGCGTTAGTAAATTAGTTTGAGGGGTGTTTACGCAACTGAAGGTACAAATGAGGGGGTTATGTGCAACTTACCCCATATAATATTTACAACAACAACTAGTCAATAACATCATCATTATGAAATAAAATGTCGACATAGTTGTTGTTGAGCGTATATTCCAAAATGTAGTAGTTGCAATTTCACTCAATTTGGGTGCAGCTGCAACTACATGATTTAGAGCCTAAAATGTAATTGTATGGAACATGTATTTCTAAGTACAGCCAATCAAACATATACCCTCATTTCAACTCAGTGCTTTCTCAAATTTGAAAGTGGATTTTCAACTTCAATGTTTCTGTTTCATTATGAGCAATCAACTGTTGAATGCCAACAAGTGCCATCTTCTGTAAATGTGTTGATTTACAAATTTTGGTAAGCCACAAAAATGAAAGGCCGATCAAGGATATATTTGACCATGAAGCAAATACAAAACATGCAAGAAAATGCTTTGTCTCATCTCTACCTCGGTTCGATTCTAACTTGGTTAAGACCTTAGCCTGGTTAATGTAAAGTTACCAAACACACTCTTTGATATGGAAACACAAATGTAATAAAACTGGATAGGATCATCCCAGACGTCAATAAATGATAACAAACAAGATGTTGAGAACATACATCAATAATTTTTAGACAAGTCAAGCATTTGATTAGAAACTTACTATCTCGACCACGGCGGGCTCTTTGGCATTTTTTGGGCCTAGGCTTTAGTTTAACATGGGCTTAATTAACCTAAATATCTTGTACTTTAGGGTTATCTCTGGACCATCTCTATCTCGGTTCAGTCTTAACTTGGTTATGACCTTAACCCGGATCATGTGAAGTCACCAAACACACTCTTAGATATGGCAGCACTAATATAATAAAACTGGATAGGATCATCCCTAACATCAACAAATGATAACAAACAAGATGTTGAGAAACATACATCAGCAAATTTTAGACAAGTCAAGCACTTGATTGGAAACTTACTATCTCGACCACGGTGGGCTATTTAGCATTTTTTGGGCCTAGGCTTTGGCTTAACATCGGCTTAATTAATTAACCTAAGTATTTTTCACTTTAGGGTTATTTGCACATATACCCCTTAAATCATGGGTATTTTCAAAAATACCCCGTTTTGCAAAACTAGCCCTCAAATCATCAATTTTGGAAAAACTTAGCTTTAATCAACCAACTATTCTTTTATGAGCTAATTTGTAATTGCAGTAAAAAAATACCAACAAATAGTAAATTTTTACTCACCAAAGTTATGATTTGTTAATTTTCGGGCATTTTTTCTAAAGAGTTAGCAGATAGTTTTGCAAATCTTGAGATTTGGAGGATAATTTTGCAAATAGTTAATTTCTAAAATTTCTCTCTTTTTTCCTTTTACTGAAATTTGTCTTTAGGTCTATTTTATCAAACCCCAAAATGAATCAACAATAAAATTAGATATGTAACATATTTTTCTATGTTGATTTTATAAAATTGAAAAAAAAGTAGGGAAACAAGTCCTAAATTAGCAAAAGTTTTTTCCCCTAAAAATATTGGACCCGATATTATAAACCGTTAAAAAATTAGAAAATTGAATATTGTGGTTTAAATTCTCCTATTTTAATGGACCCGATATTATAAGCCGTTAAATAAATTAGAAAATTGATTAGTGGTTTGTAAATTCTCCTATTTTAAGATCCTCCTCAATAATAGTCTGAGAAGTTGTATATAAATCATTTTCACGGCAATTAAATCCAAAAAATGTATTAAAAAAAAAGAAAAAGAGAAGAAGTATGTCGTGGTTCAAAGGATCAAAAGCAGGAGATTCATCTCCTATGGTAGAACTGAACCACGACATCGAGGAGAATGTTCCGTTGAACTCCATCCCATCTGAAGCGGCAACTGCAATAGTACTCAAGGTAATGAATTGTGAAATCTTACATAAATAGATTTTTTTTCTTTTCTTTTGTTTTTTTTTGGAGGGTAGAGGAAACATTAACAGAAATATGACATAATATGGTTATAAATATAGGATCATTATTACCTAATTATTACAGTAGTGAAGATATAGGTAAAGTGAGAGTTACATTACTTTGTTAAAAACACTGGGTTTCTTAAATTATACAGAAACCATCTTTAAAGGAGGGTTCTGATGGCAAGCAAAAACTTCGACTTATTTTCCCTTAATGCACACGCACGTCATTTTTTTTTTCCTTATCCAAGCCTAGTGACTTCTACGTGTGTTTTCACCCCTAAAAATTTTATCTTAAATTTTAAAATTTCTTTTGTTTTGATTTGTATTGAAGGAGGAAGCAGGTGCGAAAGCAGCTGAAGAGGCTAAAAAATTCAGGTGGGACTGGATAGGCGACGCTCTCATGAGCCTCCTCATTATCGCCGCGGTTGTGGTGTCCGTTGGGGCTCTGATCTGGGTTTCATTTACGCTCGCCGAAATGTTGAACGTACCACCCGCAGCGATGTTCGTTGTTTGTGTCCTTGCATGTATCACAGACAACGACTAAAAGAAGCACACTTTGTATTTGATAATGGTTTTTGGTCTCACATGGCCAAATTACAATCAAAATAATGTAAAGAAGATGTGTGTCAATTTATAATAAAGAGCCCATTCGGTTTTGGTGTTGTTATTGCTTATATAAGCTATTTATCGAAACAATTTATATAAACTATAAAACAAGACAACGTCATATTGTCAAAAAATATATAAGTTAAAAAAAAAAGAAGCTGATTTTAAAAGCATCCTCAAATTAACACGCTGTCCAAAACCAGAAGCATTGTCAATAAGCAAACAGAATAAGAAAAATGAAAAAAAAAAAAAAAATCAAACTCCAGCATTAACTGCTTCTTAAATAAATAATAAGAAGCAACTTGGAAAAAATAATGCCCCCATAGAAGTTTACCCACAAGATTGAACCAGAGTAAAGTATACAAATTCACAAACAGCAAGACGCACGCATATAGATGCATTAAACAAATCAAACTGATTTAGCTTGCAAATTTTATCAAACAGATCAAAACCAACCTGTACATTTTTTAACAAAATTCATATATCTGATTGCACTTCGAAATCACGTATTCCACACTTACCAGGGACATGCAAGATAGCTAAACAGATAGCTACAAGATACAAGAAATTAGAATCCATCGTCGCAACCATCAAATTGTAAAACTACTTCGATTTGAGAATTACCAAGGCAAAAAACCAAGTTCATAGCAAAAACAGAGCTTTCAATTCATGCCCATATCAATGAACGGACATGGTTTCTGTTAATAAACTTGTCAGCTCAATTCCTTATGATGGACTTCGATAGAAACTTAAGGAAAATAGTTTGTAAAAGCAAAGATAGGTGATTCAACATGAATCCTGCACCTATCAATCAACAATTTCTTCGGATTTCTCGGGCTTGGAGAAGAACCACCAGCCAAAGGCACTAACAGCAGCAACTGTTCCAGCAACTACAGCATAGTTTCGGTTCTTGTCAGTTGAGACGCCGCCTGTAGAAGAGGTTTCTGGGGCACTCGGCTTCGCACCACTTGCTTGGGTTTCAGCTGTCGCTGGGGGTTGGTCTGCTTTAGGACCCTGTTGTTATATATTTCATAATAAAGCAAGTTAATACACAAAAAAAAACCCATATAATTGGATTACCAAATGATAATAATCATGTCAGGGTTCGTGCAGTTATTCTTAGTTGGAATAACAATGTACCTTCTGTTGCACTAAACAACCCAATTCATTTGCTAGCAGCTCCCCATCCCCACCCCTTCCCACACCCCAAAAAAAGAAAAAAGAAAAAAAAAACTCTTCCACCCCAATTCATGATGAAGAGGGTGTTACTTGCAAGTTATCTAAAAATGGAAATTCAGGAGTACTAAGCGCTAATAAATTAGTTGAGGGGTGTTAAGTACACCTGAAGTACATATGAGGGTTTATGTGCAATCTACCCTATATAGTATTACAACAGTAACTAGTCAATACATGGTCATTATGACAAAAAATGTTGGATTGATATAGTTGTTGTTCGGCATATATTCCAAAATGTACTTGCAACTTCACTCATTTTGAATGCAGCTAAAACTACATGATTTAGACTCTTAAAGCGTAACATCTAATTGCAACTCCAGGGTGTATTTAAAAAGCACTATTCAACTGCAGAGTGTACCTACGAAGCACAAGCCAAACAAGCGTGTTTGATCTATATTGTAATTGGAACATGTCCTACCGACTATCACCAATCAAACATGCCCTCATTTCAACTAAACTATAGAACAGATCTGCATAACTAAAAGCATTTAATTTTTAAGTTGACGTTTAAAAAGGGACCATCCAAGTGTTTTTGTTTTATTATGAACAATAAACTGTTAAATGTCAAAGGCGGCAATATCACCAGCAAGAATAACTCTTAACAAAAATACTTCTATATCACAATACATGCAAGCTTTCAAACTTTGCCAAAAGATGAAAAATTTTGTACGGCAGCTACTTTCTGTTCTGCTGACCAATTTTGTATTTTGTATGACTCTCTCTTGGGAACTCTATTATGGGATTCTGATTCTATTTTGCTTTAATGTTTGTCTTAGCTATGAGTATGATTCTATATAACGAATCATACCATACTAAAATCTAATTACCAATGAATGCTAGATCGAAAATTGGGTCAGGATCCTAAATGCTCCATTTCTGAATCTTTTGAACAGGTTCAAATGCTGACATTTATTTGATGGAAATAAATGCTGAACTTGAATGTTTACCGAACAGGTTCATATGCTGCACCCTACTTGAGTTAGTAATATGTACTGTATCCCTATTGTCCATCAAACGGATTTACATTCTGAAGAAGTACGAAAATGGGAGGTCAATCAAGAATATATGATCACGAAAAAGATACAAAACATGCAAGAACATGAATCTGTAAATAAACAAATTCACAGAGGCAAGCATCAAACATTTCTAATGAAAAAGTCCAAAATAGAAGTGCAATAAGTCCCACGCTATGTGGCACAGGACTCACAACTTAACTCCAGACCATAGTTGCGTAATTTCCTGGACACCCCTCCTCCAAACCATTGTACAGTTTCTGTGAACCAATTCCCAGTACATTTGCGAACTGAACCCTCCGATACACAAATTGGTTCCCCAAAAGTGACACGCCACTTTCAAGTATGAGGGAAGCAAATTCTCTTTGCGTGCACATGTACAAGCATTTTTTTTATAAGTTTCAACAAAATTATTGCGGTACTCTTTAGTAAGTGGAAGCTATCCAAAGATAATAATTAACCCTGAATCACTGTCTTTTTTAACTGAAATACATATTGAGACAAGACAACAAATTAATAATAGAATATATGTATGAGTCAATGACGTTATTGTAATTAAATATTGAAAAAATAATTAGCTTTCTAGTTCTACTGAAAATTGAAAAGCTATTAGCTTTCTAGTTTCAAATTTTCTACTTCACACTTCTAAAAAAAATGGTAGGCACACCCTTTTTTTAATTTATACAATGTACTATGTATCGAACTTTCGTACGGAAGCAAGATACCCCCCTAGAATCCAAATTTTCTAAGTGGCGAATTGTGTACCGAAATTCGTACCACGACCCACTACTTACGTGAACCATGTAACTATGCTCCAGACTCTGAACCAATCCCCCTTGCTTATTGGGAGAAAACAGAATACTAAGACAAAAAGACAGGACATGTTAAATTAGCATGTATCACACAATGGATTATGGCTCTCATCCAATTAGTTCCCTGATGCAGATTTACTAAAATCTGTTTTGTTAGTAGCATGCGAAGAGGTGGACACCTGCCAGCTGGACATGAAGGTTTTGCAGAAAGAGACTCTTATGCTCATAGTTGACTAATTGGAGTTTGGTACCAACTAAGGAGGATAGCTGTAAACTTTGTTTCACCCTCTACAGCAAACCTGGGAAGAAGGCTATGAACATGGGCGTCTTAGGTCGTGAATCTTTTGGATCAAGCGCGTTAAATATGACAATTGGGTGGTGAATCTTTTGAATCATGTGCATTGAATTTGGCAACACAAATATAATAAAACTAAATAGGACCATAAAAAATGTCAACAAATTCTAACAAACAAGATAAAGTTGAAAATTGAAAACATACCTTTCGTGCAAGCTTCTCCAACTTCTCCTGTTCAGTTTTCTGCAACAATGGAGTAGAAAAATTAGTTTCTGTAAATGAGTGGAGAAATTTTTCACATGAACAGCATTCTTAACATCAATAAGTTTTAAACAAATCAAGTATTTGATATGCTCGGAAAATAACATTATTGAATTCTTTACTAACAAAATATTTTTGAAGTAACTTCTCTCCTAATTATTTAGTGAAAAACAAGAAATTTCCGAAACACTACCGTAAAATTTTGTATATTTCTAAGAAGAATGTGTTGCACGACTCTAGCAAAAAAGTAATGCACCAATATTGACCAACAACAGTGCCACTTGAGGTAAATAATTACAGCACTTAAGAGAATCATGTGCGCGCACAATAAAGTTGTGTTTTCATCACACTGAATGAACAAGAATACAACAACACGCCATTAAGTTGCGGCTGAAAACATGCAATAGTAACCTTTTCCAGTTACTATGACCATAACAGCAACATATTCAAAGGGAAAAAACCATGTATATATCAAGAAGTTTCATGCTATTATCTTCTTCTTGAAAGAACTGGAAATGGAACTACAGTTTTAAACTTTTCCTTGGCCACTAGAAGCACCTCTGAAGATCTTAATCGTATTAATGAGGTCTAAATGGAAGCAGATGATTACTAAAAGCTACGTATGCCATTACATTCTTCATATGTTCAAATTGACATTTCCCTTGAAATGTTCATGGCAAGTAAGAAATACATGCAGCTTATTATGTTTATTACACTCATCTAATAGAACGCTCTACAAACAATATTGGACATAGTGGCATACTGCTAGTCAGTAGTGAAACGCGTGAATCTTCCCAACAACACATCTGCAACCAAATTAATGAAGCGCGACGTATTTTCCAGTGGGAAAATATGGATCCTTGATTTAAAAATGACTCAATATTAAGCGGATAAACAACTCAGATCAACAATGTTATGGATTGAGATTCTATAAATGAACTGAATTATTATAAAAGAGTCAAGAGAGATAAAACCAAGCCTTAAATTCTACCATAAGTTGATACGTGATTTGAATAAGCACTCTTCACATGGTACTTAAACAAATACAAACCCTATTCCCTTCGCTGCATGAATTATCTGTACATTTCTTCTCCAATTTCAAAATCAAATGAGAATACAAAAATCTACTTTTAGAAACAACGCCAATGATGTAATGAATAAAATATAGTTTCTTCTAGCAACATGGATATGATATAGATATTATTTAGATAACTAACTCAATATTCGTATATGATAAAAATGGTTTAACTTTTTCGATTAAATACAAATAACAACACAACAAATTTGACTATAACAAAATACAAAATATAAACATGAGTTTCAGCCTTCGCATTCACCCTTTTTTTCATTAATTAAGAAAACTATACGAAAGTACAAGCTACATATCATGACATACACTAATTTTTAATGCTATGACCTTTTCTTGCAAATTTGGGTACATAGGGATGTTTGGAATTTCACAAAATGAGCAATATTCTTGGTTTAAGCAGCGAGCTTGATATGATCAAAGACCAAATCCAATCACAGATTCAGATCAAAGCCCTAAATATAAAGATCAATAAGCTAGCAACACAGTTCGATTACAATTAATCTATTTGAAATCATAAAAACTCTAACTAGATGAAGAAATATTAATAAATTCAGATCAAAACCCTAAACTGCGATCAATTATAATAAAATAAACCCTAATTAGATGAAGAACTACCTTGATGAAGACGTTCTCCGCTGCCTTCTCCTCCTCGCTGAGGATCTTGCCGCTCGATGAGAGCCTGCGCGAAACGTATCTCGCTGCGATTCTAGCTGCCATGGCGATCAATAACTAGGGTTTTAATTTTTCCCTTTTTTTAAAAAATAAAGGAAAAAGAGAAATCGAAACCCTAAATCCTTAAAACTGCTCTCTTCTCTATTCCTCTCTGTAGCTGAAATTAAGCGGGACACGTGGATAGGGTGTGTGTTATCATGTGTGTTGTATGTTACCGAAATTACCCATGGCTCATTAAGAAAACTCCTCAACTAACCTCCTTGAGTAGGATAAATGTTAAATTTCACAAACCGCCCTTAAGTTTGCGCGTTTATCATATAACTTCACTTAACTATTAAAACTTTAGAAAATCCCCCTTAAGCTTTGGGGTTCTCAAAAAACCCCCTTTAACTTTCAATGTTGTGAAAAATTCTCCTAAAAATGTGAACCATAATTTTAACTCGAAAAAAATATCACCCTATCTAATTTTACCCACCAATGTGAAAACTGCGGTTAATGATGTTAGGTTTCCCCCCTTTTTTGGGGAATTGTTGAAAGTTGAAAGGGGTTTTATGAGAGCCCCAAAACTTACTAAGGATTTTGTGACATTTTAAGGGCTTATCTTAGAAATGTTCAAATTTAAGAGGTTTTTGAAATGTACCCACTAAATAAACTTAGACTATTTAGCACTCAAATACCTCATAGTTTCTACTACTTTAACATTTAGGCGTCCTCACTTATTTTTAGTAGCATTTATATACCCTCACTTCGTTATAAAAGTTGGCACTTTACTCTCTTTATCTTATGCAAACCTAAGAATATTTCCAAATATTCATGTAACAATCACACAATAATTTTAGAACTTTTAACCCTTATTAGTGTTCAATTTATTCTTAAACTTACCTCCGATCTATATCAAATTTACTCCAATTAAGTTTTAAAATAGAATTGGTATAGATTTTAAAGTTACTCCAATGTCTAATATCAATAAATAAATAAAAGTTACTCCAATGTCTAAAATTAGCACGTGCTATGATATTAGGATATTTGAATTAATGTTCTCTCGTTTGCATAATATAAGGTATTAACGTGCAATCGTTAATAAATTCTAGGTATAAGTGCTGCCAAAAACAAATAAAAACATATAAGTGCGAAGTAGGGGAAAGTATGAGATGCTCAACTGCGAATTAGCCTTTTTAAAATAAGAAAAATTCCTCTAAATTTTGAGTAGTTTCACAAAACCCTTTTATGCACTTCTAAAAAGTCCCCCCTTTCGCGGGGCAAATTTCATTATAAGGTTTGCTCGAGAAGAGAGATATAGGAAAACATGAAAACACTACGGCTTTTTTAATTGCACTCCGAGAGAAGAGTTATTTTAAAAAAAAAGAACATTTCAGTTTGGGGAGCTTTCTTCCCAAAGTTTAAGCCAGTTTCCTCTAATTTATAAAATCCAGGGGCTTTTCACAAATCATCCCAAAGTTAGGGGGTCTGTGAAAATCTACTCTATACAAACTCAACCCTTCCATTTCAATCCATTGGATGGAGATCAAACGCCTGTCAAGCTCCACTAGCATCCTCACATCTGATCCGTCCATCACCGATCCAGCGCACATTAGCACCTTCCAGATCAAACCCTAACTCCTCAAAATCCCAAATCTATTTCATCCCTCTCCCATATTCCAAAACAAAAACCCTCTCTTTCTCGCGCCGCTCTCCTCCCGATCTCCGTCAAAATCCCAACTTGAGATGGTAATCGAAATTTCCTCACTTCAAAACCCTAATTTCTCTTCCCAAATTTGATATTCTCACAATTTTTTTTGCTATTTTCGTACAGGCGCCGAAAAAAGACTCGAAGGCTCCGCCACCGTCGTCGAAGCCGGCGAAGTCCGGCGGCGGGAAGCAGAAGAAGAAGGTAAAGTTTCGTTCTTTTGGTAATTAGGGTTAGGGTTTTGGAGCTTTATGGGTGTTTTGGAATTCTAAGAGGTTAGGGTTTTGTTTTTGTTTTGGGTGATGTAGAAGTGGAGCAAGGGAAAGCAAAAGGAGAAGGTGAACAACGCGGTGCTCTTTGATCAGGGGAGTTATGATAAGATGCTCAGTGAGGTTCCAAAGTACAAGCAGATCACTCCCTCTGTGCTTTCTGAAAGACTCAGGGTATGATTCTTATGAGCATTAATTATAATTTTTTTATATGGTTCATTTGATTTGTTATCATTTATATATGCATACTTGTTAGTGATGAGATATATCATGATATTTTAGAAATACCCATGAAAACATTTGTGAAACTCGTTATGATTTTCAATCTTCTGATTCTATATGGATAGTTAGATAGTTATCTGATCTTGCAACAATATATCGTAAAGGATCAAACTGAAATAACACATAATATGTGAGGAGATCTGAAAGTTTAAATTACTAGAGTTGTTTTCATAGTGTCGTACTGAAGAAATCATGAATAGAAAACATGTGATTAAGCTGACTTATTCCATGTATCGCTACTTGTATTCTGAAATTCTCACGACTGTTGAAGTTCCTATTGCTGATACCATCATACCAGTAAAGGCATGAAAAAATACGAGACTCAAAATCTTGTTAAGAAGGACATAATGCGGTGCTTTCTCATGTATCTGGCTTTAGGACGTGCTTATCAGAGTCTAGCTTATAGCTCTTAAGCATCTCATTTCACGAGAATAAGTCATTTCAATTATACTATTTTCTTCTAATATGAAAAAGCCTTATCGTCTTTCATTTTTTGTAATTATATATTCTCTGTTTTATAGCAAACAACTATTGTTTATAGGATGTGTGTCCTTTTGGCCCCTATGTGTTCAATGTGACAAAATCACAAACATCAAAGTCGTGTGCATTACTGTGCATCAAAGTGGAATTAATGTTTTAAAGAACATTTGATAAGCAAATTAATTTCTAAACTAATATATCGATGCTCCCATTTGATCGTTTCATAAACAAATACTAAAGTTATTTGATTTTTCTTAAATGATCTCCCGAAACAAATGGTGTCTTTGTTTATGTTTCAGATTAATGGATCACTTGCACGAAGGGCTATTAAGGATTTGATGGCGAGGGGTGCGATTAGGATGGTTACTTCACATTCCAGCCAGCAGATCTACACCAGAGCCACCAACACATAGACCGCACCATGCTACCTCTTCATTCAACTTCTAGGATGAAGTACTTTCTTGTTTTCCTATTTTGGTTATGTTTATCTCTATATTTGAGAGCAGTATCTCAAATGCTATTTATAAAACAGTGTTTCATTTGAAGAAGATTTGGTACTAAGATGGTGGTTAGTTTTTCGTTATGAGCCAATATGTGATGATTATATTTTTGACATAATTTATCTCTGCAATTTTGGAACTATTATGACTTATGATTCTCCTCCATTTGGGCCATGATGGTCCATTGAAGATTTCTCTGAAAGATTTTGGTGTGAGGTAGCATTGTTGAGAAGAGGATGTTTATGCAGGATTTCTGTTGGAGGGAAGGTTTATTGGGTCCTCATCCAAGTAAAGGACAATTTTATTATTTAAAAAAATAGTGATGGAAAATTAGACGAAAATAAGTCTAAAGTAAGGTAGAGGCTTTCTCACTTTTGATTATCATTATCACTATATATTAAAATGCCCTAAGGGCTACTTCTCTATTTGCGTAATTATCTTGGACAATCGGACCTCGCTATTATACTTAAAGGGCTTTTTATATTAGTCCCTTCAATCTTTCATATTTAGAAAAGATTAGTCCCTCAAATCATTGAAATTGCCTCTAGGTCCTTAAATTAGGTCCTTCAAATATGAATCTAATTTATATCCCTAATTCTTATGTTATTGCCAAATTAGTCCCTCTAATCAAGACAAAAATAGCCTTAGGAGGGTTAATTTAAAATACTTATGAGAATTGGGGATGTGATAGCCACAAGATTGAATTTTATTTGGTAATCCTTCCCATTGCCACTTCTCATCTTAAAGAGTGACTAATTTGGAAATAACTTAAGAATTCGAGAAGCTATTTGCAATTTGAATGATTTGAGGGACTAAATTCAAAGTAGCTTAAGATTTGAGGGACCTAATATTAATTTTAATGTTTTGTCAAATAAATTTCAAATTATATAAGATTAAAGGGACTAATATCGAAAAAACCCTAATACTTAATTAGCTGAACTGGATTTCTAATGTATCGCTGTGAACTTTTGTTTGCTTTTGGTTTTGTTGAAATAAATTGCTAGGACAATTTTGCCCCTCAAAATGAACTTTAATGTTCTATCCTCCAGGGGTGCAAACAATTCAGATACGGCCGGATTTGACACGTATCATATTCATATCCATTTACCAATTACGAATATGGATACAGATATAAATATGTCTCAATATGAAAAATTCATATCTATATCCCCTAAAATAGGTTACGGATATGGATATACATGCGAATGTATAAGTGGATATACATGCAGATACAAGACGGATATGAGAAAACAAAATAATATTGAAAAATAATATAGTTCATATGATATAAGCAATTTCACTAATATGTTCGTTATATCTGAAAAGGCAAGATTAGATCTCTTGATCATCAAAATTAACCTCAAATCTATTGATTTAAGGATTAGAACTATTGCTACTATATGACCAACATATATTTGGATATTTCATATATAGATACAAATATTTCATAACATATCCATATCCGTAACCATATTCTATTTTTGGCACCCATACTCTCCTCTCTTTGAGACCTGTACCAAAAAAAAAATGTAGATAAACTTGGTTTTACAGTCTATTGCCACATTTCATGTATATTCTCATCAATAGAAATGATTCGCCACTCAGATCTGGATGCTATTAATTTTGGTTATTTATTAAACTCTGATAGTTGCTTCAATTAAAGTGTCCAGATAAATAGTACAAGTATTGCAATGCCTAATAATTAGAAATTGATGATAGACATGCCATAGACATGAATCAACCAGTGGCTAGCTTTTTGAACCAAGGCCCCAATCCCCAACGACTAAACTACTTGTAGGTGGTTTTGTAGTTCTATTTTCTTATAATCTGTAGTTAAAGAAGGGACTCATATTGATTGTTTTGTATCTTCAATTTCAACTTCCTGTTTAGTGAGTGAGAGTATGCTTTCGTTACATCTTACCACAAATTGTGATTTAGTAATAGAACATTATGTCTGTTGAGGGCTAAATTTGGGAGGAAAAAAACCCCCTTACCTTTAAAAGATTGTAAGATAACACCTTATAAATTTTAGAAAAACCTCACATTACACAATAACTATATGGACAAGCGCATGCGAAGCATGCGCCTCCTAACTAGTTCTCTTAACAAAGGCTGTATGAAAGTTTTCAGGAGCTAGGGATTTCTATTTTTCATTCAATTTTTCCAAATCATAATGGCTAAATTACCAAATTGTTTTTGTTTTGCGATTTTTTTTCCAATATGGTATTTTTTTTCTTTCACTTGTGACCCTATGGTACTTGTCATATTCGTATCAGCTCTGTAATCACGAATACATATATGGATATACCTCGGTAAGAAGTTTTTTATCCATATTTGCCAAATTCGGATACGATTATGGATGTATATGTGGATACAAATCGAATATGAGAAAACCACATAATATTGAAAAGAATATAGTTCATATGATACCGAAAGTTCATTAATATGTTCGTTATATCCGAAAAGGCAAGATTAGATCTCTTGATCATCAAAATTAACCTCAAATCTATTGATTTAAGGATTAGAACTATTGCTACTATATGACCAACATATATTTGGATATTTCATATATAGATACAAATATTTCATAACATATCCATATCCAGAACCATATTCTATTTTTGGCACCCATACTCTCCTCTCTTTGAGACCTGTACCAAAAAAAAAATGTAGATAAACTTGGTTTTGATCTATTGCCACATTTCATGTATATTCTCATCAATAGAAATGATTCGCCACTCTGATCTGGATGCTATTAATTTTGGTTATTTATTAAACTCTGATAGTTGCTTCAATTAAAGTGTCCAGATAAATAGTACAAGTATTGCAATGCCTAATAATTAGAAATTGATGATAGACATGCCATAGACATGAATCAACCAGTGGCTAGCTTTTTGAACCAAGGCCCCAATCCCCAACGACTAAACTACTTGTAGGTGGTTTTGTAGTTCTATTTTCTTATAATCTGTAGTTAAAGAAGGGACTCATATTGATTGTTTTGTATCTTCAATTTCAACTTCCTGTTTAGTGAGTGAGAGTATGCTTTCGTTACATCTTACCACAAATTGTGATTTAGTAATAGAACATTATGTCTGTTGAGGGCTAAATTTGGGAGGAAAAAAACCCCCTTACCTTTAAAAGATTGTAAGATAACACCTTATAAATTTTAGAAAAACCTCACATTACACAATAACTATATGGACAAGCGCATGCGAAGCATGCGCCTCCTAACTAGTTCTCTTAACAAAGGCTGTATGAAAGTTTTCAGGAGCTAGGGATTTCTATTTTTCATTCAATTTTTCCAAATCATAATGGCTAAATTACCAAATTGTTTTTGTTTTCGATTTTTTCCAATATGGTATTTTTTTCTTTCACTTGTGACCCTATGGTACTTGTCATATTCGTATCAGCTCTGTAATCACGAATACATATATGGATATACCTCGGTAAGAAGTTTTTTTTATCCATATTTGCCAAATTCGGATACGATTATGGATGTATATGTGGATACAAATCGAATATGAGAAAACCACATAATATTGAAAAGAATATAGTTCATATGATACCAGAAAGTTCATTAATATGTTCGTTATATCCGCAAAACAAAGATTAGATCTCTTGATCATCAAAATCAACTCAAATCCATTAATCTAAGGATTAAAACAATTACGATTGTATGACCAATATATATTCGGATATATCGAATACGAATTCGAATCCGAATATTTCACTACATATTTGTCTTTGTAAACATATCTGCATATGTCATATAGATATTAATAACCATATCCGCATCCTAATAAATACAGATACTTTTTAGCACCTCTACTCACTCCTCTCGTAATATATTAATTATACAATGCAACTTGCAAGATACAGATGCGTTTCAGCACCATACACACTCCATGCACTGTCTTAATTTAGTTTTTCAGAATAATTAATTAAATATCGCAAACAAATTGGGTCCATAGCTCAGTGGTAGAGCAATTGACTGCAGATCAATAGGTCACCGGTTCGAACCCGGTTGGGCCCTCATTAATTTTTTTAAAATTTAATCATGTACCTGTCATATTAATCCCTCAATTACCATATTTAAAATTTAATCATGTACCTGTCATATTAATCCCTCAATTACCATATCTGCATATGTCATATAGATATTAATAACCATATCCGCATCCTAATAAATACAGATACTTTTAGCACCTCTACTCACTCCTCTCGTAATATATTAATTATACAATGCAACTTGCAAGATACAGATGCGTTTCAGCACCATACACACTCCATGCACTGTCTTAATTTAGTTTTTCAGAATAATTAATTAAATATCGCAAACAAATTGGGTCCATAGCTCAGTGGTAGAGCAATTGACTGCAGATCAATAGGTCACCGGTTCGAACCCGGTTGGGCCCTCATTAATTTTTTTTTAAAAATTTAATCATGTACCTGTCATATTAATCCCTCAATTACCATATTTAAAATTTAATCATGTACCTGTCATATTAATCCCTCAATTACCATATCTGCATATTTAATTCCAAATATCCTATTTCATTTCTCTTTATTATATTTTAAATTTAATCATGTACCTGTCATATTAATCCCTCAATTACCATATCTGCATATTTAATTCCAAATATCCTATTCCATTACTCTCTTTATATAATAAGTTTTATAATTCCAAATATCCCAATTCATTACTCTTCTTTATATAAGTTTTATTTTCCAAAATATAGCTGGTACTTTTCAAAACTCCTCAGTAAACTGTTTACAACTATTACATATGTATTATACAAGTGTTATGCCCGTGCTCACACGGTCAGGTTAATGAGTGATATTTAATAGTCTTCTCATATGAAATGGTATTTAACTGAATCAATAAAACACGTAGTAATGCACCAAATCGCATATAGTAGGTACAATAACATGGAAATAAAACACAATAGAAGAAGCAATATGGACTCTTCTTGAACTCATGAAAGTGTTAGTGAATAAGTCATGTAAAGTATTAAAAGACCCGAAGCAACAATTGAAATTCATTATTTATCAAACAAATCAGGACGAATTAGAAAAATATAGTGTATAAAGGGTCTAGTGGAAACTAATTTTAAGATCAATCACATGTTAAATCATCTCAAAATAAGAAAGGACACAATATAAAAGAAAAGGAAAAGTATCAATACAATATAAAAGCATAATAAAAATCTAATATGAGCTAATATAAATCTAAGTCATACGTGAGAGTAATAGTACTCACCTTTGAATCCGAATATTTCACTACATATTTGTCTTTGTAAACATATCTGCATATGTCATATAGATATTAATAACCATATCCGCATCCTAATAAATACAGATACTTTTTAGCACCTCTACTCACTCCTCTCGTAATATATTAATTATACAATGCAACTTGCAAGATACAGATGCGTTTCAGCACCATACACACTCCATGCACTGTCTTAATTTAGTTTTTCAGAATAATTAATTAAATATCGCAAACAAATTGGGTCCATAGCTCAGTGGTAGAGCAATTGACTGCAGATCAATAGGTCACCGGTTCGAACCCGGTTGGGCCCTCATTAATTTTTTTTTAAAAATTTAATCATGTACCTGTCATATTAATCCCTCAATTACCATATTTAAAATTTAATCATGTACCTGTCATATTAATCCCTCAATTACCATATCTGCATATTTAATTCCAAATATCCTATTTCATTTCTCTCTTTATTATATTTTAAATTTAATCATGTACCTGTCATATTAATCCCTCAATTACCATATCTGCATATTTAATTCCAAATATCCTATTCCATTACTCTCTTTATATAATAAGTTTTATAATTCCAAATATCCCAATTCATTACTCTTCTTTATATAAGTTTTATTTTCCAAAATATAGCTGGTACTTTTCAAAACTCCTCAGTAAACTGTTTACAACTATTACATATGTATTATACAAGTGTTATGCCCGTGCTCACACGGTCGGTTAATGAGTGATATTTAATAGTCTTCTCATATGAAATGGTATTTAACTGAATCAATAAAACACGTAGCACAGACCAAATCGCGCATATAGTAGGTACAATAACATGGAAATAAAACACAATAGAAGAAGCAATATGGACTCTTACTGAACTCATGAAAGTGTTAGTGAATAAGTCATGTAAAGTATTAAAAGACCATGAAGCAACAATTGAAATTCATTATTTATCAAACAAATCAGGACGAATTAGAAAAATATAGTGTATAAAGGGTCTAGTGGAAACTAATTTTAAGATCAATCACATGTTAAATCATCTCAAAATAAGAAAGGACACAATATAAAAGAAAAGGAAAAGTATCAATACAATATAAAAGCATAATAAAAATCTAATATGAGCTAATATAAATCTAAGTCATACGTGAGAGTAATAGTACTCACCTTTGGCCAAATCATAGGTAAGTTTTTGTCACAAATATAATCTTATAGGAATAACTTCAGCTGTAGTTGTACCGAGCCTTATAAAATTCATGATAATAATAAAGTGCGAATAGAACAAATTCTTTTCCCCTTCCAGAAATTCTAGTACATTTCTTTTGCTTCATCATAAATAGCATTTTTGCATTCCATTATTCCTGTGATCAAAAGTAAACCACAAATAAATCAACCAGTAAATTTTGTGGTTCTTCTAAAAGATAAATAATGATGCTTCACTGTAGGTTTTTCATGTTTAGAGTTTGATTCGATCGTCATATATTTTTGTAGCTAGTGATATTAGTTATAATTCACATAATTTGTACCTGGATAATATTGTTACCTGATATACCGCAAAGTATGGTTGATGGTTGAGCGAGTAAACTTTTCACTTGTTTGTTGTCCTTGACTTGAATTCAGACTTAACCTGTTTCAGCACTGGCATATACACTATTTTCATTTAGTTAATTTTTTAATATTATTAAATTTGTAAACCATGTATCCTCTAAATTTTACCTTGTTGTTGTCTTGTTTTCTTTGGCACATTGTCGTTCTCAAGTTCCATTTCATCATAGTGTTGTGTCATTTTTATTTGAGAGTGAATCCTTTTTTTCCCCGTCTTTTGTAATGGTTGAGTTTCTGAGTTTTGTGTAGGCTTTGTTGCATTTGCAGTCAATGATAAATATGTTTCCTCTCCTTCCTGTTTCATCATAATATTTTCATGAGATGCTTGTAAACAATCTAGTTTTTTGTCCAATACTAATTTAAATTAAAACTTTTTTACCAGTCCTTGAATGGGAGTGGATGTTGAAGTTTCAGTCTCTTGATACTCTTCATAAATTTTGTGAATTGTATAACCTTCATTTCCTTCAAGATAGTTATATTTAGATGACTTTACTGCAACCATCAACTTTTTTCCAATAAGTTTGTTAAGAAGTCCCGGGAAAAGTTCTTCTCCATCCATCTGTTTGAAGCAAGTGAATATTTTTAATTTTAAAATGTATATATTGGCATTTTCACCTCTTCCAGTACTGTAATTGCAGGGCATAGATTTCTTACCAATTTCATACTGGCCGCTAAATCATTTGCTGAAACCCTTATCAGATTTTCAGCTTCCTTATTTAGCAAAATCACAGTTGTTTCTGTGCTTTCATCCTTGACCTCAATCACCACTCGGTACCTATGCATGTGAATAAATACATCAATGTATGCATTTGATAATGAAATATATCACTGATATAAATTTTTGTAAGTTTCCTATCAAATACCGTGTAGCTGGTATTTCAAATCCTAATCCACAATAATCGCAGAAGTATGTTTTTCCCATTTTTTTGACCCCTTTACCACATTCTGGACATGCATTGTAATTCCATTTTTTCTCCTCAACTCCTGTTATGACTATAGTGCAAACGTATATAGGATCCTGCTTATCAATCCAAGCAAACAATTACATATTACTTAATCAAATATTTTTTAAAGGCAATTATAGTATCAATAAGAGATGAATTTCTTACTGTTTCTTCCTGAGGATTTGTGAAATTGAGTAAGAACATCACAGAAACATGTTTATTGGGCGAAGATTAGTTCTTGTTTGAGGAATGGCAAGGCTTGTGGAGGGATGATGAAGTCGGGCGAGATCGGGCGATTGGGATTTTAGTACCGGAGTGGGCTTTGGGTGGGATTTTAGTACCGGAGTGGGTTTTGGGTATTTGGTGTTACACGTGGTGTCAATATATATGACACGTGGCATGTTTTTACCTTTAAAATTTTTTTTTACCAATTTCTCTTAATTATATAAAGGAGGATTTAAATATTTCACCCAAGGAACATTTCTATGTAAACTATTTACAACTATTACATGTATTATATATAAATATTTCACCCAAGGAACATTTCTATGTATTAAGAGTATAAACTTATAATTTTCGAACTCCCATCGAACTTCAGAGTTCTGTGTAGGCTTTGTTGCATTTGCAGTCAATGATAAATATGTTTCCTCTCCTTCCTGTTTCATCATAATATTTTCATGAGATGCTTGTAAACAATCTAGTTTTTGTCCAATACTAATTTAAATTAAAACTTTTTACCAGTCCTTGAATGGGAGTGGATGTTGAAGTTTCAGTCTCTTGATACTCTTCATAAATTTTGTGAATTGTATAACCTTCATTTCCTTCAAGATAGTTATATTTAGATGACTTTACTGCAACCATCAACTTTTTCCAATAAGTTTGTTAAGAAGTCCCGGAAAAGTTCTTCTCCATCCATCTGTTTGAAGCAAGTGAATATTTTTAATTTTAAAATGTATATATTGGCATTTTCACCTCTTCCAGTACTGTAATTGCAGGGCATAGATTTCTTACCAATTTCATACTGGCCGCTAAATCATTTGCTGAAACCCTTATCAGATTTTCAGCTTCCTTATTTAGCAAAATCATAGTTGTTTCTGTGCTTTCATCCTTGACCTCAATCACCACTCGGTACCTATGCATGTGAATAAATACATCAATGTATGCATTTGATAATGAAATATATCACTGATATAAATTTTTGTAAGTTTCCTATCAAATACCGTGTAGCTGGTATTTCAAATCCTAATCCACAATAATCGCAGAAGTATGTTTTTCCCATTTTTTTGACCCCTTTACCACATTCTGGACATGCATTGTAATTCCATTTTTTCTCCTCAACTCCTGTTATGACTATAGTGCAAACGTATATAGGATCCTGCTTATCAATCCAAGCAAACAATTACATATTACTTAATCAAATATTTTTAAAGGCAATTATAGTATCAATAAGAGATGAATTTCTTACTGTTTCTTCCTGAGGATTTGTGAAATTGAGTAAGAACATCACAGAAACATGTTTATTGGTGAAGATTAGTTCTTGTTTGAGGAATGGCAAGGCTTGTGGAGGGATGATGAAGTCGGGCGAGATCGGGCGATTGGGATTTTAGTACCGAGTGGGCTTTGGGTGGGATTTTAGTACCGAGTGGGTTTTGGGTATTTGGTGTTACACGTGGTGTCAATATATATGACACGTGGCATGTTTTACCTTTAAAATTTTTTACCAATTTCTCTTAATTATATAAAGGAGGATTTAAATATTTCACCCAAGGAACATTTCTATGTAAACTATTTACAACTATTACATGTATTATATATAAATATTTCACCCAAGGAACATTTCTATGTATTAAGAGTATAAACTTATAATTTTCGAACTCCCATCGAACTTCAGAGTTCTGTGTAGGCTACAAACAATACCTGGACTCTGGATGAATTATTCAAACAATGTGAATAGAAATTCAAGAATGTTTTGGGATACTTTTGATTATAAAAACAACCTCAGACTACGATTCAACTCCAAACTAGACACAAGAAGTAATCCCAATACTAGCTCAAGATTAGAAAATTTGTAAAAGCATTTAGGATGTGTGTTGTATAATATATACACTATATATCTATGCACCAGTTGTAACATCCAAAAATAAAAATAAAAATAAACAAAAATCTATACAGCAGATGTTGTGAAAGAAGAAAACAACAAATTCTTGATGTATCAGATGTCAAATTAAAAACACACATTCTGCTTCTTGAGTGCATAAGTTGCTCTCAGATACTCAACAAAGTCACTCTCAGTGCTAGGATCTTCTCAGTAATTTGCCTGCCAATTATAAGCATAATGATATATTAGCATTCTAATGAGGTTTATTCAAAAACTTGTTGCAAACAAGGAACACTATTACTCCAAAAAAGATATAAGATGTAAGGAAACAGGCGTTCAAAGGATGAAAAACCTTGAAGTATTCAAATAAATGCTGCCCTTTTCGGATGCCTTGAGCACAGCTGCAAATAGCAATTTGCATAAGAGAAAAATTTAAAAAGAAGAATTAACCATTTGCATAAGAGAAAATTTTAAAAAGAAGAATTAACTGGCAATGTTAACTTAAACTAACAACCACATTAATAGTTAAAAATACTAGTACAAGAAATGAACAGGGTCATCATAAAACGAGAGTTTTTGATAACATGATTAAAACAAATATTGTTTGCTTTTTGGCCCATCTGCCAGCTACATCACACAAAAGGTAGTACATGTGAGAATGACTTACAAAGTAAAAGATAGATATAAGAAATGCAAAGAAGGGGAATAAGTAGAATATTTCTGAAGTAAAATTAAATATTTTAAATTTATACCATGTCATTTAAATGTAGAGAGGCTTCTGCTTCTTAAAGAGAATATGTTGCTTTCAGATAATCTATTATCTCTGCACTTTCAACATTTTCACCTCAACTCCTGTTATGACTATAGTGCAAACGTATATAGGATCCTGCTTATCAATCCAAGCAAACAATTACATATTACTTAATCAAATATTTTTAAAGGCAATTATAGTATCAATAAGAGATGAATTTCTTACTGTTTCTTCCTGAGGATTTGTGAAATTGAGTAAGAACATCACAGAAACATGTTTATTGGTGAAGATTAGTTCTTGTTTGAGGAATGGCAAGGCTTGTGGAGGGATGATGAAGTCGGGCGAGATCGGGCGATTGGGATTTTAGTACCGGAGTGGGCTTTGGGTGGGATTTTAGTACCGGAGTGGGTTTTGGGTATTTGGTGTTACACGTGGTGTCAATATATATGACACGTGGCATGTTTTACCTTTAAAATTTTTTACCAATTTCTCTTAATTATATAAAGGAGGATTTAAATATTTCACCCAAGGAACATTTCTATGTAAACTATTTACAACTATTACATGTATTATATATAAATATTTCACCCAAGGAACATTTCTATGTATTAAGAGTATAAACTTATAATTTTCGAACTCCCATCGAACTTCAGAGTTCTGTGTAGGCTACAAACAATACCTGGACTCTGGATGAATTATTCAAACAATGTGAATAGAAATTCAAGAATGTTTTGGGATACTTTTGATTATAAAAAACAACCTCAGACTACGATTCAACTCCAAACTAGACACAAGAAGTAATCCCAATACTAGCTCAAGATTAGAAAATTTGTAAAAGCATTTAGGATGTGTGTTGTATAATATATACACTATATATCTATGCACCAGTTGTAACATCCAAAAATAAAAATAAAAATAAACAAAAATCTATACAGCAGATGTTGTGAAAGAAGAAAACAACAAATTCTTGATGTATCAGATGTCAAATTAAAAACACACATTCTGCTTCTTGAGTGCATAAGTTGCTCTCAGATACTCAACAAAGTCACTCTCAGTGCTAGGATCTTCTCAGTAATTTGCCTGCCAATTATAAGCATAATGATATATTAGCATTCTAATGAGGTTTATTCAAAACTTGTTGCAAACAAGGAACACTATTACTCCAAAAAGATATAAGATGTAAGGAAACAGGCGTTCAAAGGATGAAAAACCTTGAAGTATTCAAATAAATGCTGCCCTTTTGGATGCCTTGAGCACAGCTGCAAATAGCAATTTGCATAAGAGAAAATTTTAAAAGAAGAATTAACCATTTGCATAAGAGAAAATTTTAAAAGAAGAATTAACTGGCAATGTTAACTTAAACTAACAACCACATTAATAGTTAAAAATACTAGTACAAGAAATGAACAGGGTCATCATAAAACGAGAGTTTTTGATAACATGATTAAAACAAATATTGTTTGCTTTTTGGCCCATCTGCCAGCTACATCACACAAAAGGTAGTACATGTGAGAATGACTTACAAAGTAAAAGATAGATATAAGAAATGCAAAGAAGGGGAATAAGTAGAATATTTCTGAAGTAAAATTAAATATTTTAAATTTATACCATGTCATTTAAATGTAGAGAGGCTTCTGCTTCTTAAAGAGAATATGTTGCTTTCAGATAATCTATTATCTCTGCACTTTCGAACATTTTCACCCCAGTGTTTGGATCTTCTAAATAAGGTACCTGCAAATGAGCTACAATGAGAATATTGTGTTTCGGATGAAGAAAGTAGTATATCTTTATTCAAGATCACATTACAACAAGAGAAAGATAATATCATTTAGAGGATTCTTCAAATCTCCAGAAGAAAAGGCGAGAAACTGGGGAAGATTGAAGATTGAAACCTGAAAATGGCCAGCTTTCTCAAATAAAACTTGACGTTTTGGACTCCCACGAGCAGCACTGCAATAAAAGTTTATTAGAACATGTTATCGTAACTGAATTGGCATTCCATTTTAAAACAGTTTATTAGGTTTCTAATTTATCATCAGAAAAATTTCCTACAAAAACTAGGAAGAATACATATCTAACTACATTCAAAAAACTTTCTTAGTGTTTACCAAGGAATTAAAAAGAAAGAGATGAACGAACAGAGAAGGTGTCTCAAGATGATGCCAAAAAAAAAAAAAAAAGCCATGCACTTCAACGAGGAAGAAGTTTATTTCCATATTTGAGTAATTTCTAAGTAGTTTAACATTTTATGGGCCCTAAGTCTAAGGAGACTGAGCAAGCCATTCCACCAAAAAAAAAAAAAAAAAAAGAAAGAAAGAAAGAAGTCACACACCCCAAAGGCAAGCCGAGAAGGAATTCCGAGCACTTTCATGGAATTATTTTTCAGAACCATGTGAAGAAGTTAAACGAGCTCCCTACGATCGACGAATACAAACAAAGATGTGTATGCATTTGGAATATACATTTCAGATACTGACATGAACTTTTAATTTGGGTTTGGAACAAGGTGGGTCTATTTACAACCTTAAACACTTGGATGTGGATTAATTTATATCTTTCAAGGAACGGGACATTTACTCTGTGCATGAACATGCACGAACTCTTCTGACTGCTATATCACTCATCCTCAAGTCCCTACTAAGGAAACAATTCCTTATACTACTCGAGAATGTAAATATTGTGAAACCCTGTCCCTACCACTTTTGTGCTGGATCTCAAAATCATAGTTTTACCGTTAACTATATTCTATCAAACTCATTATATTAGAGAGCATAAACAAGAACGGCAATAATTAAAGAAGAAACTGAAAAAGGGGGAGTTGATACCTAAAGTATGCTAATAGAATATATTCTTTTATCATGAGAAAAAAAGGAGATACAGTCTATGGGTTTTATATAGGTTAACAAACCAGCCCCACATATATCAGTGAATTTTGTGTTGATACGGAAAAACCCAAAGTAACAAGTTGATCAAGCATTAGAACTTTACTATAATTTTCAATTCACTTTACTTCATTGGAACTATACTTCATATCCTATATGGTTTTCTTGGAAACTAGAAAAACAAGTTGAATATATCAACACAACAAAAGAGTCCACTCTAACTGGAATATGAGAACCCTAAAATACTTGAACAGCCTATTGTAGCCAAAGTTAAAAAAAAAAAAAATCAATGTGGACAAATTTATATTATTAACTATATGCATGAAATATTTTAAAGTAATACAAAATGAACCTGTGAAGTATGTGTGGCAGTTCTAGCTCGACAAGGACTTCACGAACAATTTTGCAAAAAGGAGAAGCCTATAAGAGTGAACCATGTATCAGTTGCCGGAAATAAAAAAATACACAATAATAATAACACTATTACATGTGACAGAAAAAAGCGAAGGATTTTGAATAAAATTTGATGTTATAACCTCATATGCCCACAACTCAAGCGGTGAAGGTGGAATTTTGGAAGGACTATAGAAATATCCCTGCAGATAGGAACATAGAACAACTTAGAGATGATTGACAGGAAGTTTCGCAAGTGAAAAGTTAATAAGGAGCAGCTACTATATGAAATGACTTCTCAAGGTAGTTACCTAATAAAATGAAGAAAATATTTATATGAAAATATGTCTGAAGACTCTTCAATAGGAACTTAGCAAAATAATTATGAAGCGGATTTTAAAACAATGGTTTAAAATTTCTAGTTTCACACTAGAAATTACAGGATATGCAGAACACCTAGAACAAAAGTACAGAAACTACTAATGTGCATCTGATAACTGAAACAGGTTACATTCTTGCCTTCCTCTTACGAGCCATCATTGCAAGCCTTACAGTATGAATCTACAAAAAGAACATAAGGGTAAGCAATGCTACAGAAAGCCAATGTGCTGGTAAGTGGTTCCAGTCTAAAATTCAAATATACATTAGTTATTCCGATACAATTGCTGCAAGACTCACAGTAAGCATACCGAGCGACAACATGAAAGGAACTGTTCCATCCCCTGAACAGAGAAAATTTGAATTATGCATGGAGGGGGAAAAAAAAAGAAACAAGGCACATCGAAAAAATATCTATTAGGGTAAATTCTATCATTCAAAAATAAAGGGAATAAAAAAAAGAAGATGGCATATCCAAAATAATGTACATTATGGGGTTCCATGAAAGCGTTTTCTCTTGAGCAGAAGAACATAATGAAGGCAAATAACGTCAACCTTTAAGCGTACATAACACATTGCCTGATATGTAAAATTGTTACCAAAAATGAGATAACATAATTCCACTCCATTTAACAGCAATGATTTATCATTGATTATGGAAGCACTCTGATAGACTTACGTTTATGTGTAATTGATAACCATGTAAATCGGTCATGTCTTTAATGAAAGATGAGTATACTCACCATACTTGTTAACCAGATACTTCATAATATCATCTGATTCATACATAGCCATACCGGTGTTTGGATCCACCTGCAATAGAAGTATAAAATCATAGAACATCATTTTCTTATTTTTCTTTTTCTCAAGGCAAGTCCAAGTGAGATGTGAAATTTTGGCCAACAACAAATCCTTGATCAGTACCAGGATAAGGAATTAAATGAAATCAAAGGATTGTCTTGCAGCAAAACATTAGTATAGACTTTTTATCTGAAATGGTGTGAAGACAATGAAGGAATGTTGTCAGACCATGTAAGGAAACTGCTGCTTTCCGCCCATCTCTAGCACTTTGGGACGGAAGGTTGGACCCTTTTTTGGACAAGGATAGAACAAAACATCAAGATCCAATACGCTAACAATCTCCCTGACCTGTGAAAATTTCAGAAATCACATCCAACATAATAAAGTATACAAAGAACAAGAAAATTGAGATCTTTATGGAAAGTTCCCCAGATAAAAAAAATGAAGGGATTTTCTAAAATTCTGATTTTCTAGAGAAAAAAATAAGACATCAAATAGAAATATATTTAAGACTTCAAAAATAGAAATGGCTTACTTTTCGACAATATGGACAGCTGATGACCGTATGATATATGACATGCAGTACAAAAGGAGGAATCAGTTGCAATATTATAAATAATTATAACGGTTCAAAATTATATAATTCCTTAATAACTGACATTTGGATAGTTAATGGAAAGAAATATGAGTTACCCCTCAAATTCATAAATCTCAATAGGCATCTTCGGCCTTGGCCCCAACCTTGAAGTCTCTTTGAACTTCAGACCTAGTTCAAAGAGCAAAAATTACACATATTATTCAATTAAGATTGTAATTGAAATTCAGGGAAGACATTGGACAGTTTCTATCATATCTCTAATAATGAATTCAGGTATATATCATGCTTCCAATATCTGCTAACAGGATCAAACTACAGTAAGATTTCCATCACGTGTCAAATTGAAAGTGAAAGAAAACACCAAATCCCTAGTACATAAGAAGTCGAAATTTACCTGCGAAGCCTGTAGCATATTCGTTGGATGGGATTTTGTCCCCCGATACAACTGATACCGAATATCTGAAAAACAAAATGAAAATATTTAAGGATCATAAGGATAACAAAATGTGTTATGAAGTGCACAACAATGCCTTAGTTATATCTCTATTGAATCCACGAGGTCCGATTACCACATGTTAGAACAAGTAATAATGCTTGTCCTGAGAGTAACAAATTTAGTCCCAACACAAGAAAAGTTTTGATTTCAATCACTGTTTGGCTCTTTCCATATAATCCAACATTTCATGTTAAAAAGGATAATGTGGGTATAATAAGAGATGAAATGCGGAACAAGGGTGGAATATAAATTTTGGTTTACTACCTTTTATGATATCCAATTGCTATCGAGTTTATGGGTCATCAATAATCTCACACCTCTATTTCTTGTGGTAAAAAAATAGTTAAGTGTTTGTAGTATAGTTAGCACTATCCTTTAAGTATAGATATAACCATGGACATTTATGGTATGAAATAGTGAAAGTTTTCAATTAATGTTCATATAACAAATTTTCAATTTAAGTAATTAGCATTTGTGACTACTAATAGAAACTATAAAATAAGAAGATTATAAGCAATAACACATGGATCGGGATCCTCTCCAATTAGGTGGTAATAGGAAAGTATCCAATTATCCTAATCCTTTCCATTTAGGCTCCAAATATTATATTGAAAACCACTATTACCTTTAAAACCACTATTATGAAAGCCAGTATTGTGTAAGTGAAAACCAGGGAAGACATTGGACAGTTTCTATCATATCTCTAATAATGAATTCAGGTATATATCATGCTTCCAATATCTGCTAACAGGATCAAACTACAGTAAGATTTCCATCACGTGTCAAATTGAAAGTGAAAGAAAACACCAAATCCCTAGTACATAAGAAGTCGAAATTTACCTCAAGCCTGTAGCATATTAGTTGGATGGGATTTTGTCCCCGATACAACTGATACGAATATCTGAAAAACAAAATGAAAATATTTAAGGATCATAAGGATAACAAAATGTGTTATGAAGTGCACAACAATGCCTTAGTTATATCTCTATTGAATCCACGAGGTCCGATTACCACATGTTAGAACAAGTAATAATGCTTGTCCTGAGAGTAACAAATTTAGTCCCAACACAAGAAAAGTTTTGATTTCAATCACTGTTTGGCTCTTTCCATATAATCCAACATTTCATGTTAAAAGGATAATGTGGGTATAATAAGAGATGAAATGCGGAACAAGGGTGGAATATAAATTTTGGTTTACTACCTTTATGATATCCAATTGCTATCGAGTTTATGGGTCATCAATAATCTCACACCTCTATTTCTTGTGGTAAAAAAATAGTTAAGTGTTTGTAGTATAGTTAGCACTATCCTTTAAGTATAGATATAACCATGGACATTTATGGTATGAAATAGTGAAAGTTTTCAATTAATGTTCATATAACAAATTTTCAATTTAAGTAATTAGCATTTGTGACTACTAATAGAAACTATAAAATAAGAAGATTATAAGCAATAACACATGGATGGGATCCTCTCCAATTAGGTGGTAATAGGAAAGTATCCAATTATCCTAATCCTTTCCATTTAGGCTCCAAATATTATATTGAAAACCACTATTACCTTTAAAACCACTATTATGAAAGCCAGTATTGTGTAAGTGAAAACCAGTATTGTGTAAGTGGAAATCTTACGTGGCTTCATCTAAGTCGTTGGAATTGGAATAGAGGGTAAAGATGGGATAATTAGATACTATCCAATTACCACTTAATTGGAGAGGATCCGAATCCATAACACATATGCTATATTACTAACATCTAAATAACCTAGAAATAGCAAAATAAATAGTTCAACCTAATTTCGGATAACCTCTCTCCGTAAATTAACATAAGCAACATCTAATCTACTAACTGAACAGAGAAGGGATGGAATCCAAACCCTAGAACGAATGCTCCCGTCCCAAGGCGAAACAGCAGAGCAAGAGAAGCTCCAAGGATATCGAGAAACTTATCGGGCCGAATCAAGAACCGCTTCGCCTCCGGAGGCTTGAATCCAGGCGGAGGCGAGATAGGCGACGACTCTTTCACTGAGCTCATGGAGGCCGAGGGGAAGATGAAGGGGTTTCTTGGATTTCAGCTGAAACCCCAAACCGGCGAGTGGTATTTTGGCGGCGGTGGAGTGGCAGGAACACCGGAATTGAGTGGGCGGTGAGGATTCCGGCCATGGTATTCCGGCGAGAGGAGGGAGAGAGTGGAGATGGGAGAGTGGTTTTCGGGGAAATTGGCGGTTTTGGGTGGCGCGAAAAGGATGAGGGGAGAGAATATGGGAGGTGGTTAGCCGGGGCCACCTGGGTGGAAGTTAATATTTTCAAATCAGTACCGAAATTCATCGATGTTGCTATTTGGTACCTCAATTCTTACATTTGCGAAGACGATGTTTGGCAAGGGGTTAAGAGAGAAAGGTTAAGGAGGACCAACTTAGTTAACCTTTCACGAGAAGTTAAATATAATTTAACTCTGTTTGGATTTGATAGTCAAGATAAATGGTTAAATTTTTTGTGTTTGGCAAACAAAGAAGGGTCGAAAAAGTTAGTACATAATTGTCGTAAATATCTTAAATTAGTTACTATAATATTATTTTTGAAAGTTTCATTTCTTACTTCCAGAGGGGATATCACTTAACCTTGCTCTTTAGGCGATTTGTTAACCCTTCTTAACCCTCGTATACTTGTTAGCTCTTTGACCAAGTTAACCCGTTTGGAGGGTTAAGAAGCGATTGATCCCCTTTAATTTTTCTCTTAACCCCTCGCCAAACAGGGCCTAGATTAGATTAAATTGAAATAACTTATACAAACCAGGGACCTAATAGCAATTTCGATGGTTTGAAGGACTAATTTTCAAGCAACTTACAAAGATCGTTGGACCAATAGTAATTTGGTGGTTAGAGGAACTAATTTGGAATTATTAAAGCCGTTTTTGGAGCTTTGATAAACCAAAATCCATTTTTTGCAAATGTTGGAAACTTTTTAATCAATCCCCACCCTGCATATTTCAATTCGCCATGGCGGAGACCCAAACCTCCTCCTCCTTCCCCTTCGATCTCCTCCCCCTCGACCTCCAATCCAGAATCCTCTCCCTCCTCCCGATCTCCTCCCTCCTCCGCTGCTCCGCCGCCTCCCGCCACCTCCGCCGCCTCCTCCGCCGCCCCTCCTTCGCCTCCTCCTACCCTAACCCTAGCCAGCCCCTCTTCCTCTTCTCCGACGAGCTCTCCCCCGCCGCCGCCGCCTACGACCCTCTCCTCGACCGCTGGCTCTCCCTCCCCCTCCCCCCCTCCACCATCCCCGTCGACTCCCCCTCCGGCCATCTCCTCCTCTCCAAACCCTCCGACGACCAATTCTCCGTCTCCAGCCCCTTCTCCTCCTCCCCTCCCGCTCCCATCCCCGCCATCGCCCCCGGATTCTACCACCTCGCCCTGATCCCCTCCGGCGACCGCGATTTCAAGATCCTGTCCGTGTACAACGGCCGCGACCGGATCCGATCCAGGGTCTTCGACTCGGTGACCGGAAAGTGGGAGGTGGCGGGAGAGCTCACGGGGGCGTTCACTCTCGTCTCGTGCTCGGCGATTCTCGACGGGGTCTTGTTCTGTCTGACCTGCGGGCCGAACTGCATTCTGACCTTCGATTTGGTGGGAGGGGACTGGGGTTACATGGTTAAGAATCTGCCTACTGATTGTCTTCAGCAGGTTTTGGTTTTCGAGGGGAGGTTGTTTCTGGTTGGGGGAGTGGAGGAGGAGGCGCGGGGCGTGGTTGGGGTCGGGATATGGGAGATGAATTGGGAGAAAATGGAGTGGGTGGTGTATTGTTTCATGCCGGAGGAGGATTTTGGCAGGTTGAGTGAAGGGGTTAACCGCTTTCAGTCGGTGAGTTGTAAGGGGATGGTTTGCTTTGTTGGCACCAAGAGGGACAGAGTTAATTTGATTCTGATGTGTGATTTGGCGAAGAAGAGGTGGTGGTGGCCGAGGGGGCAGGAGGGGAGGATGGCTGGGGTGGGTAATTGTTCGGTGCACACGGTGGAACCGTATATTGGTTTGGTGAAAGGGAACATATAATTTTGAGGTAGATGGAAATTTTGAATTGTGTTTTCTTATTTATTTCTTTATGCTTAGCTAGCTTATTAGAATTGTTAATATCATGATTTAGATTAGCATATGGTGTCAAAATGATTCAACCTTGTTATCGTTAATCTAGCAACATCTCGAGACAAGTTTGATGGATTTGTGAAAGATCTGTAAACTATATGAGTATTCATCCCATAAAGCTTGTAAACAATGCTCCACTATGCATTTTGGTTATAGCGTTTGTTTAGTGTCGGTGGTCATTTCATGTTTTGGAGGTTATCGGATTTTAAGAAGGTATCTAGGTTATGATTTGCTATGTAGTAGTTGTGCAAACATTTGGATTAGCACATTGGAATTAATTGGTTTGCATTTTCATCCTACTGAACTTAAGACTGTTTCTTAAAGATTTTCTTGCCAATATAAGTTTTCTATATTGTAGTTGTGCAAACATTATAATCATATGACTGATTCTTAAAGATTGTCTTGCCAAAATGCATTTAGGATAAGAGCAATTACTTATTGTTTGTTTATGCTTAGCGAGCTTATTAGAATTGTGAACACCATGAATTAAATTATCGTTTAGGATAAGATCAATTACTTTGTCTAGTTGAGTTAGTAACATCTAGAGACCAGTTTGATAGATTTGTGGAAGATCTTTAAAGAATATTAATATTCATCACATTAATATTTTGGAACTTGTAGATCATGTTGAAGAATGTGGATCGATTTTGATGGTCCATTGTGCATTTTGGCAAGTTTACCTTATAGTGGCTGTTTAGCGTGGGTAGTCAGTTCATGCTTTCTGGAGGTTCTTGGGATTTTGAAATACATGATGCTGTCTCGGAAATGGTTCATTGTAGATTAGTTGTGCTAATATGTAAATTAGTACACTTGAATTGATTGGGTTGGATATTCATCTAGCTACGATCAGATGGTTGTTTTTTTAGAATTGTCCAAGAGTAACAAGTTAACTAGTACAAACAGAAAAATCTCCTTTCAGTGTGTCTAGAGGATTTTCCTTGGTGAAATCAGCTAAGGAAATGCAAAGCATGTCACATTAAAATATCAATTTTACCACCTCACTTTCCTCCGCCGCCCCCTCCTTCGCCTCCTCACCCTAACCTAGCCAGCCCCTCTTCCTCTTCTCCGACGACTCTCCCCACCGCCTGCCTACGACCCTCTCCTCGACCACTGGCTCTCCCTCCCCTCCCCCCTCCACCATCCCCGTCGACTCCCCTCGGCCATCTCCTCTCCAAACCCTCCGACGACCAATTCTCCGTCTCCAGCCTTCTCCTCCTCCCTCCGCTCCCATCCCCGCCATCGCCCCGGATTCTACCACCTCGCCTGATCCTCCGGCGACCGCGATTTCAAGATCCTGTCCGTGTACAGCCGCGACCGGATCCGATCCAGGGTCTTCGACTCGGTGACCGGAAAGTGGGAGGTGGCGGGAGAGCTCACGGGGGCGTTCACTCTCGTCTCGTGCTCGGCGATTCTCGACGGGGTCTTGTTCTGTCTGACCTGCGGGCCGAACTGCATTCTGACCTTCGATTTGGTGGGAGGGACTGGGGTTACATGGTTAGAATCTGCCTACTGATTGTCTTCAGCAGGTTTTGGTTTTCGAGGGGAGGTTGTTTCTGGTTGGGGGAGTGGAGGAGGAGGCGCGGGGCGTGGTTGGGGTCGGGATATGGGAGATGAATTGGGAGAAAATGGAGTGGGTGGTGTATTGTTTCATGCCGGAGGAGGATTTTGGCAGGTTGAGTGAAGGGGTTAACCGCTTTCAGTCGGTGAGTTGTAAGGGGATGGTTTGCTTTGTTGGCACCAAGAGGGACGGAGTTAATTTGATTCTGATGTGTGATTTGGCGAAGAAGAGGTGGTGGTGGCCGAGGGGGCAGGAGGGGAGGATGGCTGGGGTGGGTAATTGTTCGGTGCACACGGTGGAACCGTATATTGGTTTGGTGAAAGGGAACATATAATTTTGAGGTAAATGGAAAATTTGAATTGTATTTTCTTATTTCTTTCTTTATGCTTAGCTAGCTTATTAGAATTGTTAATATCATGAATTAGATTAATATATACTGTCAAAATGATTAACCTTGTTATTGTTAATCTAGCAACATCTAGGGACAAGTTTGATGGATTTGTGAAAGATCTGTAAACTATATGAGTATTCATCCCATAAAGCTTGTAAACAATGTTCCACTATGCATTTTGGCAAGTTTACCTTTGAGTGTCGGTGGTCATTTCATGTTTTTGGAGGTTATTGGGATTTAAATAGATGAAGGTATCTAGGTTATGATTTGCTATGTAGTAGTTGTGCAAACATTTGGATTAGCACATTGGAATTAATTGGTTTGCATTTTCATCCTACTGAACTTAAGACTGTTTCTTAAAGATTTTCTTGCCAATATAAGTTTTCTATATTGTAGTTGTGCAAACATTATAATCATATGACTGATTCTTAAAGATTGTCTTGCCAAAATGCATTTAGGATAAGAGCAATTACTTATTGTTTGTTTATGCTTAGCGAGCTTATTAGAATTGTGAACACCATGAATTAAATTATCGTTTAGGATAAGATCAATTACTTTGTCTAGTTGAGTTAGTAACATCTAGAGACCAGTTTGATAGATTTGTGGAAGATCTTTAAAGAATATTAATATTCATCACATTAATATTTTGGAACTTGTAGATCATGTTGAAGAATGTGGATCGATTTTGATGGTCCATTGTGCATTTTGGCAAGTTTACCTTATAGTGGCTGTTTAGCGTGGGTAGTCAGTTCATGCTTTCGGAGGTTCTTGGGATTTTGAAATACATGATGCTGTCTCGAAATGGTTCATTGTAGATTAGTTGTGCTAATATGTAAATTAGTACACTTGAATTGATTGGGTTGGATATTCATCTAGCTACGATCAGATGGTTGTTTTTTTAGAATTGTCCAAGAGTAACAAGTTAACTAGTACAAACAGAAAAATCTCCTTTCAGTGTGTCTAGAGGATTTTCCTTGGTGAAATCAGCTAAGGAAATGCAAAGCATGTCACATTAAATATCAATTTTACTTCTACATAATATTTGCTTGCTCTAGGGTTGAATTCCCTTGTTAGACCTTAGGCAGACAAAAGCATTGGAAGAATTACTCTATTCGCTCCAAAGCTTATAATTCTGACAAAAACGTTTGTTGAATTTTGATGTATACCATACAAGAATGAATAGTCCAGTAGAGAATCTGTCTGGCCTTGCCTAGGTACCTTACTTAGTGGATCCCTTGTTTTTTATTTGGATCTTTTTGGCCCTTCGGTGAAATTATTTGATGCATAATGCTTATTCATCTTTTAAGTAATGCTGGCCTATTATATAGCAAATGTCAAAGTATTGCTGTCAATGTTGAAGTGGATTTAGTTATTCAACTAAGAGAACTGGAAATGATGGCAGCAAGTCCAGCAGTCAGTAATTTAGTCGAGGGATACATAGATAAAGATGTGGATACTAAGCCATCTCAAAAGAACTCCATAGTGAGTGAAGATTGTGTGTATATACCTGTTCAAGAAGTGATTGTACGACAATGTTGCTACACTGTGAATTAGTTATAAGAAACAATTGACATGGGAACATATCAACATGGTGATTGTTGGCCCTGGTCTATACGGAATCTACAAGAATGAAGACCAATGGATGACATGAGGAAACACCGAGTGAGTGCACAGTAGAAATGTGTTTTACAGCTCTGTAAATGAATTCCCCATGCCAATGACATTTCCTAATAGGCTAATAGTATAGTGGTGTGAGTTGGATTTTTTTACCCTTTTCTTGCATATGGTACAGTGTTGATCTTGGTGTAAGACACCAGATTTCTACGGACACTGTTGTCCCCTTCATATATAAATTGACCTGTAACTTTGCAACAATATCATATGCTTACTACAGGGTCATCTGCTATGAGATCCACTCAGTACGTGCTCAGTTTAAACAATTTATAAAGAAAAAAATGCACCTCTTATTATTTTCATAATTATGTAATTGACATTGTAGTTGTAGGAACATCTTTCCAGTTTTAATTTGATAGTTACTACTGATCATTCATAATCATCTGTGCACTTAAATACTAAAATTTATTGTAGGCAGCACAAGCTCTTTGCTCAAACTTGAAGAGTGAATGTTGTTGGAGTCTTGGACAAAATACATCCTTCTACTTGAATTCTTGTTTTTGGCAGACTCTTGCATTAAAGCTGATTCATGGGCCCCGTTGCTTCTCTTGCCAACTTAGACATCGAAGCCTTGATGCTGGTTGATAATTTGGAATAATCTTGTGTTGTTGAATGTTATGGTTCAATTTCGAAAGTGTCATAGAATAAAAAGGACAATAGGTTAGAGAAAAAAAACAGAAATTTAAGCCTCCATTTTGATGGCCGAGATCCCAGCCAATTAGGAAGCAAACAGGTAGGATTTTGGCCTTACAATCCTTGGAGACCATAGGAAACTTCTATGATAAATGTTCTGATAGGATTTGTTGTCACCTATGAGTAGAAAATAACCGCAGTTTTCTGGAAAGAAATTTTGCTCATTCTAACCACTTCTGCAGCCTGATATCCTTTGTTTCAGTTCTGATGATTTTTTTTTTTATTTTATTCCATGTTTTCATTTTTTTGCCTTACCATTTGGATCTCTGGTATGTAATCTTGGTCTAAATGATATTTTTCTCAATGCAGGCTTTACGAGACAAGCTCAAGGAGAAAAACACCGCTTGTTCTGTTCTGCTGCTTTTTCCTCAATCCTCATGATGGTTTCATGTTGATTGTCATTGCTTTTGTTGACTCCCGCTGTTGCCGTGGATACCAATTTATAGGTTATTAGCAACTTTAGTGTTCACAATCAAACAATTGTTCTTTTGTTGTTGTGACAGAATGATGTACATAGAATAGTTTGGAGAATTTTTTTTTTCCTTATTTCGTCTCTGCTTTTTTGTGGAGATGTTCTCATATCGTGAATCTCGTCGTTTGTACAGTTGCATCTCTTTATGATTTGCAAATTCTTGAAAATCTCTCATATTCCTTTTTCCTCATGGCTGTATGTCAGGAGAAGGATTATTATTTTGGGGAGAGGATCTTGAAATTGTAAATAAGATTGAAGGGAGAGAAATGTGGATGGAAACTATACAAACTTTGCTTCTTTGAACTATCTCCATGAGTAGTGGTGTTTTTTGTTGTTGTTTCAATCTAAGCTTTATCATCATCTGACTTCTGGACTTTCAATAATAATTTTTTTTTTTGCAAACAGTTACTTTGTCAAGTTGAGTTAGTTACATCTAGAGTCGAGTTTGATAGATTTGTGAAAGATCCATAAAGCATGTTAATACTTATCCCGTTCATATTTTGGAACTTGTAGATCATGTTGAAGAATGCGGATCCGATTAGTTGTACTAATATGTAAATCAGTACAATTGAATTGATTGGGTTGGATCTTCATCTAACTACAATCAGATGGCTGTTTCTTGAAGAATTGTCCAAGAATAACAAGCTAACAATTACAAACAGAAAAATCTCTTTTCAGTGTGTCTTAGAGGATTTTCCTTGGTGAAACCAGCTAAGGAAATGCAAAGCATGTCACATCAAAATATCAATTGTACATGAGTTGGAAAAGCTTTGTCTAGGATTCAAGAGACTAGAACTTTGATCATATATCCATAGAATTTTACTTCTACATAACATTTGCTCGCTTTAGGGTTGAATTCCCTGTTAAACCTTACACCAAAATTCGCTTTAGGCAACAACTAGAAAGACTAGTTCATTTGATGTCTGCTTAGTCATCCTTTATTGCCTATTTGCCATGTTTTATACTGAGGTCTATATTATATATTTAAGAAACAATAATATTAAATTTGTTTTCCTCTCATTTTTGTAAGTTAGCTCGCGACTGATAAAAGGCATGTTAGCGCTCTTAGCATTTATTGTAACAGACAAAGCCTTTAACTTTTTTTTTTTTGACAAAAACTTTAGTTGAATTCTGATAAGTTCATTAAAGGGATTAATTATTTTTTGACGGTTCATCAGAAGGGATGGTTTGCTTTTCTAGTCCTATCAAGAATGAGATTAGTTTGGCTATGGTGTGATTTAGGATAAAAGAAATTATTCTTTTATCCTCACATATATCTCATAATACCTAATTAACTAAAATACGGAGTTACAAATTTTGAAATTAGGACCCAAGTTTTTCAAAATTTAAAATTTGTTTGTCCCCATTGGAATTCAATTGATAACTTTGAAAGAATATCTTGTAAAAGCTTAGCCATTGAGTTGAAATGATATTTTTTTACTTTTATTTCATTCTCTTTTGTTTTTAAAAATCATAGACAATCTGATTTTTTCCCTTTTACTTTTTTCTTTTATTTTAAAAATCAAAGACAACCTTATTAATATGGTTCTAGAAATACTCTCACAAAAGGTTATTATTGTATTTTAACTAATTCATCACCTCACCTCACCTTTATCTCTTCAACCAAACAAGAAAAAGTCATATATATTCCCTTACCCTCCCTCAAACTAAATAAAAAGCACAAAATGTATATTCTTTTGTAGGGCTGTGCAAATGGTCGGTCGGTTCGATTTTATCAAATTTTGAACAACCGAACCGAACTGTTGCAAGTCGGTTCGGTGCGGTTAGGTTCGGTTTATTCGATTCTAATCAAGATTCATTCAAATGTTATAGATAAATTTATTCATGTCTATTATATAACTTTTTTTTTTTTGCTTTATTCACAACTTATATACATACTAACATGTAAGGATTTTGAAAAAGAAATAATTAATGTAATCAAGATAAAACTGATAAACATAGAGCGTAAGAATTAGAACTTGTGCATTGTGCAATCCCTGATCTGAGCCTTTGTTCTCAATTTGTGAGGGGTATTTGCACTGTGAGACTTCCCTTAATCAAGCCAGGGACTAATTAAGAGTCTTCACAACTCACAGACTCACAACTCACATAAAATCAAGCCAGGCGCTTATGATTTCCCAAATTAATTATGAGAGCACATCAATTCATACTAATTACATGCTAACTGCTAACTACGACACAATGATCCCAAAATAGTTCATAACTGAGAATAAATCAAAGGACTTTTTTAGTTGTTAGTGATAAAAGTATTCCTCAATAATAATCATTTATGAATCAAAATTAATTTCAATACAGTTTACTAACATGCAACAAGAACTACATCAATCTCAATTCAAAAATAAAATAAAAATTAGGGTTTCAGTTGATACTTCTACTGTGGGTGTCTCCAAAGTACGAGATGGGTCTTGAGAAGATGGTTCAGTCATGATGAAGAAAGAAATAGAGGAAGAGAGTCGTTAGGGTTTCAGAGTTGTTTTTTATCGGAGAAGTTCCAGACGGCGATGATGATGAAGACTGAAGTCTGAAGAGACGGTGGGTCGACGGTGTTAAAGAGTCGGTGAGTCGGCAGCGGCAAAGAGGCGGCGAGTCGGCGGCGATGGTGATGGCTAGGGCAGTTTGGGAGTTGCGGTCCTGGGGAGCGTGTGAGAAAACTCAGAAAAGCGATAGATCTGAACGAAGCAGGTTTTCTAAATTGGGTATGGGTTTAGTGGGTACGGGTTACAAAACTTAGTTTGGTGGATACGGTCGGTTCGGACAGTTCGGGTTGAAAACTTTTCAACCCAACCAGAACCGCATTATCAACAAAACCACCCCGAATCGTTAATTTTCTACCGATTCGGTCGGTTTTTCGGTTTGAACCGAACCATGCTCACTCTATTCTTTCAGATACCTTATTGCACCTCACTCTACATTACCTTCCTTCTTATAACACATACCAAACCAAGCCTAAATCTAAATTTATTATCTATTGTTTTCTCAATATCCCAAATAAACTAGTTAGTGTATGAAAAAACCTCGCAAATTGGGAAAATTGTAATGGTTAATTGTACATTCCATTATTACTTAAGTAGCAAGTTCTTTGAAAAGTGTTGTACGCTTAAACTGAGATTATATGAAATATTTTTTAGCTTCTTGCTTTTAACTTATTATTGTCCTTATAACGCCCCTTTCCTATGATTCAATCTCCATATCCAAGCACTTTTTCCGTCTTTTCATGCAATGTGCGTCCAGTATCATGCACTTTTCATGTCCTCATCAAATTCAATTCTAGATATTTCTCGTCTTTTTTTGAACTTTTGTTATGCATTACAGCTGTTTAATTCTTCCAGCATATCGCGGGGCCATAGACTTGATCACTTCACGAGTCTTCATAATAATAAGGATAAATTACACTAAACCCCCATGAACTTTCAAAACTTTGCAGTCAATCCCCAATTACTTTCAAAATCGCACTAAATCCTTAATACCTTTTTAGAAT
This sequence comes from Asparagus setaceus, assembly GCA_012295165.1. Classification (NCBI taxonomy): domain Eukaryota; kingdom Viridiplantae; phylum Streptophyta; class Magnoliopsida; order Asparagales; family Asparagaceae; genus Asparagus; species Asparagus setaceus. Next base: position 35,151,899 of record CM022708.1, on the reverse strand, counting down.
TACAGAAAACCCCCAATAGCTTTCCCAATTTTGTAGATAACCCCCATAAATTAGAACCAAACAACATAAAAATGTATTTTGAAAGTTAGTGGGGATTTAGTGTGATTTTGGAAGTTTATGGGGGTTCACTGCAAAACACTTAAAGTTCTTGGGGTTTAGTGTATAATTGACCTAATAATATTCCCCACTTGAACTCCTGACGGGATTCACCTTCGCGTGGCCGAAAACAAACTTTGATGATCAAAGATTAATAACATGAGTTTCATGATTTTGATGATCCATTTAGTTTTGTTAAAACCTTTTCTTTGCTTTGTTTTCATGGTGACTAAAAAGATATGCTTGGTGGATATAATGCTTCACATTTTTCTACGGAAATACAAAGATAGTACAACAATGAGAATTCAATGTAGCGTAGATCTAATAACTTAATATCCCTGAGTAATAGCAATACTTAGGCACTATTTAAAACAAACTAGGATTTCAAATGATAAGAGTAACTTTCACTAAAACCATGTCAATTCTAGGGTTGTGCAATTGGTCGGCCGGTTCGATTTTATCAAATTTTGAACAACCGAACCGAACTGTTGCAAGTCGGTTCGGTGCGGTTAGGTTCGGTTTATTCGATTCTAATCAAGATTCATTCAAATGTTATAGATAAATTTATTCATGTCTATTATATAACTTTTTTTTTTGCTTTATTCACAACTTATATACATACTAACATGTAAGGATTTTGAAAAAAAAATAATCTAATCAAGATAAAACGATAAATATAGATCGTAAGAATTAGAACCTGTGCATTGTGCAATCCCTGAACTGAGCCTTTGTTCTCAATTTGTGAGGAGTATTTGCATTGTGAGACTTCCCTTAATCAAGCCAGTGACTAATTAAGAGTCTTCACAACTCACAGACTCACAACTCACATAAAATCAAGCCAGGCGCTTATGATTTCCCAAATTAATTATGAGAGCACATCAATTCATACTAATTACATGCTAACTGCTAACTACGACACAATGATCCCAAAATAGTTCATAACTGAGAATAAATCAAAGGACTTTTTTAGTTGTTAGTGATAAAAGTATTCCTCAATAATAATCATTTATGAATCAAAATTAATTTCAATACAGTTTACTAACATGCAACAAGAACTACATCAATCTCAATTCAAAAATAAAATAAAAATTAGGGTTTCAGTTGATACTTCTACTGTGGGTGTCTCCAAAGTACGAGATGGGTCTTGAGAAGATGGTTCAGCCATGATGAAGAAAGAAATAGAGGAAGAGAGTCGTTAGGGTTTCAGAGTTGTTTTTTATCGGAGAAGTTCCAGACGGCGATGATGATGAAGACTGAAGTCTGAAGAGACGGTGGGTCGACGGTGTTAAAGAGTCGGTGAGTCGGCAGCGGCAAAGAGGCGGCGAGTCGGCGGCGATGGTGATGGCTAGGGCAGTTTGGGAGTTGCGGTCCTGGGGAGCGTGTGAGAAAACTCAGAAAAGCGATAGATCTGAACGAAGCAGGTTTTCTAAATTGGGTATGGGTTTAGTGGGTACGGGTTACAAAACTTAGTTTGGTGGATACGGTCGGTTCGGACAGTTCGGGTTGAAAACTTTTCAACCCAACCAGAACCGCACTATCAACAAAACCACCCCGAACTGTTAATTTTCGGCCGATTCGGTCGGTTTTTTCGGTTTGAACCGAACCATGCTCAGCCCTATTCTTTCGTATACCTTATTGCACCTCACTCTACATTACCTTCCCTTCTTATAACACATACCAAACCAAGCCTAAATCTAAATTTATTATCTATTGTTTTCTCAATATCCCAAATAAACTAGTTAGTGTATGAAAAAAAAACCTCGCAAATTGGGAAAATTGTAATGGTTAATTGTACATTCCATTATTACTTAAGTAGCAAGTTCTTTGAAAAGTGTTGTACGCTTAAACTGAGATTATATGAAATATTTTTTTTTAGCTTCTTGCTTTTAACTTATTATTGTCCTTATAACGCCCCTTTCCTATGATTCAATCTCCATATCCAAGCACTTCTTTTCCGTCTTTTCATGCAATGTGCGTCCAGTATCATGCACTTTTCATGTCCTCATCAAATTCAATTCTAGATATTTCTCGTCTTTTTTTGAACTTTTGTTATGCATTACAGCTGTTTAATTCTTCCAGCATATCGCGGGGCCATAGACTTGATCACTTCACGAGTCTTCATAATAATAAGGATAAATTACACTAAACCCCCATGAACTTTCAAAACTTTGCAGTCAATCCCCAATTACTTTCAAAATCGCACTAAATCCTTAATACCTTTTTAGAATTACAGAAAACCCCCAATAGCTTTCCCAATTTTGTAGATAACCCCCATAAATTAGAACCAAACAACATAAAAATGTATTTTGAAAGTTAGTGGGGATTTAGTGTGATTTTGGAAGTTTATGGGGGTTCACTGCAAAACACTTAAAGTTCTTGGGGTTTAGTGTATAATTGACCTAATAATATTCCCCACTTGAACTCCTGACGGGATTCACCTTCGCGTGGCTGAAAACAAACTTTGATGATCAAAGATTAATAACATGAGTTTCATGATTTTGATGATCCATTTAGTTTTGTTAAAACCTTTTCTTTGCTTTGTTTTCATGGTGACTAAAAAAGATATGCTTGGTGGATATAATGCTTCACATTTTTCTACGGAAATACAAAGATAGTACAACAATGAGAATTCAATGTAGCGTAGATCTAATAACTTAATATCCCCTGAGTAATAGCAATACTTAGGCACTATTTAAAACAAACTAGGATTTCAAATGATAAGAGTAACTTTCACTAAAACCATGTCAATTCTAGGGTTGTGCAATTGGTCGGCCGGCTTGGTTTTGGCCAAACCGGGACCGAACTGCTAAGGTGCTGGAACCGAACCGAACTGCTCCCATTCGGTTCAAGTCGGTTTTATCGGGTTCGATGCAGTTGTGGGAGCCTAGTGTAGATATCAGTTATTTTGGGCAGCTATTATATCAATGTTTCACAATGAAATCGAGTATCTGACGAGACCCCGTAGTGTTCAGATCGATTCCGCAAGCTTCAACCATTTGAAGATGGGACTGGAAAGTCAAAAACAAAAGCAAGAAACATAGCCTGAATGAAGAGAAACAATGTGGTTATACGAAATGAAATGCGGAAACAAGGGTGTGATGTAGATTTCAGCACGTCGACTTTTATTAGATGGAATACAATCACTAGAAATATTTTGACGACCCTTTCTTACTGAAATTACTTTTAAACTCATCCGTAACCGCATTATCAACAAAACCACCCGGAATTAATTTTCTACCGATTCGTCGGTTTTTCTTTGAACCGAACCATGCTCATTCTATTCTCGTGATACCTTATTGCACCTCACTCTACATTACCTTCCCTTCTTATAACACATACCAAACCAAGCCTAAATCTAAATTTATTATCTATTGTTTTCTCCAATACCCCAATAAACTAGTTATTGTATAAAATTACCTCCCAAATTGGGAAAATCTTTAATGGTCACTTTAGTATTACTTCTACTCCATTATTATTTGAGGAAGTATGCAAGTTCTTTCTCAAGTCTTGTACACTTAAAATGAAGTTATTTGAAATATGTTTTGTGCGAGCTTCTTGCTTTTACCTGTTGTTGTCTTTTATAATGCACATTTTCTATGATTCAATCTCCATATCTAGGCACTTATTTTCCCCTTATTTCATGCAATATGAGTGTCCAGTATCATGCACTTTTCAAGATACTCATCAAACTCAATTATAGATCTTTCTTTTGCATTGCAGCTGCTTCTTATAGTATAGCTTCAGGGCAGCTGGCTCAGCACTTCGAAATTTGAATTATTCTTGTTTGGCAAACTTCGATTCATAAGGTACTGTTGATTCTCTTACCTACTTAGACTAGTATTTTACCCGTGCGATGCACGGATTAGTGCTCTTTGTTAATCTGCATTATGTAGCTATGCGTGCATTGCTCGTGTCATTTTGTATAATCAAACCTAGATTTTAGGCAACAATAATTCCTCCCATAACAACTTAAATTTATACAAAATAATTTATCATCATCACTGTAGCAACACCCAACAGTAACAATATAACTATATATATGTACAATGCATTAATGTTCCAACCAAGTGAATGTTGAAGTATACTCAATATTATTTTATAGAAGTCCCATTTTAACTTTTAACACCTTTACACAATCAATCTTGATAAGGAAATGACAGCTAATTTAGTCTTCAGCTTTGCTCAAATGCTTATACTAATTTAAGAAACTCAACGTTGTTCTTGAATTGGGAATAACCTTGCTGTGTTAAATGTTATGAGTTTAATTTCTATTATATGATGTCATGGAATAAAAGAACGGCAGGTTAGCAGAAGAGAAATAACTAATAATTTACCATGATCTATCCACTTATTGCATTTTCTCCTTCAAATACCAACTTATGGCCGGATATGTTTTTTCTATATGTACACCTTAAGTCATGTCTATTGGCAAAACTACCCCTTAAATCATCAACTTTGGAAAAAGGATGTCCCCAGATTAACAAATCATCAACTTTGGTAGGCTAATTTGTAACTAGAATGTCAAAGTATCAACAAAATAGTCAAATTCTTACTCACTACATCAACAAAGTTTATGATTTGCTGATTTGGGGGCTAATTTTTTTTTTCAAAGTTGATGCGTTGGTGTTAGTCTTGCAAATACTGAGATTTGCGTGAAGGTAGTTTTGCAAATGTTTGAGGGGTATACATACAAAAACACAGTTCAATTTTTTGGCTTACTATGTGCATCAGATTTGGTATATCGTCTTTATATGAATGACATTTTTCTCCATGGAAGGATTAAGCGAGTTCAAGTAGAAAGTTAAATGCCACACTTCTTCTGCTCCTCTTACCTTGTGATGATTTCCTGTTGATGGTCATTCCTCTCTTTGACTCATAAGCCAAAAAAATTACTTTCATTCCGTTATTGCTTAGGGCTTTATTGTTCAACAGATAATTGTTCTTGTGAATTTGCACATAGAGTTTGAAGCAATGGTTCCCCTTATATTTCATCTCTAGTTTTTTGTGATATGTATGGGTTTTGTGATTTTGTCTCATGTGGATATTAAGAATTTCGAACTCGTGAGAGAACAAGCAGAAAACAGTTTGAACCTCAAGCTTGAGGAGGGACAATAAGTTTTTGTTTTTGTTTTTGTTTTTGTTTTTGTTTTTTTAGGAAAAATAACTTTTTACTCTTGAAAGTAATTGATTGCTTGATAATTGAAGTCCTTAATCATAAGACATAAAGAAGCTAACATTTTTTAGTTTAGCGGTAGGATACTGTTGCAACCCAAGAAACAAGGAAGTTTCTAACATTTTTTAGTTTAGCCGGCGGGGACGACCGTTTCCTTCAATCCTGTCACATTAGAAGCGACTTCCTTACATCATCACAATTAAGTCAAATCAAGTATCTTTCACTCCATATCACATATCCGATGGGGATAACCAATGGCATTAAATGTGTACCCAATGGATGTCACTCTTGGATCACAACACGAATTACAAAATTGAATCTTCAAATGATAGATATCTCTTCGGTGCACATTTAATGTCATAAGTCATTTCTGATGGATACTTTCTATTGGATTCAAAACATCTTGCACCTGACAAGTTCCCCTTCTACATCCAATGCTCTCATTATAGTTCATTTGTTCCTTTCTAACTACATTTGCTCGAGCTAAGTATCGAAGGAGTTTTGGCTAGGTCCTGGCCTTAGCCCCTTGATGTGCTCTTTACTGGTTGCTAGATATTCTGATGTCTATCAACGTTTTCTTTTTGTTAGGATGTTGTTATCGAGCTTTCTAAAGTACATGAAGGTATCTAGGCAATTGTCTTCCCTAGAGTAGTTGTGAAACATTTGATAGAACAAACTGGGTTGGATGCTGCAGGAATTTTTTTCTTTTATAACTCTCACTATAATTTTTTTAATTTTGTATTATCATAAAAGCATATTCTCCTTCAAATACCAACTTATGGCCGGATATGTTTTTCTATATGTACACCTTAAGTCATGTCTATTGGCAAAACTACCCTTAAATCATCAACTTTGGAAAAGGATGTCTCCGATTAACAAATCATCAACTTTGGTAGGCTAATTTGTAACTAGAACAAAGTATCAACAAAATAGTCAAATTCTTACTCACTACATCAACAAAGTTTATGATTTGCTGATTTTAATTTTTCAAAGTTCATGCGTTGGTGTTAGTCTTGCAAATACTGAGATTTGCGTGAAGGTAGTTTTGCAAATGTTTGAGGGGTATACATACAAAAACACAGTTCAATTTTTTGGCTTACTATGTGCATCAGATTTGGTATATCGTCTTTATATGAATGACATTTTTCTCCATGGAGGGATTAAGCGAGTTCAAGGAGAAAGTTAAATGCCACGCTTCTTCTGCTCCTCTTACCAAGTGATGATTCCCTGTTGATGGTCATTCCTCTCTTTGACTCATAAGCCAAAAAAATTACTTTCATTCCGTTAATGGTTGGGGTTTTAATGTCCAACAGATAATTGTTCTTGTTAATTTGTACAAAGAGCTTGTAGAAATGGTTCCCCTCATATTTCATCTCCACTTTTTGTGATATGAATGGGTTTTGTGATTTTGCCTCATATGGATATTAAGAATTTCGAACTCGTGAGAGAACAAGCAGAAAACAGTTTGAAGCTCCAGCTTGAAGAGGGACAATAAGTTTTAGTTTTTGTTTTTGTTTTTCTAGGAAAAATAACTTATTACTCTTAAAAGGAACTGATTTCTTGATAATTGAAGTCCTCAATCATATGACATGAAGAAGCTAACATTTTTTAGTTTAACGGTAGGAAACTGTTAAAACCCAAGAAACAAGGAAGTTTCTAACTTTTTTTGGTTTAGCAGGCGGGCAACGACTGTCTCCTTCAATCCTGTCACATTAGAAGCGACTTCCTTACATCATCACCATTAAGTCAAATTAAATATCTTTCATTGCATATCACATATCCGGTGGGGATAACCAATGACATTAAATGCGTACCCAAGGGATGTCACTCTTGGATCAGTGCACCAATTACAAAATTGAATGTTCAAGGGATAGATATCCCTTCGGTGCACATTTAATCTCATAAGCCATTTTTTATGGATACTTTCTATTCGATTCAAACCATCTTGCACCTGGCAAGTTACCCTTCTACATCCAGTGCTCTCATTATAGTTCATTTGTTCCTTACTAACTACAATTGCTCGAGCAAAGTGTCGAAGGAGTTTTGGCTAGGTCCTGGCCTTAGCCCCTTGATGTGCTCTTTACTGATCGCTAGGTATTCCGATGTCTATCAATGTTTTCTTTTTGTTAGGAGGTTGCTATCAGGGTTTCTTTATGCCGTGATGCGCTACATTGATTTGTTGAAAGGGAGAAGATAGTTTGGAGAGGAATTTTACGTTTTGTTTTACATCTTCAGATAGAATCTTAAGAAATCAAATGATAATGATACAAGGTGTTTTCCCCTTAGTTGATCACTTGATCTATTCAGATGAAAAAGAAATGTTCTACTGAGGACAGTGGCAGCCAAAGCTGGAGCAGTTTGTGAGGAGTTCACATGTCAAAGAGGTGGAAAAAGAGTCGTATAGGGATGTATTGTTCATATGCTTATTGTGGGTCTATGTAACATTTATTGTGCATATTATTAAAAAAGACAGCATTCACTATGAAAATTTGTCCTCATTAGTGGTATGTAGTGATCTGGTTACTGATTAAGTTTTCTTTTAAAGTATATGCTAAGAAAATCTAAATTTTCAATATTATTCTTGCAAATTACCAAGCTACAGTTTATTCTCAAAAAAGAAGGGTCGAAAAGGAAAATACCTCAAAAACATTAGATTAGTGCCGGAGAAAAAATTTGTAAGCTCACATCATAACATAAGGTGAAAAAGGAAAAATAGCAACACAGTTATCCCTTCGATATCAATTAGGCTTGGTGCAATCCAGGCAAAATTTCTATGGGGAAAATGGCAAGCAACCATTTCGTTATAAACGTTCACTACCACGCAACCGTAGCAAAACTTAACAAAATAGAGGAAAACTGGCACTCACAAGAAAGAAAACATAACTGATAACCAAAATAGCACTGAAGCTTCAAGCTTCTAATAGGTCCAACATCTAGCTCTGAGATCCACAATGATCATGAAGAGAGAGATGCAACAAACTAATAGAGCTCACTTTTGTCTGGTGCCATAGCTTGGTCCCGGCCATGGCTGCATCCTGCCATGACTAATGCTACTACCTTGATAACAAAAAGAGGGGGGAGGGAATAGAAGAACAAACTGTAGAGGGAGAGAGATGGATGAATCTTAATATTTCCTTCTAAATCCTTACCATTGAGATATATGGATTACAATTCCCAACCTCTCTCTTTAACACCTCAGTGTAACTGAGACGCGGGCGTCCCTCAACTGTTGCTGGCGTTTCCCCACCTGCTCTGCACCAGCAACCTTGGCCTCTGTTGCCTTCTACCATAATAATTTTCCAGACAATTGTTGCACGTGTTTTGTTTGTACCCGTTAAAATTGTATTCTCAGATAATAATACTCTTATGAGAAACAACCAACCCAATTAATTCCAAGAAAATTATTGCCTACATACCTTAATGTACTTTCAAATCAAACAACTTCCTGACTAATAGGCTGCACACAATAAGCTAAGATTGACATGCAAAAATGCACGGCAGACTGTAAAACTCGGTGAGGCACGCAACTTCAACATGATTTACAAGCTCCAAAATGTTCACAGGACAAAAATTCATATGGCTAGTGAGGCTTCTAACAATCCATTAAACTGAGAACATGGTAAGTCTTATTGGCACTGCATACTAGTTCGCAATTCTAATAAGGTAGCTGGATCAACAAACAAACATAGGTTAAGACCGAATAGAAAACATAACCTCCATTTACCAATTACCGCTCCCCTTCACCAAATCAATATAGGGCTCAACCGCATAAACGAAACAATAAGGCATCCCAAGCTTCCTCTCCTCCTGGCGTCTCGGCCGCCACCATCTCTTCCCCTCCAAAGTGCACATGAAAATCCAACTATTCCCATCCCACTCTGTCATAATGAAGCAAACAATCCCATTCCGATGACCTATATAGGAATGAATCTCTGTCATGAACTCCTCAGAATATTCTTCAGGCATGTAACAATAAATTTCAAATTCCATTCTCACCCAATTCATCTCCCAAATCCCAACCCTAGCATAATCCCACGGCTCCGCCTCCACCACTGTCCCAACCACGAACAATCTGCCGTCAAAAACCAAAACCTTCTGCATGTCAGGCAACCACGTTGTAGGCAAATTCACATCCAAATCCCGCCATACGCCTCCTCCGACCGAATCGAGGGCAAGCAGACGCGTCGGGGCGCTGCATGTCAGGCAATAGAAAACCCCGTTGAGGACGGCGCAACTCGAAATCGAAGTGTATGGCCCCGCAAATTCCACTCCCATCGTCCAGTCTCCGGTCACCGAGTCGAAGGTCCGGGATTGGATCCGGTGGCCGGCGGTGGATACGGTCAGGATCTTGAAATCGCGGTCGCCGGAGGAGATTAGGGCTAGAGGGCAGAATCCGTCGGCGGTGTTTGGGATTTCGACGGGAGGGGACGAGGAGGACAAGGGATTGTAGGCGACGAGGAGGGGGCCGGAGGAGGGTTCGGAGGCGAGGAGGAGGTGGCCGGAGGGGGAGTGGACGGGGAGAGTGGAGGGAGGGAGGGGGAGGGGGAGGGGGAGCCAGCGATCGAGGAGAGGGTCGTACGCGTCGGCAACGGGAGAATCTCCGTCGGAGAAGAGGAAGAGGGGCTGGTTAGGGTTAGGGTAGGAGGAGGCGAAGGAGGGGGAGCGGATGAGGCGGCGGAGGGAGCGGGAGGCGGCGGAGCAGCGGAGGAGGGTGGAGATCGGGAGGAGGTAGAGGATTCTTGACTGGATCTCGACCGGGAGGAGATCGAAGGGGAAGGAGGAGGAGGAGCTTCGGATATCCATGGCGGGTTCAAAGTTCTGGGGATTTTTGGGGGCGGGGGAAGAGAGCGGCGTTGGCCTGTTGGATGTTTGTGTTTTTTCAGTTGTGACCATGGGGTTTATTTTGGTTTTTTTTTAGATATTAGTCCTTTATATCTTCAATAATTACATATTAGTTCCTTTAAAATCTTCAATGAGTGTATATTTGTCCCTCGGATCTTTAAAATTGCATATTAGTCGCTCAAATCCTATAGGGTCTTGCAAATGGTCCTTCAAGTTAAATCACGTTAGATTTGAGGGGAATGTTCCATCGAATCTAACGGTTAGAGGCAAAGTGACCGTTTTACCCCTCTATAATGTCCCACAACCACTTTCTTAATAGATTTAAAGCCAATACTAGCTTAAAATAAATCCAAACTCATTTGAGTTCTTTTCCAATGGTTAGCAAAAAAGCCCAACCTAAAGTTCAGCTTCACAAATGTTTGAAACTTCGAAGAGAGGGATGGTTTGGTGATTGCAGAGTTTAGGTTAGGAGTTTACTCCGATCATGATTAAGATTTTCAATTAAAATGCTAACTGAGGGACCATTTTGCGAGGCCCTATAGGTTTGAGGGACTAATATGCAATTTCTAAGATTAAGGGGAAAAATATGCAATTATTAAATATTTAAGGGACTAATATGCAATTTCTAAGATTTGAGAGACTAATATGCAATTATTAAATATTTAAGAGATTAATATCTAAAAACCCTTTTAGATGTTAGTCATCTTCAATAATTATATATTCGTCCCTCAGATTTTTAAAATTGCTTAAAAATTCCTCAAATCCTAATATCGATACGACAAATTAATTCCTCAATAACCAAAATAGGCCAGATTTATATTTTGGTTTTTCAATATTAGTCTCTGAAATCATTCATATTATGAAATTAGACCCCTACATCATGGAAATTGTCACTATCTTCGCCAAGTTCTAAGTTATTTTGAAATTAGTCCCTCAAACCAAGAGTGAAAAGAAACAAATAGAGAGAAATTAGTCACCCAAAATCATTGAAATTGCTAATAGAATACCAAATTCTCATAAATCGTCTCTAACGAATCCCTCTGAATCCTACTTCTACTCTTATTGCAGAAACTAACTTCAAAGTAGCTTGAAGATTCGGGGAATCTAATAGCAATTTCAATGATCTAAGAGATTGATTTCAAAATATCGTAAGAATTAAGGGATCTAATAGCAATTTCAATGAATTGAAGAATGATTTCAAATTTAAGGGACTAATTTCAAAATATAAAAGATTTTGGAAGGAAAATGTAAGCGGAATGATCAGCGCTCGGATCGCTGATGGCTTTGAGAAAAGTCCCCAAAATCCCCCTCCTCCTCAAACCCCAAAACCCTAATCCAATCCCAATCCCAAACCCTAACCCTAACCCTAACCCTAACCCCTCAATCTCCTCCCTCCTCCGCTCCTCCCGCCTCTCCGACGCCTCCCAGGCCTTCAACCTCTTCAAACCCTCCCTCGACTCTCGACCCGAGCCCTCCCTCTACAACCTCCTCATCTCCGCCTTCGCCAAACACAACCAGCACCAACAAGCTCTACAATGGTACCACACCATGATCCAAGATCGGGTCAAGCCCGACGTGTACACGTTTAACATCCTCATCGGTAGCTCGATTCGGGACGGTGGGCTTGAGTCGGGGTTGGAGTGGTTCAAGGAAATGAAGAGGAGAGGGTTGAAGCCCAATGTGGTGAGCTTTAATACCTTGATTTCGGGGTTTTTTAGAGAGGGGAAAATTGATAAGGGGGTCGCGATTGCTCGTGAAATGCTAGACATTGGTTGCGCGTTTTCGGTGGCGACTTGCGAGATTTTGATCAATGGGCTTTGTAGTGGAGGGAGAGCTTTAGAAATGTGCGAGATTTTGATGGGTTTCTTAGCGAAAGGAGCGGTGCCTGATGGGTTCGATTGCTTCGTGTTAGTCGAAGCTTTATGCAACAGTGGGAAGGAGGATAGAGCTATCAAGCTTGTCGATTCGTTGTGGGAGAATGGGAAATCGGTAAATGTTGTGACTTGTAGCTCATTAATGGAGAGCTTGAGGAAATGTGGGAAGATAGACGAAGCTATTGGGTTTATGGAGAGAGTGATGGAGAAGGGGATGGTTTTGGATAGGATTAGTTGCAATTGTTTGTTTGAAGATCTTTGTGATGCTGGGAGGACAATGGAGGCGAATAGGTTGAGGGTTTTGGGGGGAAAGAAAGGTTTTGATGCGGATGGTACGACATTCGGGATATTGGTTCGTGGGTTTTCAAGGGAGGGGAGGGTAAGGGAAGGGGAGAAGGTTGTCGATGAGATGTTGGATGGGGGTTTTATACCGAACATTGCGACTTATAATAAGTTGATGGACGGATTGAAACGTCATAGCAATCATGTTTTCAGATCTATAGGTGTGTCTGGCCAGGAGTAAATGGATTTATGTGCGGTTCTAGCTATATCTAAATCCCAATATGAGTGTTTGGTTGGATGTGGTTATAATTTTCAATTATTGTAAAAATAAAAAAAATGAAATATCTTGTAACAGTGTCCAAGAAAACTTGAGAGGACAATTGAGGTGAATAGATTGGATGTTTTGGTGGAAAGAAAGAGTTGAAACCGGATGGGGTAACATTTGGAATATTGGTTTGTGGGTTTTCGAGAGAGGGGAAGGTGAAGGAAAGGAGGTGGTTGAGAAGTTGGATGGTGGCTTATACGAATATTCCGACTTATAATAAGTTGATGGACATGTTGACATGCAGAGTAATCGCTGGATCTAAAGGTGTGCCTGGTCAGGAGTTGAAGGTTCTTTGCTATATTTAAATTTCAAGGTAGCTGTTTCGCTGGATGTTTGATGCAATTTTACATTGTTGTTATCCAACGAAATATCTTGAATACTAGAGTTTGAAGGACTTTGGGAGGATGATGAAGGTGAATATATTGAGGGTTTTGTTTAGAAAGAAAAGGTTTGAACCGTGGGACAACATTGGGATACTGATTCGTGGGATTTCGAGTGAAGGGAGAGTGAGAGAAGGGGAGAAGGTTGTCGATGAGATGTTGGATGGGGTTTTATACGAACATTGCGACTTATAATAAGTTGATGGACGGATTGAAACGTCATAGCAATCATGTTTTCAGATCTATAGGTGTGTCTGGCCAGGAGTAAATGGATTTATGTGCGGTTCTAGCTATATCTAAATCCCAATATGAGTGTTTGGTTGGATGTGGTTATAATTTTCAATTATTGTAAAAATAAAAAAAATGAAATATCTTGTAACAGTGTCCAAGAAAACTTGAGAGGACAATTGAGGTGAATAGATTGGATGTTTTGGTGGAAAGAAAGAGTTGAAACCGGATGGGGTAACATTTGGAATATTGGTTTGTGGGTTTTCGAGAGAGGGGAAGGTGAAGGAAAGGAGGTGGTTGAGAAGTTGGATGGTGGCTTATACCGAATATTCCGACTTATAATAAGTTGATGGACATGTTGACATGCAGAGTAATCGCGTTTTCGGATCTAAAGGTGTGCCTGGTCAGGAGTTGAAGGTTCTTTGCTATATTTAAATTTCAAGGTAGCTGTTTCGCTGGATGTTTGATACAATTTTACATTGTTGTTATCCAACGAAATATCTTGAATACTAGAGTTTGAAGGACTTTGGGAGGATGATGAAGGTGAATATATTGAGGGTTTTGTTTAGAAAGAAAAGGTTTGAACCGGTGGGACAACATTGGGATACTGATTCGTGGGATTTCGAGTGAAGGGAGAGTGAGAGAAGGGGAGAAGGTTGTGGATGAGATGTTGGATAAGGATTTTATACCAGATATTGTGACTGATAACAAGTCGATGGATGGTTTGTAATGTCGGACCAAGTGGATTATCACATCTAAAGGTGCATTTGGTCAGGAGTAGGTCAGGAGTAATTGGATATTGAAAATTCCAAGAAAACTGTTTTGTTGGATGTTTATTGCTACAGTCAGTTGTAGAGAGAGGTTTCAAGGATGGAGGAGGTGAATACATTGATGAGTTTCTGGATACTTGGTTCGTGGATTTTAGAGGGAGAGTGAGAGCGGGCGAAGGTGAGTGTAAAAGAGTGGATTGCATCATCGAAGTAAATACTACCCTGGTGACTGTAAGAGAGCGGCACTGTTCTTAGTACCAATTATGAGACAAATGAGGATCAAATGATAATAATACATGATAAGCTTTCTCACAGTTGCATAGATTTAAAAAAAAAAAAAAAAGAGTTGTTCTACTGAGAACTGTGGCAGCAGAAGCTGGAGCAGTTTGTGAAGAGTCAACATTCGAAAGAGATGAAAAAAGTTTCATATAGTTATGTTTTGTTCATACGCTTATTGCGGGACTTTGTACCCTTTTTGTGTGTATATTAATAAAAAGGTCAGTTACTATGAAACAATGTTCTCATTTCCAAGCGGTATATAGCATACTGGTTAAGTTTTCTTATAGTATATGCTAAGAAAATCTAGATTTTCAATGTTATTCTCAGAAAGTACCGAGCTATAGTTCATTCTCGAAAAAGAAGGTAGAAAAGAAAATACTTCAAAAACAGGTCAGAACCATTAGACTAGTTCAGGAGAAAAAGTTGTAAGCTCACATCATAGGATTTCCTTTATAAAACAAGGGATAAATAGAAAGGAGAAAATTTGTAGAGAGAGAGACAGTGAGAGAGAAGGAAGGAAGGAGGAAGAAAGAAGATATGAGTGTAGAATTAGTTTAGCATGATTCTCTTTAACTTCCTTGTAAACTCATACCTTTGCATATATGGATTACAATTCTCTCTGTGGACATTTTCAGTGTAACTAACTAAGAAACGCCCTCATCTGTGGCACGCCCTCATCTGTGGCAAGTGATATAGGAAACAAGCATATAATCATATTTAGCAAGATGAAGATCCAATCCAATTATTTCTAGTGTATCAATTCAAATGCGTTCACAACTACTATGTAGAAAATCATCATCTTCTTTAGAATCTGACAATAATATCCTAAGCTCACAATAAACAAATTTTATAAGGTTAACCCATGAAAATACATGGTGATCATCAAAATTGGTGATGCACCTGTTCAACACAATTTAGTATGTAAAACAAAACAAAACTTCATTTTGCCAATTACTTCCAAACTATTTGTTCCCTTTCACCAGATCGATATGGGGTTCCACGGTGAAGGAAAGGAGGTGGTTGAGAAGTTGGATGGTGGCTTATACCGAATATTCCGACTTATAATAAGTTGATGGACATGTTGACATGCAGAGTAATCGCGTTTTCGGATCTAAAGGTGTGCCTGGTCAGGAGTTGAAGGTTCTTTGCTATATTTAAATTTCAAGGTAGCTGTTTCGCTGGATGTTTGATGCAATTTTACATTGTTGTTATCCAACGAAATATCTTGAATACTAGAGTTTGAAGGACTTTGGGAGGATGATGAAGGTGAATATATTGAGGGTTTTGTTTAGAAAGAAAAGGTTTGAACCGGTGGGACAACATTGGGATACTGATTCGTGGGATTTCGAGTGAAGGGAGAGTGAGAGAAGGGGAGAAGGTTGTGGATGAGATGTTGGATAAGGATTTTATACCAGATATTGTGACTGATAACAAGTCGATGGATGGTTTGTAATGTCGGACCAAGTGGATTATCACATCTAAAGGTGCATTTGGTCAGGAGTAGGTCAGGAGTAATTGGATATTGAAAATTCCAAGAAAACTGTTTTGTTGGATGTTTATTGCTACAGTCAGTTGTAGAGAGAGGTTTCGAAGGATGGAGGAGGTGAATACATTGATGAGTTTCTGGATACTTGGTTCGTGGATTTTAGAGGGGAGAGTGAGAGAGCGGGCGAAGGTGAGTGTAAAAGAGTGGATTGCATCATCGAAGTAAATACTACCCTGGTGACTGTAAGAGAGCGGCACTGTTCTTAGTACCAATTATGAGACAAATGAGGATCAAATGATAATAATACATGATAAGCTTTCTCACAGTTGCATAGATTTAAAAAAAAAAAAAAAAGAGTTGTTCTACTGAGAACTGTGGCAGCAGAAGCTGGAGCAGTTTGTGAAGAGTCAACATTCGAAAGAGATGAAAAAAGTTTCATATAGTTATGTTTTGTTCATACGCTTATTGCGGGACTTTGTACCCTTTTTGTGTGTATATTAATAAAAAGGTCAGTTACTATGAAACAATGTTCTCATTTCCAAGCGGTATATAGCATACTGGTTAAGTTTTCTTATAGTATATGCTAAGAAAATCTAGATTTTCAATGTTATTCTCAGAAAGTACCGAGCTATAGTTCATTCTCGAAAAGAAGGTAGAAAAGAAAATACTTCAAAAACAGGTCAGAACCATTAGACTAGTTCAGGAGAAAAAGTTGTAAGCTCACATCATAGGATTTCCTTTATAAAACAAGGGATAAATAGAAAGGAGAAAAATTTGTAGAGAGAGAGACAGTGAGAGAGAAGGAAGGAAGGAGGAAGAAAGAAGATATGAGTGTAGAATTAGTTTAGCATGATTCTCTTTAACTTCCTTGTAAACTCATACCTTTGCATATATGGATTACAATTCTCTCTGTGGACATTTTCAGTGTAACTAACTAAGAAACGTCCCTCATCTGTGGCACGTCCCTCATCTGTGGCAAGTGATATAGGAAACAAGCATATAATCATATTTAGCAAGATGAAGATCCAATCCAATTATTTCTAGTGTATCAATTCAAATGCGTTCACAACTACTATGTAGAAAATCATCATCTTCTTTAGAATCTGACAATAATATCCTAAGCTCACAATAAACAAATTTTATAAGGTTAACCCATGAAAATACATGGCTGATCATCAAAATTGGTGATGCACCCTGTTCAACACAATTTAGTATGTAAAACAAAACAAAACTTCATTTTTGCCAATTACTTCCAAACTATTTGTTCCCCTTTCACCAGATCGATATGGGGTTCCACGGTGTAAACGAAACGATAACGCATTCCACTATCATGTGCTTTTTCAATGTTCTCATCAAAATCAATTGTATATCTTTCTTTTGTCTTTTGTGAGCTTTTCTTATACTGTAGCTATTGGCGATTCTTCGAGTATAGCCTTATTCCTAATATGAATGGATGTCCAATAATAATTATTCTCCTTTTTTTAGTTTCATTGAATCCAAATGTTATTATCCATTGGTTTTCCCCAATATCCCAATAAACTAGTTATTGTATAAAAGAAACTCCCAAATTGGGGAAATTATTTTAATGATCCCTTTAGTATTACTTCTACACTCTATTATTTGAAGAAGTATGCAAGTTCTTCGGAATCTTGTACATTTAAATGAAGTTATTTGTTGTTTTTATAACATGCCTTTCCTATAATGCAATCTCTGTATTTAGACACTTTTCTTCCCCTCTTTTCATGCAATGTGAATTCAGTATCATGCACTTTTCAATGTTCTTATTAAATTCACTTGTTGGCATTTATTTGGGGTTAATTTTAGAAACCCGCCCTCAATTATGGTGGTCATCTCAGAAAAACCCCCTCAACTATTTTAACTCTAGAAAACCCCTCAATTAGGGAGTTGTTGTAGATAACCCCTCAACTTTCAAAATATTATTTAACCCCCTCAACTTTTCTCGCTTAACTCTCTAAACTAATATAATTTAAATCTAAAGGAACAAATAATTTACAATGACCACACTATCCCTAAGACATTAAAATTTTTACCATAGTGTTTATTTTTTAACTTTTTTTGGTTAAAAATAACTTTCATTTTATTTCTCCCTCTTCTTATTCCTCCATCTTCATTGCTAGGTTTAGGTGCAAATCTAATTTTTTCTTTCTTTTTGAAACACTAAACTTCTTTTATTTTCTGCTTATCCATGCTTGTAATGTTTGAACAATTGAAACTTTTAAATTATTTTTTTGAAGAGTAGTTTCCTCATCAAAACCCATCGAATCGAAGTCTAATATTTTGATTGGGTTGGGTTTTAAACTCACATGCATGAATTTTTTTAATCAAGGGTATTTTAATCATTGCATATTTTAAATTAATAATATTAGGAGGGTTATTTGAAAAAAACTAGAAAGATAAGGGGGTTTTGTGAGACACCCATAGTTAGGGTGGGTTTAGTCATATTTTGAAAGTTGAGGGGGTTATCTACAACACCCTCAAAATTGAGGGGCCTTTTTAATGATAAAATAGCTGAGGGGAGTTTTCTGAGATAAGCCTCATAGTTGAGGGGGGTTTTCTAAAATTAACCCTATTTATTTTTTCCATTTTGTGAATCTTAATTATTCATTGCAGTTGCTTTTGATTCTTCCAATATATAGTCCCTTCCTGCAACGATGGGTGTCTAATAATTCTTTTTCTCCTTTTCCATCAACATGCATAGTAATGTCCACATTGTTAAAGTTGTAGGGTAGTTACACTGAATCCAAATGCTATTGGTTTCTCCAATATCCCAAAAAAAAATTTACTGTATCCACTGTTGAAAACAAGAGAAGGGAGTGTGAATGAAGAAGAGAAAGTTGTGGATTAGATGTTGGATATGTATTTTATACCAAATATTTGCACTTACAATTAGTTGATGGATGGGTTGCATCATCAGAGCAAACGGATTATCATATCTAAAGGTGTGTCTGGCCAGGAGTAGTTGAATTTCCGTTCAGTTAAATTCCAATACGACTGTTTCGGTTGGATGTTGTTGCAACTTTCAAATTTTGCTCAAAATGATATATCTTGAAATAAGTCTCTGAGGCACTTTAGGAGGATGATTGAGAAGAATAGGATGAGGATTTGGCGGGATAGAAAGGGTGGAGGAGATTGTGGATGAGATGTTGGATAAGAATTTTATACCGAATATTGCGACTAATAATAGGTTGATGAATGGGTTGCAACGTCAGAGTAAGCATATTTAGAGATCAAAATGTGTGTTTGGTCAAGAGTAGTTGGATTCACGTGTGGTTGCAACTACATTCAAATTTCAAGATAACTGTTTTGATGGACATTGTTACAATTTTCGATTGTTAAAATGTGAAATACCTTGCAAATAATAGCTGAGGAACTTTGGGAGAATGGCGGCAAATAGACGGAGGATTTTGGGTTGTAAGACGGATATTGAGCCTCATGTGATGGACATTCGGGAGATTGGTTCGTGGGTTTTGCATAGGGGAGTAAGAGAAGGGGTCAAGGTTGTGAATGAGACGCTGGATGCAGATATTACCACATACTATTACTTGTAATAAGTTAATTGACGTATTGCCAGCTTGGAGAAATCACTCCTTTTAGTGACTATGAAAGATCGGGGAGAAACCGTGACACCGAAAGCTTGGGTGATCCATGGACACCAAGGTGGCATACACCACGCCAATTGGAGAAGGTCATGTGGCACAAACTACTTGCAAATGAGAAGGTGATAGAATTAAATAATTTTTCTTGTGCTATGCACCTCCTCTTATTGGTGTGGTGTATGCCACTTGGTGATCATTGAGCACCTAAGAATTTTTCTGAAGGTGGAGCAATTTTAACCCTCAGCATTGGAAAAATGTGAAGGTGTTCTGCAAGAATGTTTTATTCATACTCATTTTGGGGTTTGTACCATTTATTTATTGTTATTATTAACGAAAAGGGAGGTCTCATTATGAAAAATTGTCCTTCTTTCAAGTGTGTCGCATGTATATGCATGTTTTTAGTCTTTTACACCTCAGACATAAGCTCAGGGGTCGTTGGTAGCTTTCATTAATTAAGGTAGTTAAAACTGCAAATACATGCAACAGGATTAATTTTTTATAAAAATAAAAGTAAAAAGATAAGGGGTCCGATACAACTGCTTTGGCATTAAGTGTTGTTGCCACTTTCTGATTTTTGAAAAACAAAACGCCTTGAAAATAAGAGTTTGAAGAACTTACTTTGAGAGGACGAAGGAGGCGAAATAGCTTGATGAGCTTTTGGATATTTGTTATAAGTTGATCGCGAGCTCAAAGAAAGCACTCTTCTCAGGATGTATGAAGAGTGGCAGGGGAGAGACTGTGACAACGGAAGCTCGAGAAATTTGTGACCCCTCAAGATTTGAATTTGTTGCAAAATTGTTGTATGGGGATATGTTGCATTCATGTTGAATGTGAGATTTATGTACTATTCTTTTTATTGCTGTTTTCCTAATAAAATAGGGTGGTTACGAGGAATATCTACGAAATGAGCACTTCTTGCTAAACTCAAATATTATGAGGTCAAACATGGGACAAGAACTCAAATATTATGACCGCAAACAATATCAATTTGACAAAAAATATCAAAAGTCATTAGCGGTACAATTAGTATACAATTTCATGAACAGTTATCCAAACAATTAAAACATTGATATGATCATCTAATTATGACTATAAAATAAATATGATGACCAGTGATCCAATTGACCCCAAAATAGTTCAAAAGTTAAAAGCTTACATCACAACAAAAGCCGGGAAAAAGAAGAGAGATATATCATACTTTTTTAATGGAAATATAGCACCATACTTGTTCATTTCTTTCAATGGTTGACACATTAAGATGGGCTTGGTGAAATCCAAGTACAAATCCTGGTACATGCAAATTATTCAAAAGACAACAACCAACCTTTCTGTTACAACCTCCACAAAACATTCAATGGGAAAAACAAGCTCACTGAAACTAGTTTCATAGGTCCACAGATAGATGCAGCAGACTAATAGAGCTCGTTTTCCTTATGGGTATGAATCACACAATCTGAAGTAGGATACGAGATACAAGTAAGCACATAGCCCTTCTCCATCTGCTCTTCATCAAGAAACGACCCATCAGACTGATCGACCGAACCAGAAACCTTGAAGCCAGCACAAGTCGAGCATGCACCAGCTCTGCAAGAATATGGAAGCTCTACTCCTGCAGTCTCAGCCGAGTCAAGGATGTAAGCATCATCGGGGGCTTCAAATTCATGTTCATCGCCTTCTGGCCCAATGAGCTTCACCGTGTAAGTGGCCATGGCGGTTGTCTTGAAGGAGTTTGAGGTCTTGAGGCCGAATGCTTTGGATGTGCTCTTCAAGAAGCTGAGGGATGATGGGGACTTGAGTAGGGCAGAGGAAGGGGTATGGGTTTTGATGCTGCATTTGATTGCGCTGGGTGTTGAGAGGGTAGCGGTTGACATTGTTGATGCCTGATGAAACAAAGGAATGTTTTTATCTGTGAAATCTCAGAACTATTTGCATAGGAAAATATAAGAATACACGTCAAGTATATGTCAATTTCATGATTCAGTCATTTAGACCACAGAAGAAAAATTTTGCAAAAACTGGAGAAGCAAATCAATGTGAAGAGAAACTTGCGGAAGGTGCAAATCGCGTACACTTATTTTGGTCCCATGGAAAGGGCAAGTTTGCTCTTTGGAGATTTAATAGAACCCTGACCATCGTTCAGACACCAATAAAATGAGAACAAAATGATCCATGCTAATAATTCATTTACGTTTGTCTTTGAGAAAAGAGGAAATTGTGTCACTAAAATTAGTACATCAATAGAATCCAAAGAAAACTTTAGCAAACATAGGCAAGCCCATTAAAACTTTCAAGAATTCATGGTGGATTCAAAATTCTTCGACACTTCAGATTGTCAACTGATAAAAAATTTGAAAGGCGGAGAAAGAGAGAGAAAATGCATATTAGAAAATGAAGCTGATACTTCTAAAACAATACTGTCAATGATCTCTAAACTAAGGGCTAACACTATAAAGCAGGCAATGGTTGTCTCAAGACATAAGGAAAAGGTCGAGGTAACAGATTTTGAAAGATTTAGGTGCAGCAACATTAGTGAATCCTCCAAGGATTCAAACCTTGGATCTTCCCGACAACGTTTAGTCATCTAGTAGCAAGGAAAGCATGTAGTACCTTCCATATAAATTTATATAAGTTGGACCAAAACAGGGTCATAGCAAAAGCACGTAGAACTAACACCCTAAACAATGTAAGTAATATATTGTTGTGTTGCTGCCTAACCCCATACTATAAGCATGTAATGTCGATCATCTAGGCAGCTCCTTCAGATGGTTCAGTTGGGTACGATATTAGGTAATTAAATGTGTATTAGGTAATTAAATGCGTTCCCATTTATACATTAACTCTACAGCAATAGCAAAGCATTATCAAATAACAGGAGTTATGCCTCATAGAGTTCGATAATGGCAAAAGATTATGATGCTATATAGCTTATGGTATGGCCACATCATGTAGAGTAGGCATTATGCCAGTTGCATAGAGGGCCATGGATTGCACCTTTAATCTCTCAATAGTTTCGTCAAATGATTTCTTTTGAAGGATGGTTTTATTTAAATAGCCATTTCAGCCACAAGCTTTATGTGATATGTTACTAATAAGGGTGCATTCGGTCCGGATACGGCTCGAATATGATACTTACCATATCCATATCCGCTTACCCATCACGGATATGGATATACATTGGAAAGGAAAATTCATAGCCATATCCACTAAAATTGGATACGAATATACATGCGGATATATAAGCGGATATGCATGCGGATACAAAACAGACATGGGAAAACTAGATAACATTGAAAAAATATATAGTTCATGTGATACAAAAGAGTTCATTAATATGTTCTTTATATCTGAAAAGCTAAGATTAGACATCATGATCATCAAAATTAACCTCAAAACCATAATCTAAGGATTAAAACTATTGTAACAGTATGACCAATATGTATTCGGATATGGATCCGGACACTACAAAACCATGTCCGTAACCTTATCCTACTGGTTATAGATTTGAGTAACCATATCCATATCCGTTATCCTAACGGATACGATTAAGGATATTTTCTCGGATACGGATACAGTTTAGCATCCCTAGTTACTAGTCACTTTTAGGTTAATATAAACCTGAGCCCCAGACAACTGCTCTACCAGGAATATTGTGCATCCCTATACTTCTAATAATTCCCATAGTGCAATGCATTTTCTCATAAGAAAGCTTTAGGTTTCGAACATCAGAAGGAAATGTAATTTATGAATGACAAGTTCACGTAAGCAAAGACAATTCCATCGATTCACGCAGAATCACAAGCAAACAATAGTTTTTTGCACCCAAGAAATTAAGCCTAATGCGTATTAGGAAGGAAGGAGAGAGCGATCTAATTAAAATTAGTTTACCGTAAATGAATCAAGAAGCCTGAGATCTTAAAGTAATCTAGATGAGATGAGGTTGAATCACCATCAGCAAGCTCAAAGCAGAAGACAGTGCCCCCAACAAAGGAAACTTTTCCAAACCTTTTCCAGTCTTCTCAAAAGGAAAGGGTAAACGAACAAGATTTCCTGTTAACTATAACATCTCTACTCGAACGACAAAAAGAAAACTCAATGTAATTCAACTACGATTAAGGTGCTAGCAATTATGTCCAGTATATAAACTATAAAGTGTGATCTATGTTCTAAAAGGTCTTAGAAATTATAAATCCACATGCCTTCCTGATTCATAACACTGAGATATAATTAGAAAATTTCAAGCAACTCCGAAACACATCCATAAATGTGAAAGCGACAGCTCATAAAGAGCTGGGAAATGAACCATTTTCAGTAAAAATGAGATTCGATCAGGATACCAGTTAGGCAAAGAACGCTTCTTTTAATTAGAAAAAACATTTCCTAATTGGAAAATTACAGGAATAAACTCTCGATCAATCTAAATAGATAGAAAATATATCAAAAAAGATTTTTGGTGAGAAAAAATTAGTCACCTGAGGAAGAGCGGAGAATCCAAAGAGAGAGAAGAGGAATGAAAAGCGTGCCCTAATTTCTCCCTCTCTCGGTTGGCGGCCTTATTAGTGAATTTATAACTGTGAATGAGGCCAGGGGGTGTAGAGGAGAAGAACAAATTTGGCCCGGATATTATGTTTAATTACGAGATTGCCCTGGCCATGTCTCGGTTCATTGGACGGAAGTGATAAGGGTAGTTTGGGCAGATCGTTGGGATTCGGTGTACGTCCTTTCGGAGAGATCTGGGGCACGAAGGCAAGAAAATATATTTATATCGAGTAATTTTACCACAGACCCCAGAACTTTGGGAAGTTTGGCACGTAACCCTCTGAACTTCTTATCTCGCAGAACCCCTAAACTTTGGTTGGTTTCTCACTAAACACCCTGAATAAACTTATCACAACTGACTTTTTACCTTTTACCTGCGTTTTGGCAAATACAATGTCATTGAGATAGAAACCCCCCGATTTAGTAACTTGATATTTACAGGCAACATACTCCCTCCAGCAATTGAGAGTTTTCCTCTCATTGAAATGTTAAACGTCATTCGGGGGTTATACAAGATATCCAAAGGTTAATGGGAATTTTGTGAACTTAACCCAAAAATTCTTAACGGGGTTATTTTATATTTTTAAAATCAAGGAGGGCTTTCTAATAATTGTCTAAAGTTAAGGGGGTTTTATGATATTTACCCTAATAAAAACATGGCGATACTAGTACCTTAAATCATAGCTATTTTGATATTATTCCCTCAAATCTTCATATTTTGATATTAGTCCCCAAATTACCTCAATATGTTGATATTAGTTACGTTAGTTAGTGTTAAAATGGTGGGGAATATTTTATTTTCTTTAACTTTTTATTGAATGAATAGTTATACCCCCCACCCCTTCCCTTCGATCCCCTCCCTCTTCTTTGCACTCGACCATCGTCGTTGCCCCCTCTCTACCCTCTCCCTTATTCAATGGGCCTGCTCCAATGGGGTGGTGATGACATTATAGGTGATGGTGGTGATAGTGATGGTGGAGAGGCGAGGATACCGATGAAGAAGGTGATGGAGGAGGAAGTGAGAATATTTTGGGTGGGGATAGAGGAGATGGTGGAGGATGAGAGAGAGAGGGGTAATAAGATAATATTTTACTCATGGTTAGTGTTAACCCAACCATGGTTTAGGGTTTTGCATGAGAAGTGAAACAAAAGGACTAATATCAACACATTAAGATAATTTAGAGAACTAATGTCAAAATATGAAGTTTGAGGGTCTAATATCAAAATACCTATGATTTAAGGACTAATATCTAAAAACCCCAAAAAAATATTAACAGTTGGCCTCCTTAAGGCATCGACTAATATTTTAGCTCATTCTTCCTCAACAGCAAGTAGCTATTCAATAATCCCATCACATTCATCCAAACAGCTTAACAGTATAAAGTGACAAAATAAGGTCAAAATTTAATTTATGTACAAAATGTTCGTGCCTTTTGGCTATATAGTCATATGAACGGCCATAATGGACTTCAGCAGCTCTAGTTGCTGATCAGCAGACACAACTCCGAATACATTGAATCTGCAAAGAATGTTATTCAAAGGGCATCAAAGTGGTAAACTAATAATTTAAGTAAATCAGTTGTTCAATGCATTGCTATGCTAGTTCACTAATCCAATTCCAATTGTACTTCTGAGGTCAAGTTAAAGCACAACCACAGAAGAGTAAAAAATAAATAAGTTCATTATGTAAACCCAAGAGATTTAGGATCACTTTGGTACTGTTGAAGCTTATAATAAGTTGTTTATATAAACAGCTTATAGAAGTAATTTATAAAAACTATTGAAAATAACTATTTGGTAATCATATATCATAAGCTACTGCCAAAAGTCATGGTGTCTGATAAAATTGTGCTTAAAAATCATTACAAGTGGAAATTACAAAATAGACATCTTTAGTTATCAAAATAGACAAAATGCATTAAAGATATATAAAATAATAATGTCAAAAGCTAAAGGATAAATATGGAATTACAACTACAAAAATCAAAAGCTGTTTTAAAAGCATCCTCATGTTGCTTCTAAAAGCACCCGTGAAAAATAGCAGCAGTTTCAATAAGCATGTAAAATAAGTTTTATCAAACACTATTATTCACTGCTTCTTTGAAAAATAAGCATAAGCAACCAAAAAAAACAATACCAAACTGACCTTAATCAAAAAGCTCCGAGTCTGCAATGATGCACTCAAAAGCCAAATTGAAGTAGTACATTTCTGGAGTGAAAGATAATAATAACAATAATAATAATAAGAGGAGCAATAATCAGAATAACAGAGATCACAACTTTTTTCTTTGCACAAATAGACTTCTCATGTTCTCCATGCTCCAAACATTATGATACCGCCATCTTTCTCCTAACGTTAAACTTTCAATTTGAAGGTCAATCAGAGTCAAATATATGTAAAAGAAATTATCCCACATAATCCTTTACAAAATTATACAATTTTCCCTATAAATGTTGTTTTATAAAATGTATATAGCATAGGACTAGACAAGATACACTCAAGGATGCCAAACATTTAGGCATCCATCAATAGAGAACCAAATATGGATCTAAAGAGTCTTGCTGAAAAGCAATTAAAAAAACCCCTTGCACATCATAAAATACACACAGGAAATAAAATATTGTTGAAAAGATTTAACAAACTTTTTTGCATAAAGAAAGATTCAGGTACAGGATTTTCTTTTTCCATGAATGAATCAATTGTACAGATATCGTCCAGAACATAAAAAAACCATGACACAGAGAAACCACACCTCCTAATCCTCGAGTTATCTCAGAAAAATAAAGCAAGTATATGCTTCTCTAACTTCTTTAGCATACTAAATACAAAACCTTGCAGAACTATGAAACTAAGTCCAATTCGCCGAAAGTTACTGACAGCCGAAAAATCATGTGATGCATGACCAAAGGCCAGTCCTTCCATAACCAAAGCAAAATTAGGTTATTGATGTTCTTTAATCGATACCCCATTTTTTCACAACTCGTTCTTTGGCAGACATCATTACAGGATATGCTGTTGTAACTGATTCTACTCTAGAACCAGACAGAGAGCTCTGTTTGGAGATTTTGGACGATACAAATGTGAACCAATTTCTCATACCTCGTAGCACGAACAGAATCGAATTGGAGACTATAGCAAACATGACGCCTCCCTTTGCAAGTAAGAGATACTGTTACGATCGTGAAGAATTAGCTCATACCCAAGGAATTAATATAGTTTGAGTAGAGATTTGAAACTAGGCTCTAGAGAAGGATCAATTGCGGATAGACCCCTGTAGAGTTGCTGTTTAGAACATACAAGACCTTCTAGTTTTATTTTGCATAAATTGCACATAACCCCCTCATCTATACCTTTAGTTGCACCAAACCTCCCTCAAGTCACTTAGCAGCCTTAAATTCATAAGAAATAGGGGGTCACGTGCAATTTATCTTTCTAAAAATGACATTTCAGGGTTGCTAAGTGCTAGTAAATGAGTTGAGGGGGTTTTAGTTTGGGTATAGAGTCGTTTAGAACTTGCAACCCTTCAAATTTTATATTGAGTAAATTTCACAAAACACCCCTCATCAATACCTTTAGTTGCACCAAACTCCCCTGAACTCACTTAGCCACCAGAAATTCATAAGAAAGAGGTGCGTCACATGCAATTTACCTTTCTAAAAATGGCATTCAGGGGTGCTAAGTGCTAGTAGATGAGTTGAGAGGATTTAGTGCAACTAAAAAAATAGAAGAGGGACCTACATGCAATTACCCTTTTATGTTTGCAGATAAACCCCCTGAATGGAATTTTTTTTATAACTCTTTTACCCATAGAGAAAGGGGGAAATGTTTCTGATAAATAGACCCCCAAGGGCAAAAGAGTCAACAAAAAACTTCACTTAGGGGGTCTATTTGCAATAACAAAACTAGAGGACAGTTCAAAATAGCGATGCGAGAGGGGGTCAAGACCACAAGTAACCCATATCAAAAAGATCAACATTCTTACCAATGAAATGATGCCGACAATGGTAATAATTGCTTGCTGTGACTCTTCCCAGAAATGATCTCCACCGAACCAGCCGAACCATCCCCCTCCGCCGAACCACCCCCCTCCACCAGAGGCACCTCCACCACCTCTCTCCTCCCTCTTTTCAATTTCTTTATTCCATTTCTCAAACTCTGTTTTCTTTTCTCCAAGAGCGCTTTCTAATGCTTTTCTAGCTTGCTCCTGCAACCATGATGACATGATAATTAGCTATGGTGAACAAAATGAAGAAGATTCACAGCATCAAAAAGAAAATTTATCTCAAACATCTGGGGTCAACTCTCACTATAGTTTTATCTATAAGAATTCATTTCATTGATAACAGATAACCTAACACAAGCCTATTCCTTTATCCAGGCTCACAGTCAGCAGTGAAAGAAATAATAGATCGATTATAGCACCATAGCAGTGACAAAACAGCACAAAATAGCACCATGTGTGGATGTTGTTTGCTTCAAAGAGATTCTCAAAGATTCTGAAGTGATTCTTCTTCGAGCTCTTCAGTTTTTTCATTTTAAAGAATGAACTGGAGGAGGTTGAAGGGACTTAAGCTTTTCCTATATGCTACCTGCCATGTTGAACTACTTCTGATTTTGAATTCAGAGAGAAAAGGGTCTAAAGACACAGAAAGTAGAGACATGATCCACATTTACATTTTCTATTTAGAAAAATGAAGGTCCTCATTCTTAGTGTTTGGTTATTCTTGTGTTTTGAAAGAGTTTCCTCATGTTAAATAATAAACAAATGAAGTGTCTAATGAAATATCCGAAGACAAACACTATCAAAAAGAAATACCCGAGGACCCAAAAATATAAAACATAAAAAACCATTCATGATTCAACGTTAGACACAGTCATAATACGACTGTCTTCTAATTGATTAACAGTGATATGGTTAAGCCTTCACCAACCAAGAGATTCTACCAGCGAGAGACATTCAAAACATCTACATCCAAAAATCTAGGAAGTTCCTGATGGGAATTCCTAGAGTCGCATCATATTATAGCTTCCTAAGTTGCATAGAAGCCACAAAAGAGCTTAAAAATTCAAAGGTTTCTCTTTTGATGAAAACTGACATCTCATGTAAAATTTGGGGTTTTGAAATGGTTTTAGATGTAAGTTTGCGTTTGCTATGGAATTTTGAAAGGAACAGTTTCAATTGACGAACTATAATGATTGGTCTTAGATGCGAGTTCGTCGAATGAAACTTTTGATGTTAAGCCACAGTTTTACATGGACTCGTAGATTGATAGGATCTATGTTCATTCATTATTGTCAAAAGGAAATTTTATTTGTAAGATTGAGCCATCACTGTGTACCTATGGGTCTTGTGAAATAAGCATTACACATGGCTTTTGACAAGTACATATATAAGTACAAGAAACAAAAGGACAACTATTAAAAACAACAATAATAAACTCATTGGTCCAGCAAAGTCATCACTATTGGAATCCACTGTCAATAAATTCTGCTTCTAACTAAACTGAGTATTGAAATACAAGTAATTGGATATAGATTTGGGGTATACTTGCTTATTAGTATTGAACATAGTTGTTCATTGGTAATAGACATAGTTGTCAAGGTAATTAGCAAAGAAGCTGAAGAACCTAAAACTAGACGCCAACCTTAATTAATGCTAACCTTTATACAATGTCTGAGTTTGAATTGCTCAGTTCTTTTCTGATGAGTTAACTTCATATCATCTAAACCTTCATTTGCAATCATAAGTCCTTGATCTAGTGACATTTCTTATTTCCTTTTGACAATGGCTTTCAGAGATATGGCGTCGTTACTAAAGGTCCCTGACTGACATTATTTTTAATGAGAAAACTGGTTTACAGTCTATAATAAGCAACCATGTCCAATACTAAGTTTAGAACGAAGACGTTATCAGAATGCATATTGAACCCCTCCTTCTCAGTTCTTGTTAACAGAAGCCCTTCCACTTCAATCGGCTATGGCTTTAAGGCAGGGATGTCCCTTATCTCCCTATTTAGTCATCCTGTGCTCGGAAATCTTATCCCTTTTTCTTCAGAGACGGCAGATGGAAGTTTCCTTATATGGTTACCGGCCTTCTAGACCATATTCGATATTGATCATGCAGGCTATAGTGATTTTAGCGACAATTTTCACTTCCTTTACTTGGTAAATATTTGGCTTCGATATCTAATACATTTGGTTCTAGTTCTTGCACGAATCTAATCTCATTCTATGGTAACTAATGCAGGCCTCGAAAATCATCAAACTTCAACATGTGTCATAACGGTCGAGGTGTTACTCATAGCAAGCTGCAGCGGCAATAGGTGCTTGCATCAACTTAGCTAAGGTGGTGAACTCAACATGGTTCTCATATTTATCAATTGAATGGATTACCAGTGCTTAGGGCTCAGTAGTAGATATGTTAGCTTAAGGCAGTTAATTAGTACACTTTGAGGAGGAGTGATACTCTAGCCAAGAAGATAGATGTCGATATCCTTAACTCCCGTTTGAAGGAAGAGCTTCTATGTTGCATGCTCATATTTGTATAAAAAAGTTACAAACTCAGCCTTTTTCCCTTAATACTAGTTATCGTCATTAGGTACAAATTTCATTCATTCCCGTTTTCAGATAAGCTAACTTGCTCATCATGACAGAGCTAAAACATAATTTCAGCAATTATATATGCTTACATTAAACCTGCAGATAAAGAAATCCCAATAGCCCTTAAGTTTCTCCTTTTCCAATTTTACTATAGTAACTTTTAAGGGTTTTACAAAAACAACCCATTAGAAACACACCATTCGTGTGGTTTATTATAATTGGCTGAAACCTATTGGCAGAGATTTGTGTATGGACTAGAATGCATTTTTGTTAGCTTGACCATGAGAAATGTGGGTTAAGTTAACTATTTAAACACATGAATTTGATGATATCTCATTCATTTCTTCTACTTTTGTTTTCATCCACATAACTACGTGCAATATAAACAATAAGCATGTATTCCTAGCTTAATAACTATGATCACAATCAGAAATTAGTTATTACTCTGGTATATTTATTTAGAAGTTTAAAATTATTCATGAGAATTTGTCACCTGAGAAATAGAAAGATTGTTTGGGTTTTAATTATATATGTGTATTATTTATAGATTATATTTTTATAAATATATCATAGAGTGGGTGGTATAGGAAATAAATTTTATAAATGAGTTGATGAAACTTTTTATTCATCAAAGCAAAGATATGTTTATCTTCCTCAAGAGACGATCTCATATGGCTTACATACTAGATTAATTACAAAAGGTTGATTAGGAAACTATACATTCAAACAATACAAATCCTAGAAGGCACTAGTGACCTCCTCCTTGTCTGGGATACCTCCTCATCAACTCAATCCCCATGTCTTAATCCCCTCTAGCGACAAAGGTTTCAAGATTCTAGGCGTCTCCATCACCAAAAACCATATCCGATCCAGGATCTTCAATTTGACTAAGTGACCGGTGAGTGGGCGGTGGCTGGAGAAATCAAGGGCATGTATGCTTGTACATGATTGGAGGAAGATGGAAGTTTTTAGATGTGAATTTCCTTGCTTTCCGCAATGGGCTCTTGATGGGAGGAGAACAGGGTTTTATCCTGCTTGATTTGATCGGTGAAGTCGGCATGGTTCTCATATATATCAAGTATCAATTGTACGGATTCCCAGTACTCAGTGATGGAATAGTAGATATGTGAACTCTAAATAGATGTCAGAAGAAGAGATTCTATGTTGGCAGCATTGCATACTCATATTTGTATAAAAAGTTACAAACTTAGCATTTTTTTCCTTCATACTTGATACAAATTTCATTTATTCCTACCTTACATATAACATTAAAACCAAAAATTCTGTTCATCATGACAGAGCTAAAACATAATTTCAGTCATAATATATGCTTACACCAAAAGTGCGGACAAAGAAATCCTAATAGCCCACAAGTCTCTCCTCTTCCACTCTGACTAAAAAAATAAACAGAAGGGTTAACAGATCACACAAAAGATCAACAAAACCCTAATTTGACAGTAAATTAGGGCAGTTCGCTGGTTTCATCCAAATGTTTACATCTTTGAGTATGACGTGAATTTCAAACAAAATTCATAAAAAAAAGAAAAAATTCAGTTTGAAGAGAGCAGACCTGTTTCCCGCCGTCGGCGAAGAGGCAGGAATGGCGGCCATCGCACCTGAGCTGCTCCTGAAGGACGCTCCATCGAGGGTTAGGGTTTCCAACGAGAGAAGATCGAGAGGAGTACACAGGCGGTGATTTTAGGACAGATTGGATTTGAGAGTGAGATGTCGAAGGGTTGAGTTTAAGAAATAGCGCCATGGAGAAAGATAAGGCAAGCTCCTCTCTCACTGAGAGAGAGAGAGTATCTTCGAGGTTAGTCGTGATCGTTCGATGGCCCGCAGCGTTTTGGGCTGCTTCAGATTTGGCCCAGCCCAATATAGCTTATAATGTATATTTTTTTAACACCTCTCAAACAGGTTTTTTTTTTTCTTTTTCTTTTTCAATACTAAAAGTCTACCAAATGGTTAACCAGACATTTTTCGTCGACATCGGCATAACTTTTGACGGTTAAGATGCATGTGACTTAATGTAAGAGTTTTTAGATGACATGATACAGATCTAAGAAATGTGAAAATTGCATAATTATTTACTAGCAGCAATGAAAACTATCTAATTGCAGAATGGGTGGACTTTTAATACCAAAAGGTCGCCAGAGAAACATACAATACCAAATTGGTAAAGGGTGAGTTACAAAATATATCAATTTGATAATTTAGTCACAAAAAAAAAAGACCAAATAGAAACAGCAAAAAATGTTCGTTTTCTTACGCCCACTTTAAATTATTTATAGATTATATTTTTATAAATATATCATAGAGTGGGTGGTATAGGAAATAAATTTTATAAATGAGTTGATGAAACTTTTTATTCATCAAAGCAAAGATGTGTTTATCTTCCTCAAGAGACGATCTCATATGGCTTACATACTAGATTAATTACAAAAGGTTGATTAGGAACCTATACATTCAAACAATACAAATCCTAGAAGGCACTAGTGACCTCCTCCTTGTCTGGGATACCTTCTCATCAACTCAATCCCCATGTCTTAATCCCCTCTAGCGACAAAGGTTTCAAGATTCTAGGCTTCTCCATCACCAAAAACCATATCCGATCCCGGATCTTCAATTTGACTAAGTGACCGATGAGTGGGCGATGGCTGGAGAAATCAAGGGCATGTATGCTTGTACATGATTGGAGGAAGATGGAAGTTTTTAGATGTGAATTTCCTTGCTTTCCGCAATGGGCTCTTGATGGGAGGAGAACAGGGTTTTATCCTGCTTGATTTGATCGGTGAAGTCGGCATGGTTCTCATATCTATCAAGTATCAATTGTACGGATTCCTAGTACTCAGTGATGGAATAGTAGATATGTCAACTCTAAATAGATGTCAGAAGAAGAGATTCTAT
This sequence comes from Asparagus setaceus, assembly GCA_012295165.1. Taxonomy (NCBI): domain Eukaryota; kingdom Viridiplantae; phylum Streptophyta; class Magnoliopsida; order Asparagales; family Asparagaceae; genus Asparagus; species Asparagus setaceus. The sequence goes on along the minus strand of CM022708.1, from coordinate 35,118,503 downwards.
GTTGGCAGCATTGCATACTCATATTTGTATAAAAAAGTTACAAACTTAGCATTTTTTTTTCCTTCATACTTGATACAAATTTCATTTATTCCTACCTTACATATAACATTAAAACCAAAAAATTCTGTTCATCATGACACAGCTCAACCATAATTTCAGTCATAATATATGCTTACACCAAAAGTGCGGACAAAGAAATCCTAATAGCCCACAAGTCTCTCCTCTTCCACTCTGACTAAAAAAAAATAAACAGAAGGGTTAACAGATCACACAAAAGATCAACAAAACCCTAATTTGACAGTAAATTAGGGCAGTTCGCTGGTTTCATCCAAATGTTTACATCTTTGAGTATGACGTGAATTTCAAACAAAATTCATAAAAAAAAGAAAAAATTCAGTTTGAAGAGAGCAGACCTGTTTCCCGCCGTCGGCGAAGAGGCAGGAATGGCGGCCATCGCACCTGAGCTGCTCCTGAAGGACGCTCCATCGAGGGTTAGGGTTTCCAACGAGAGAAGATCGAGAAGAGTAAACAGGCGGTGATTTTAGGAGAGATTGGATTTGAGAGTGAGAGGTCGAAGGGTTGAGTTTAAGAAATAGCGCCATGGAGAAAGATAAGGCAAGCTCCTCTCTCACTGAGAGAGAGAGAGAGTATCTTCGAGGTTAGTCGTGATCGTTCGATGGCCCGCAGCGTTTTGGGCTGCTTCAGATTTGGCCCAGCCCAATATAGCTTATAATGTATATTTTTTTAACACCTCTCAAACAGGTTTTTTTTTTTCTTTTCAATACTAAAAGTCTACCAAATGGTTAACCAGACATTTTTCGTCGACATCGGCATAACTTTTGACGGTTAAGATGCATGTGACTTAATGTAAGAGTTTTTAGATGACATGATACAGATCTAAGAAATGTGAAAATTGCATAATTATTTACTAGCAGCAATGAAAACTATCTAATTGCAGAATGGGTGGACTTTTAATACCAAAAGGTCGCCAGAGAAACATACAATACCAAATTGGTAAAGGGTGAGTTACAAAATATATCAATTTGATAATTTAGTCACAAAAAAAAAGACCAAATAGAAACAGCAAAAACTGTTCGTTTTCTTACGCCCACTTTAAATTTTAAAAATTATGAAACAGTCCCCCAAAATCATTGAAATCGGTATTCAATCTTTTTAGAGTCTTATGAGTTGTTTCAAAGTTAGGCCCAGTTTGGTATTACTTTTTCTAGAATGATTCTGTTTTTTTTTTTTTTTTTTTTTGAAAAGCAGTCAATAATGACATTTGGTGAAATTCTTTTGCCATGTTTATTAATGTTGCTTCTGCTTTTAAAGGGGTGCTTTTAGAAGCAACCTTAGAATACTTTTAAAAGCGAGTTTACGCTTTTTTAGTTTATATACTATATATGACATTATCTTTTGCTAATGATCTTTAAACACAAATTTATCAAATACTTTAGCGCTTTTGGGAGTAATTTTTCATATATGACTACCAATAACTATTTTCAACAACTTATATAAGTTCGTCTATAAACTACTCATATAAGCAACTTATTATAAGCTCCAAAGAATACTAAATTGGCCCTTAGTCCCTCAAATCAATTTTGCCATAAGATATTATTGTCTTAAATTTATTACTTGTTAAATGCGAAATATAGATTTTAAACAAAAATTAAATCAAACTGATAGGGTCAGTGTTGGATCAAAGTTTTTACCCCAATGGTGTCTTATATCATTTATCATTAATCTATCTTGAATCTATATTAACAGTTTCATAAATTTATCCTCCTTTGGCGGTGTCATATGCTAAACTCAGTAGTGTCCAAAATTATACATAAAAATGTAGTTCTGCCACTGAGCAGAACTAATTAAATGAGAACGAAACTTTAGGGTATCAAAATGTCAAAAATTTTAAGGTATCAAACTCTAAAAAAATTGTAAAATTTACCAGGTTAAAGCGCCAAGAAACTAAACTACTTTTCAAATGGAAAACTAAAAAAAAAAACATGTTTAATTGGAAAAGAATCATAGATGATCTTTCTTAGCTTGTCCTCTCATTTCAAAGGGAGTGTGGCACACGTGGAAGCCTCACAAAGTCTCTCCTACCCTTTAGAAAACGGGTCGGGTCGGGTTAAGATCCCGTTATATAACCCATCGGGGCTTCAGATTCGTGCTCAACACACAAACTTTCTCATCATCATCAAGCGACCACGAAGAACAAAATCTAAAATAAAAAAAAAAAAATCTCCAGCGAGAGCAGCGATGTCGTCGAGATCCGTGCTCCGTCGTCTAACTCCGTTCATCGCCGGCCGAATCCAGCAGAACTCAAGGCTCCTCAGCTCCTCCTCCTCCTCCGCCGCCTCCGTCGACGCTTCTTCGTCTCCTTCCTCCTCTGAATCTCAACAAGAATCCATCCATTTTACCGAGAGTTGCATCAAAGTAAGTTACCAGATCCCAAAACCCTAGATTTTCCATGCGAAGATGGGTAGAATGACGTTAGTACCCATTAAAGTTTCCATTTTTTGGCGTGGTTAGTGCTAAAGGGGCTTGCTTTTGGAATTTTAGTGAAGAAATGGACTCACACTTTTAATTTCGATGGGTTTAGGGTTAAATAGCTGAAGGAGGAAGAAAAGTAATCGGTAAAATTTTTAGGATATTAAAAATGCGATTAACCTTTGTTTTTTTATATAGTTTTTGGTAGTAGGAATTGATGAATGAACGAAGGAATTTAAAATTTTGGAAATTTTTATCTACGGCAAAGGGTCGAACAGGTGGTGGGTGGGTTGGTGGTATTGGTAGGATTTAAGGGGTTTGATTCAGATATCATTTATTAAAGCGGATGATGTTAATTTACTAACTATGTGGTTTGCAATTTTTTTCTTTTTATTTTAGGAAATGTTGTTTGCAATTTGTAAGAACAAATCGAGGTACTTGCTGTTAGAAAATTGAGAAATGTTTAGAGTATATGAGATATATTTACAAGGTTTCTTTTTTTTTTTCCAGAATAGAATACATAGTTACATGTTTTAATAGCTAAACATGGAAAACCAGTCAAATGAATGCAACTGGCAGGGAAAGAAAAGATTAGGTTAAAAGCAGGAACAACAGATTAAGATTGTGAGCAATTAATCTTGATTTTCTGTTCATTAATCAAACTCTTATTTGGAAGATTGCAATGACTTGATAAATTAGCTCTAGCAACTCAATCTTAGTAAAAAACCCTCTATTCTAAATATACAACAACAACAACAACAACATGAATCCTAATCTTGCACTCAGTTTTGTTTAGGGCTACCTCTTCTATTTAAGTCAACCACTACCATATTCTTCTTAATTTCTTTCAAACAAGTTCTCTCAGATGTCTCTAGTCCTCCTAGCTCCATTAATCCCGTAATTGGCTACATGAGTTGTATCATTCCTTAAAGCTTTTTTAGGGCTAAGTGTTATTTCAAATTTTTATAATTGAATTCAAGGAAACAAATAAGAAAAAGGATAGACTTGGCTATGAGCAAAGGATTTGAAAGAGAGTGTCTCATATGTTCAAGATAGCTGATGATTTTAGCTGATTGGTTGCCCACTTATGATTTGTTGAACACTAAAGATTTGAATGAGATTAGACTTGTAGAGCTAGAAAGGCTTGTAGGGCTTCTCACTAGATCATGTGGAGATTTGTAGGGACATATCAGTAACTGTAGAGGTTATAGGTATCCAACCTATTTCAAATTGATTCAGTTCAAATTGATTCCAACCAAGTTTCCTTAGGTCTATGTCTCCTCCGTTTTCCATTAATTATAGTCTTACCCCTCTCCAAATTGGCCAAGAATATTATTTCCATTCAGTTCTGTTACGGCTAAATATGCTCTCAAATTTTGATGATTAAATTAAAGGAAACATATTGAAATAGGAGATACACTTGTCTATGACCAAAAAGATTTGAAAGTGAGTGTCCGTTCAAGTTGGCTGATTGATGTGGCTGATTAGTTAGCCACTTACAACACATCGAACGCTAAGGTTCTAGATTAGGCTTGTAGAGCTAGAAAGGCTTGTAGAGAGGGCCTTCCCACTAGATCATGTGGCGATGCTTATTGATATAAGCAGTTACTGTAAAGGTTTTGGGTATCCAATCTAGTAGAAATTGTGAATGTTGTTTTCGTCAAGAATGTTTTGCCTATGCAAATATTACAAAAGAACACCATGCATCACGAAGAGAAAGTACGGGTTATTACACTTTTGGTCTAGAGCAATTCATGTTGTGATTTATAGCAACTCCAGCTCTTCATTTTTAGAATTCATAGAATCAGCTACAAGGACTATGCCGAAAATGTGAAAATAAATTATCATTTGTAATTTTACATGTTTAACATAGCAAAAATTCAAGTATGTGGCATAGCTCCTAGAGGGTATTATATAATCACATAATGGTGTGTGCTGAAAGAGAGAAGAGTTATAAAGTGTGTTGAAGGTGTAACTATGTAATGTTAGATTGCTAATGGTTGAAATATGTATTAATGGAAGTTGTTCGAAATCAGTGTAAATTTCTAGAATTTCTGGTCGAAGTTTATTGAAGATGAGCTCAGACTCATGAATCTAACATTATAGTAGGATAATGATTTTGACTTGTAAATATGCCTTATTTTTTGTTCAGCAAAGTATAGCGTAGAGCATGAGAGGACCCGTGTCTATGTTCTTGAAATTAGAACTAGTTTATGAACTAAGAATCAGGATACTTCTTTAATTGATATGCATGTGTCCTTTAACTCATCTTGGTTATAATCTCTGTGAAGGATTTAGGACTGCATTTAATTGCTCTGATGGCCTTGGTGACTTGTTTGGTTTTCCTACGCACTTTGCGGCTTGATTCATTCGTCACCTAATCTAGTTAAGCATGCACTTGTACATGTTTATTACCCACTTATACCTGAGTTATTATGTGATAGAAGACTAGACAATCATTATGCAGGTACATACCGTCTTAATTGCCAATACTTATGGATGCCTTTATTTGCGCATCAAGTACCAAAATAGGTGCATCTTTGACATTCTTCTATCAAATGGGATATATACTAACATGCGCATGTGAGGACAATTAAGGGAGTTCAAACTTTACCTTTGCCAGTTCATAGATAAAATTTTTAGGATAATGGATGGAAGGGAAGATTGATGATATGCTTTATATTTACCATCATTTCCAACCTCAGATTGTGTATTCGAAATTCAAATGACCTATTATTATTTTATCAAGTTAAGTTCAAAGTAATTAACCATCAAATGAGCCGGTCATTCACTACCTTCAGTGAGTACCTACACTTTAAGGTGAACAATAATTGCCTGTCAGCTTTCATTACTCGTTGATCGACCTTGTTAGACATTTATTTTTTTGCACTTTTGGAATGTTTCTATTCTTTTCCAAGAGAAAAAGGTTTGTTAATCTAGGCTATGCTGGTACAAAGAGAGTGTGTATGCATCCAGGCATGATATCATTCATGGCTGTGCACATGCACACTCTAACCAATCTTCTGATCTGAGGGATGTTCTCAACTATAGCTTCAACCACCTATTAAATGTATTTCAGATTTTTATTGTATGCATTAACTATATGCCATTGGATAATGCAATACTTACATGTAGAATAATCATGTTACCTTGTTTGTTTAAGATGTCATGTTCCATCTGTCTTTCAAATGGCATATTCCATTGCCTTTGTGAGGCTACCTAGGCAGCATCTACAATATGGATGGAGAACAGTTTTTGTGGTGGTGGTTGTTGTGTGTATGTGTGTTGGGGGTTGGTGGTTTAGGGGGCGTTGGGGTGGAAAAGGATGGATGGGATGATAACATCTCATGATTTCACCATCACCAGCATTCAAGCTATCACCAAAACAAAGTCATCTCTGAAACAAAGCTCGAGGTAGAGAAGCTTCTTAAAAAAACTGACCAAGTTGAAAAACCAATCAGCAACATTCATATACTTGCATGAAGTGCATGACGTAAAAGAGAAGTGAAGTATAGGCTTCAAATGCCAGGTATAATCTTGATTGTTTGAAATTATTATATTGAAAAAGACCATGAAAATACAAAATGCTACTATGAAGGTTTTCAAAAATAATGAGCTTGATAGTTGATCAAGGTTACATAAAGCGCTAGGCGGCCTAGGCGTTGGACCCGACACCTAGAGCCTAGGCGCCTAGGTGGGAGCCTAGGCGGTTTTCCTATTTTTTATTTTTTAATTACAATAGTTGGTAGTAAATGCCAATGTTATAGAAAGCATAGGCGTTGACTGGCTCATAGACAGATTTCTTTTTCGTTTAAGTGATGGTGGAGGTTTTGCAGTAGGTTGGAGGAGATAGAGGAGGTGTTAATAGTTGGAGGCTGGAGGAGTTTGGAGGAGGTTGGAGGATGTGGAGTCTGCAACGGAGGAAATAACACTTAAGGCCTGGAGGGTACAGTCCACATAAGTAGTCCACGCTCCCCTAGGCGCTCCTAGAATCTAGGTGGACAGGACAACATAGGTACCGCATAGGTGTAGGTGCTAGGCGGGCAGCCTAGGTACTACCTAGGCGTAAGCGTACACCTAGGCGGACTAGGCGGAGGCTTTTAAAACATTATAGTTGATATGTTTCTATAGTACAAATCATAGAGACAATGTATACAAGTCACTAATTAAACAACAGAGGAAGATATTAGGTATTAGTGTCATTTTATTAAAAAACTTATCAACTGCAAGGCAATCCTTAAGTTCCTTATGCTATCAAAAACCAGTTCAATAACAATACAATGAAGATAATAGATAACAATGTAGATAAGGGACGGAAAGATAATGCGGTAAAAGAATATGAGGCTTATGGTTGTATGTGTCAGTTTATGCATACCTTTTGAGATATAATGGTTGCAAGCAAGATGAGTGCGAAGAGAGAAGATAAGTTGAGAAATGAAAGATGTAAGGGACAGCAACAGATAGCAAAGATGCCTATCCAAAAATGTATACGGGCATTCTTATTGGCAGAGTAGTTGGTTGTTGCTTACTTCTTGACTATTGTAGTTGATCCTGCAACTTCTTTTTACCCCCTTAAATGGGTCTAGTGTTGAAATGGATTGCCAATTTTAGAATAACAAAGGAGTTAGTTGTAGAGGCGTGGGATAGACAAATACAAGTATTAGACATTTGGCATTAGTTATAGGACTCAGGAACTCCTCCCTGAATCTCAGAAAGCTTTGTTTAGAAGAAGCCATATGACTGTAGAGAATCTTCATTCACTATCATTAGTGAAGGCTCACATACTGGCTTAAGTTGAACTTTACTGGACTAGTACATATTATCAGTATCATAGCAGTATTTACCATATTGTGCGATGCTATGAGCTTTGATGCACCTTGGGAACTTATTAGCTTTTAGAACAGTATTTCCTAGTGGAAACATGTTCTGGACTAGGCGTCTAGACCAATCAATAAGTTTTCTTGGTAAAGAATAGTCGTACATCAACCAATCTGGGAGCTGAGAGACACCATGCTCTTCAACTATCTCTGGGTGGTTAAATTCTGAAATTGTGCTTTTCAAAATCATTTATTGGATAACGGCTTTTAGTAAGAACTATTAACGTTACTCCTGGAACTGGAAGCGCTCCTTTGTTTCATATATGCCAAACAGTTCAAAATGTAAAAATAAGAATTTTATTTATTTATTTATTTACAAATGTCAATATTTTACAACAGCCTCACTTGTTCCTATTTTTGTATGTTTTAACTATTTTTTTCTTGCAGAGATTGAAAGAGTTACAAGCAAAACAAGCATCTGGAGGCGAAAAGATGCTGCGACTAAGTGTGGAAACTGGTGGATGTTCCGGTTTCCAGTATGTCTTTTTGCTGGATGACAAAAGAAATACAGATGATAGGTGCTTTTCTAGCTTCAGAAACTATTGTGATCTTTTTATTTGAGAAAGCTTGGAATTCATTTTCTTATGTAGGTGTTTTATGTGTTTTTGTTATATTTTCAGGGTTTTTGAGAAAGACGGCGTCAAATTAGTGGTTGACAATATCTCTTATGACTTTGTAAAAGGTGCCACTGTTGATTATGTGGAAGAGTTGATTCGTTCAGCCTTCGTGGTTAGTATCTTCATTAACAGTGCATTTACATAATATCAAACTCTCATGTTTAGTTTTATTTTGAACCATATGTATAATCATTGCAATGTTATCTTTTGGCTTGTGTCAGCAGATGAATCGTACTAAAGCTTAAATGCACGTGTGTTCTTAGTTTGCGAAGATGAGAAAATCATATTTATTGCGAAAGAATTGATTAACTCATTGTAACCCTCTTTTCGTCTTTCTGAACATTGATTGTGTCTCAAAACTTTTTATCCAAACACTTGAAAATGCATAAGATTAGCTTAATCTGACTTAAGCTCATATCGGTTCTTTTACTAATTTGGATTTGCTTTCAGTAACTCACTGCTGTTTTATGCCCTTTGCTGATGTTGCGCATGCTGACCTTTGTTTTTCTTACATTTTGCTTATTAGAAAAAGAAAATGTTAACCCACACTGATTTTTTCTTGCTTGTAAGGTCGATTTGCATCAATTTTATTAGTTCTGCCTTTCGTTGTAATATTTCAGCTGCATATAGTCAAAACATGCTTATCTATCATTTTTCTAGATTATTATCATCTTAGATACAACATTTTGCCTTAATATCGCCTTGTAGTAGTTTTACCAGTATGTTTGTTAACGCAGGTAGCAACAAATCCTAGTGCTGTTGGAGGATGCAGCTGTAAAAGCTCTTTTATGGTCAAGTAGAGAGTTACCTTCTCATTGTGATGGCAGCATATATTCATTTCCCGGTAGGATGATTCTTGTTGAATTATAATAAGATCAACTGAGGATTTGTAACAATGTCATTTTTGTAACAGAGCCATTTGAGTGTATTATTGTGTATAAGCTACACTGGAACAGTATCACTGATAATATTTCATGTTTGGTAACTTTCAGTTGGTCTGTTTACTGTACAATAAAATTTTGAAAGAATATATTCAGGCATCAGATGTTGTTTATGAGCACAAATGCAATGAAAATAATGCAGTTTGCATGCATATTACACTTTAATGTTGTATTTGTTATCATTCATGGCTGTATGGATTGAAGGGAACCTAATCAAACAATTGTAATATCTAAAAACCGGGTGAATTTCTTAGAGCTCTAGATGTCAAATAAGAGAATAATGTTTATTCTTGTCATACGAGGGGATTAGATGTGGTGAGATTGAACCACATTGTTGTATATGAGTGAATTCCCTTATATTGACATATGATACCGATTAACCTCTTTATATTTGAGGGTAATAATATAAAATTTTCTCAAATAAAATGTTTGGGAAGAACTTTTGTAAAACTACTAACACGACAAATTTATAAAAAGTGGCGTGCAGGTGCAGGTACACGATCAATTTTCATTTCACATGCTACAAAATAGCATTTAGATATTTCTTTTATAAGATAAATCTATAAATTAGAAAATTACTCATTTTTTCTAACTTAGATATCAAAAGACCCTTTATATTCATAGTTTTAAACTGGGTATAGGCTGAAATGAACCTAACTTACGTCCAACAAGCTTTAAAAAATAGCATGTGAAGTGTAAGATATATGATAAGAGTTTTAAATTAAAATATGTATTACATGATAAGAGTACGCAAATATCCAAATATCCAAAGTGTCCACTAAAGTTTCGGTGTTGGGACACAGATACAACACGGGTATGGCTCCACCTAGAAGTGCCCATGCAACATAGAGTATGGCATATTGAAAGAAATAAATGAATGGAAGAGAAAGAGAGCCGAGTGTCTCCAATAATAAACTACTATGCCTGTTTCCAAACAAGGGGGCAATCCATAACAATTGAAAGGTCTCAAAAATGTAATCCTTCAAATCTCTACCTTCTAATAAGCTCAAAGAAAACAAAATTCCAATGGAATCACAATAGTTGATAACATAAAGAAAATAACAGGAACAAAAGCAACAGGAAAATTTCCCCATGACTCGCGGGGTTCAAAACTGCTGGAAGATGCAGCTTAGAAAATTCGGATAGGCTTCCCCATGGTGCTCTTCAGATACAAGCATCTTACCTGAAAAGTCCAATATAGAAGATCATAACGATAATCGAAAACACACGAGAACTGAGACTCCTACAAGCTAAAGCAGATAAATTAAAATAAATGAGCCTATTTTGCTTTTCTAAAACCCTTTGTATGATGACTCGAAAGAGCTTTCAACATTAACAATGAGGGTAATTTTCGTGAAGTTGTTAAAAGGATGCACATTAAGAGATAATTATAAAACCCATTTTATACGGGGAAAGGAAACAACTTACATTCTGCCAATTCTTCTTGAGAAGGGAAACAAGAAAGTTGACGCTGAGTTGCACATTCTGAAAGACTTGCTTGTCATCCATAGCACAGTTTCCGACAGCGACACCCATGCAAAGAACTTTCTTCAGCTGGAACTTCACCATGGCCTTAGTCTCATTGACTTTAGACTCCAGCGACTCCTGATGTGTTACCAGTGTAGGGAACTTCCCTGTACCAGAGGAAGAATTAAAGTTAAATTTCATAATGCATGATATTAAAATAGGGCAAAGCACAGTGTATGAGCCCATAAAAGGTTCATGATGTAAGTTTATTAGCAAAAAAGTACAAGGTGCAGACAAGGAAATGCTAACAAGAGATGGCTTATGCAACAAGAGATTCACACTAGCATAGGCACTTCATAAAGAAGGGTTTTTTGTCATATTAGACCCCCAAATATCTGTAAATTTTATATCAAACCCCTCAAATCTCCATATTAGTTTAAATAGGGGTCTTATTTAAGAACTTAATAGATTTGGGAATAGATTTGGGGCCATATCTATAACTTAATAAATAGGGTCTAATTTAAATAACATAATGGATCTGGGGTCTAATTTAAAAATATGATGATTTGGGGTTTAAACAGAGATTTGGGGTCCTAATATAGCATTAACAAGCATTTGGGATCTAATATGCCAAAAACACTAGAGAGAATAAGGAAATTTATTTGACAAGTATATAACATCAATTTATCCTGTACCAAAAAGGTAGCAGATAGACTAGTTCCAAACAAGTGTTTAGAGGAAAATACAACAAAAGAAACAAAACCTTTACCGAGAATTATGGAAGCAGCTTTATAAATTTTTTTGATCTCTATTTAACTCCATTAAGGGTCAATTGATAAAATCTAAGGATTCCAAGAAGGTACCATAAACCAAAAAAAACTACCCACAGAGGCAATATACCTCTTAAAGCATAACTTTTAGAACCCTCGATTCTAGTTGGTTCAATATACTCAGCACTTAATAGAAGAGGGAAGTAACAAGTGCTTGCCTGCCTTGTTGAGGCCAGGACCAAGAAGACGTGGGATCTGTTTGATGACCGCCTCCGATGCAAGGAAGGCATGGAATTTCTTAGCCAGTTTCTTCACCAATTTCTTGTTCTTGTTCAGCTTCTTAAGGCTCTCGACATCCATGTATTCAAGTCCAATCTTATTAGCCTGGATGTACAACAATGATGTTATTGACATAATAATCAGATGAATAGGGTAAAACAAAGTGTTAATGAACATCATTAAAAAAAAATATCATAACATGAAATAATTCTTTCAATGAATTTACAGCAATGTATTACCTCCTCAACATGTTGGGCATCACCAAGCATGCACACCTTCATTTTCGGACGAGGAATGTGTGGCAGCCTCACTGAACCACTGAAACGCTTGTCCTTCTGAGGGTCATAGTTCTTCAGACCAATTTGAAGTTCAATTGTTTCGGTAAACTTACGCTTCTTTGTATTAGAATCATTCTTGAGCTGGGACACAGCTTCCCTCAGGACATCACTCTGCAACTTGCTGTAGAAGGTGAAAAATAACATAAAACCATTCAGTGAAAAGCTATTAACTTTGAATGACAACCTTAACTTTTCAACAATAGCGGTAGCGTAAAACAAGAAGAACAGCACCTAATACAAAATAAAAGTGCATTCTATAATGAGATAAGTAATAATCTAAATGGTCATTTACACTTAAATACCCCAACGTTTACATTATGCTTGACTTATACATCCTGAACTTTTCTTGCCGAAAAATACCATAAAGTCTGAAAAATAACATCGATACCTCCAGTAAGAAATTTTTGGGTATATAAAAAAAGAAACTTCAATTTTGGTTATTTTTGGTCTAAATACACTTCTGGTTTATCCAAGTTAAAAAGGTGTAAACTTGGGGGTATAATAGTGCAAATAACTCCAATCTAAACCATAGAAATTGCGGATGGTGGAACAACATATAGTACTCAACAATCAGCTTAATAATTATGAAATGAATTCAAACCAGTGAGAAAGAAATATAGACAGATAGGAACAGATGGATCACAATTATCAAACAACACAGTCTCAATATTCTCAAGATTGTTTAAGAATATTAAGACCGTATTGTTTGGACTGTAATGGAATCTGGAGACCGCATAGCTTCAAGTGCATCGAAACGATGTTGTTCGAATTGTTTATAACTATTTTAGAGCTGTGCCGTTTGGAATGTCGTGTATGATTTCTTGATTTAGAATTCTGAAGTGAGAAATTGAACACATTTTTTTAAAAATGATACTCATAACAGATTACTTTATTTCTATGCGTATTAAACCGTCATTTTATCAACAATTATTCCAATGCAATAGCTTAATGTCCATTAATCTCATTATCGCTTCTCACATTGTCGAGATTATAGAGTACACAACACAATACTATGAGAAATCAAATCCTAATTCTGAAATGGACATTAAAATAATTCATGTAGATCTGTAGAAGGGATGCTGACCTCATTGTCCTTGTTGAATCTGTAATCCTCCTAGGGTTCCTTAAAAAAAAAAATCAAACCATAAATCGTGAGTAAAACACCGACATTTGTGAAAATGAAAAGATCAATGACGAATAATGTTGATCACAACTAGTTTTGAATTAGGGAAAATTGAAATCCACGAAGAGAATTAGGGTTTTGAGGTCTTACTGAGAGAGAGTTGGGAGGAAAGGAATGAAGGCGGCGGGAGAAGCTCAAGCCCTAGTTTCGGTTCCACGAGACATGAATATATAGTGGAGCTGAGTCACGCACAGCGCACGTGTTTTTTTTTTTTTTTTTTTTTACTCTGGTAAATAAATGCAAAGGGTAAAAGCCAAGGTGCGGAACATTCCTCTGACCCGAGTCGGAGTTAGATTTTGACAATATTAGACTTATACGAGCAGAATCGACCCGCGCGTTGCAGCGGCATTAGCGCGAAAATTTTAGGAAATTACTGATTTATATATGTGTAATTTATTTGCAAATATTTAGTCATTCTTTTATGGAGCTTATCAAATTGAGTTACTATTCTCAGCAAGGTAAGAAATATAAGCTTTTATAGCAATATAAAACAAAATGTAATACAAAGAATAGTACTTTGCATATATTAATGCAATGTTTGGTCATTGTTGTCTAGCGTATAGGTAAATGTTGATTAATCAAATCATTAAAGTTTGTATGATGACTGTTAAATAACATAGTAGAACGTGTCAAATTAAGAGAAAAATAGCAAAATAAAGAAAGAAAAAGGAAGAAGAATTACCTTGAGAAGGACTAGAAGAGGAGGAGGAAGATTGAGATCTGAGGGGAGGAGGAAGGCGGAGTTGAGAGTGAGGTATGGAGGGTGGGGAAATTTCTTATCTGTTTCGATGGTGTAAGAACAAAGGAGAATAACAGCTAATGGGGTTCACAATTATGTGATAGCATATGCCTACCTAAAATATTCCACTAGAGCCACTAGAACAATCTACCATGCACCAGATATTCAATCAGCAAAAATGATGGGGTCGACGATCATGTGAAGGCCGTGACTAATTTAGAGGGCCCTACAATTAGTGGATGTAAAGCATAAATAAATCAAAACATGGGTGGAAAAAAGCTGAAAATAAAATGACACTGTAGCAATCTACAGTAGTGAACCCAATAGTTTTAGGAGATAGATAAGTGGCTTTATAACTCGTGTGTAAATAGTTGAGCACGCCAGAAATGAGAATGTTATAATGATATTGTATAATTTTATATAATATATAAGAAATAAAATAAATCTGTTTTTACAGGAGATTAAAAGGTCATTTCTATCTATCACGGGGAAAATAAGGATAAATCGCAAGGAAAAAACAAGGATAAATCAATTGAGATGATTTGACCATTTATAATGAAGTCCAATGATTATCGCCCTTATCCTTGCTATTGCTCGGACTATCACCATACTTGCATCACAATAAGTTGATTCGGAGAAAATTCATCAGTAGATATCATGTTCTCTCACCAACTTTTGTTGACCTGATGAGAGTTTATATCCATCCATTGTACAAAAACAAATTTAAAAAAATTTACAGTTATGTTTGGTTGTTTTCTTGGAAACAAAAGAAAAGTAATCTATGAGTGGAAACCATCAAATGATGGTTTCCTCCAATTCCTCCCAAAATCTATGAAATAAATATGCTTGATTATGAGTCACATCATCCAATAAGAGATTGTCACATCATCTAGTTTCTTGTTGTTTCTTGGTTTCAAGAAGTGAACCAAATAAAACAATTGTAATATCTAAAACCGGGTGAATTTCTTAGAGCTCTAGATGTCAAATAAGAGAATAATGTTTATTCTTGTCATACGAGGGATTAGATGTGGTGAGATTGAACCACATTGTTGTATATGAGTGAATTCCCTTATATTGACATATGATACCGATTAACCTCTTTATATTTGAGGGTAATAATATAAAATTTTCTCAAATAAAATGTTTGGGAAGAACTTTTGTAAAACTACTAACACGACAAATTTATAAAAGTGGCGTGCAGGTGCAGGTACACGATCAATTTTCATTTCACATGCTACAAAATAGCATTTAGATATTTCTTTTATAAGATAAATCTATAAATTAGAAAATTACTCATTTTTCTAACTTAGATATCAAAAGACCCTTTATATTCATAGTTTTAAACTGGGTATAGGCTGAAATGAACCTAACTTACGTCCAACAAGCTTTAAAAATAGCATGTGAAGTGTAAGATATATGATAAGAGTTTTAAATTAAAATATGTATTACATGATAAGAGTTCGCAAATATCCAAATATCCAAAGTGTCCACTAAAGTTTCGGTGTTGGGACACAGATACAACACGGGTATGGCTCCACCTAGAAGTGCCCATGCAACATAGAGTATGGCATATTGAAAGAAATAAATGAATGGAAGAGAAAGAGAGCCGAGTGTCTCCAATAATAAACTACTATGCCTGTTTCCAAACAAGGGGGCAATCCATAACAATTGAAAGGTCTCAAAAATGTAATCCTTCAAATCTCTACCTTCTAATAAGCTCAAAGAAAACAAAATTCCAATGGAATCACAATAGTTGATAACATAAAGAAAATAACAGGAACAAAAGCAACAGGAAAATTTCCCCATGCTCGCGGGGTTCAAAACTGCTGGAAGATGCAGCTTAGAAAATTCGGATAGGCTTCCCCATGGTGCTCTTCAGATACAAGCATCTTACCTGAAAAGTCCAATATAGATGATCAAAACGATAATCGAAAACAAACGAGAACTGAGACTCCTACAAGCTAAAGCAGATAAATTAAAATAACTGAGCCTAATTTACTTCTTTAAAACCCCTTTGTATGATGACTCGAAAGAGCTTTCAACATTAACAACGAGGGTAATTTTCGTGAAGTTGTTAAAAGGATGCACATTAAGAGATAATTATAAAACCCATTTTATACGGGGAAAGGAAACAACTTACATTCTGCCAATTCTTCTTGAGAAGGGAAACGAGAAAGTTGACACTGAGTTGCACATTCTGAAAGACTTGCTTGTCATCCATAGCACAGTTTCCGACAGCGACACCCATGCAAAGAACTTTCTTCAGCTGGAACTTCACCATGGCCTTAGTCTCATTGACTTTAGACTCCAGCGACTCCTGATGTGTTACCAGTGTAGGGAACTTCCCTGTACCAGAGGAAGAATTAAAGTTAAATTTCATAATGCATGATATTAAAATAGGGCAAAGCACAGTGTATGAGCCCATAAAAGGCTCATGATGTAAGTTTATTAGCAAAAAAGTACAAGGTGCAGACAAGGAAATGCTAACAAGAGATGGCTTATGCAACAAGAGATTCACACTAGCATAGGCACTTCATAAAGAAGGGTTTTTTGTCATATTAGACCCCCAAATATCTGTAAATTTTATATCAAACCCCTCAAATCTCCATATTAGTTTAAATAGGGGTCTTATTTAAGAACTTAATAGATTTGGGAATAGATTTGGGGCCATATCTATAACTTAATAAATAGGGTCTAATTTAAATAACATAATGGATCTGGGGTCTAATTTAAAAATATGATGATTTGGGGTTTAAACAGAGATTTGGGGTCCTAATATAGCATTAACAAGCATTTGGGATCTAATATGCCAAAAACACTAGAGAGAATAAGGAAATTTATTTGACAAGTATATAACATCAATTTATCCTGTACCAAAAGGTAGCAGATAGACTAGTTCCAAACAAGTGTTTAGAGGAAAAAACAACAAAAGAAACAAAACCTTTACCGAGAATTATGGAAGCAGCTTTATAAATTTTTTTGATCTCTATTTAACTCCATTAAGGGTCAATTGATAAAATCTAAGGATTCCAAGAAGCTACCATAAACCAAAAAAAACTACCCACAGAGGCAATATACCTCTTAAAGCATAACTTTTGGAACCCTCGATTCTAGTTGGTTCAATATACTCAGCACTTAATAGAAGAGGGAAGTAACAAGTGCTTGCCTGCCTTGTTGAGTCCAGGACCAAGAAGACGTGGGATCTGTTTGATGACCGCCTCCGATGCAAGGAAGGCATGGAATTTCTTAGCCAGTTTCTTCACCAATTTCTTGTTCTTGTTCAGCTTCTTAAGGCTCTCGACATCCATGTATTCAAGTCCAATCTTATTAGCCTGGATGTACAACAATGATGTTATTGACATAATAATCAGATGAATAGGGTAAAACAAAGTGTTAATGAACATCATAAAAAAAAATATCATAACATGAAATAATTCTTTCAATGAATTTACAGCAATGTATTACCTCCTCAACATGTTGGGCATCACCAAGCATGCACACCTTCATTTTCGGACGAGGAATGTGTGGCAGCCTCACTGAACCACTGAAACGCTTGTCCTTCTGAGGGTCATAGTTCTTCAGACCAATTTGAAGTTCAATTGTTTCGGTAAACTTACGCTTCTTTGTATTAGAATCATTCTTGAGCTGGGACACAGCTTCCCTCAGGACATCACTCTGCAACTTGCTGTAGAAGGTGAAAAATAACATAAAACCATTCAGTGAAAAGCTATTAACTTTGAATGACAACCTTAACTTTTTCAACAATAGCACGGTAACGTAAAACAAGAAGAACAGCACCTAATACAAAATAAAAATTGCATTCTATAATGAGATAAGTAATAATCTAAATGGTCATTTACACTTAAATACCCCAACGTTTACATTATGCTTGACTTATACATCCTGAACTTTTTCTTGCCCGAAAAATACCATAAAGTCTGAAAAAATAACATCGATACCTCCAGTAAGAAATTTTTGGGTATATAAAAAAAAAGAAACTTCAATTTTGGTTATTTTTTGGTCTAAATACACTTCTGGTTTATCCAAGTTAAAAAAGGGTGTAAACTTGGGGGTATAATAGTGCAAATAACTCCAATCTAAACCATAGAAATTGCGGATGGTGGAACAACATATAGTACTCAACAATCAGCTTAATAATTATGAAATGAATTCAAACCAGTGAGAAAGAAATATAGACAGATAGGAACAGATGGATCACAATTATCAAACAACACAGTCTCAATATTCTCAAGATTGTTTAAGAATATTAAGACCGTATTGTTTGGACTGTAATGGAATCTGGAGACCGCATAGCTTGAAATGTATCGAAACGATGTTGTTCGAATTGTTTATAACTATTTTAGAGCTGTGCCGTTTGGAATGTCGTGTATGATTTCTTGATTTAGAATTCTGAAGTGAGAAATTGAACACATTTTTTTAAAAATGATACTCATAACAGATTACTTTATTTCTATGCGTATTAAACCGTCATTTTATCAACAATTATTCCAATGCAATAGCTTAATGTCCATTAATCTCATTATCGCTTCTCACATTGTCAAGATTATAGAGTATACAACACAATACTATGAGAAATCAAATCCTAATTCTGAAATGTACATCGAAATAATTCGTTTAGATCTGTAGAAGGGATCCTGACCTCATTGTCCTTGTTGAATCTGTACTCCCCCTAGGGTTCCTTAAAAAAAAATCAAACCATAAATCGTGAGTAAAACACCGACATTTGTGAAAATGAAAAGATCAATGACGAATAATGTTGATCGCACATAGTTTTGAATCTAGGGAAAATTGAAATCCACGAAGAGAATTAGGGTTTTGAGGTCTTACCGAGAGTTGGGAGGAAAGAAATGAAGGCGGCGGGAGAAGCTCAAGCCCTAGTTTCGGTTCCACGAGACATGAATATATAGTGGAGCCGAGTCACGCACAGCGCACGAGTTTTTTTTTTTTTTTTTTTAACTCTGGTAAATAAATGCAAAGGGTAAAAGCCAAGGTGCGGAACATTCCTCTGACCCGAGTCCGAGTTACATTTTGACAATATTAGATTTATACGAGCAGAATTGATCTGCGCTTTGACGCGGCATTAGCGTGAAAATTTTAGGAAATTATTAATTTAAACAATTATTTTAAAATACGCTATATACATATATGTGTAATTTATTTGCAAATATTTAGTCATTCTTTTATGGAGCTTATCAAATTGAGTTACTATTCTTAGCAAGGTAAGAAATGTAAGCTTTTATAGCAATATAAAACAAAATGTAATACAAAGAATTGTACTTTGCATATATTAATGCAATGTTTGGTCATTGTTGTCTAGCGTATAGGAAAATAGTGATTAATCAAATCATTAAAGTTTGTATGATGACTGTTAAATAACATAGTAGAGCGTGTAAAATTAAGAGAAAAAAATAGCAAAATAAAGAAAGAAAAAGGAAGAAGAATTACCTTGAGAAGGACTAGAAGAGGAGGAGGAAGATTGAGATACGGGGAGGAGAGGGCGAAGGTACGGAGTTGAGGGAGTGAGGTATGGAGGGGGGTGGGGAAATTTCTTATCTGTTTCTGATGGTGTAAGAACAAAGGAGAATAACAGCTAATGGGGTTCACAATTATGTGATAGCATATGCCTACCTAAAATATTCCACTAGAACAATCTACCATGCACCAGATATTCAATCAGCAAAAATGATGGGGTCAACAATCATGTGAAGGCCGTGACTACTTTAGAGGGCCCTACAATTAGTGGATGTAAAGCATAAATAAATCAAAACATGGGTGGAAAAAGCTGAAAATAAAATGACAATGTAGCAATCTACAGTAGTGAACCCAATAGTTTTAGGAGATAGATAAATGGCTTTATAACTATTGTGTAAATAGTTGAGCACACCAGAAATGAGAATGTTATAATGATATTGTATAATTTTATATAATATATAAGAAATAAAATAAATCTGTTTTACAAGAGATTAAAAGGTCATTTCTATCTATCAAGCGAAAAATAAGGATAAATCGCAAGGAAAAAACGAGGATAAATCAATTGAGATGATTTGATCATTTATAATGAAGTCCAATGATTATCGCCCTTATCCTTGCTATTGCTCGGACTATCACCATACTTGCATCACAATAAGTTGATTCGGAGAAAATTCATCAGTAGATATCATGTTCTCTCACCAACTTTTGTTGAACTGATGAAGAGTTTATATCCATCCATTGTACAAAAACAAATTTAAAAAAAAATTTACAGTTATGTTTGGTTGTTTTCTTGGAAACAAAAGAAAAGTAATCTATGAGTGGAAACCATCAAATGATGGTTTCCTCCAATTTCCTCCCCAAAATCTATGAAATAAATATGCTTGATTATGAGTCACATCATCCAATAAGAGATTGTCACATCATCTAGTTTCTTGTTGTTTCTTGGTTTCAAGAAGTGAACCAAATAAAGAAAAAAAACTTACATAGAAAAAGATGATGTGAGCATCACATTGTTGAGTTCACATTGTTGAGTTTTCCTCCATTTTTCATAAAAAATGGAGCAACCAAACAGCCCCTTACAGCAAAAGAAATGGTAAGGACAAAGTGAAGCATACTTTCTCTTTGCATTACTTAACTGTACTCGTCAGGAGAAACAAAGTTCACATCATATAGAAAACTCAATACTTAAAATAAACATATAATCTGCCGAAAATTTTTGAAAACCATTGGCAAAATTATACATTGACAAAATATCAGATGGGAGCTAGCACACCTCTACCCACTTCGAATAAAACAGAATATAAACCAGCTGAAATATTGCAAGGAAAAAAAAAAGAAACAATAAAATATATAAAAAAATTTGTGCCATCTGCTCATCGTTTGATAATATTTTTAAAGAAACTACAAAAAGTATATGTGCTCTTCAGATAAAATATCAATCAGTCGAACCATGAATGTTTATTTTCATTTTTCAAGTCTAGCAGTGAAAGGAGCGATCGCCAATCTCTTAAACCAACAAAACTGTGAACAAATTTCACATAATAGGAAAGCAACAAAGATGTGTTTAAATGATTATTACACGGCAATACAAGTTCCAGCAAAATGAGCTAAAGTTGGGCCAGAAAAATCATGATGTAGAGCTCATTCGAAATGCAAGTAGTGAACTTTATTCCGACTGCCTTTGGCCCAACACAGAAATGTCCTCATACCTCTTCTGCGATAATGAAAACACGGCATCACCGACCATAGTTAGTAAGGGGAACAAAATAGCATGCACAATGCCAGCAACAGCAACCAAGATTAAGAGCATGTAGGGTGAAGTAGATGACTAAGAGATTACAGATAATAGCAATGGTGATGGAGAATTTGCACTGTAACATATAAAGAAAGGCCAAACCTCAAATTAACTAAAGTTTAAACATTAAATATCTAGGTGACAGTGAGTTGAGAATGCACCATAACTACATTTGTGATTGAGATGAGCAGGTCTCTTAGAGCAGGGAAGGTATTTATTTTTAAGTTGGACAGCATGGAAGTGGAAAAATAAATGTCAGGGATAAGTTAAACATCAAAACGGAGAGGTCTTTGGAGATGGGCCTCCATTATCTTAACAGAATTTTCTACATGAAAATGCAGCCAAGCATGAGGAGATGACAACAATCACCATCAAGCAACATACTGCTAAGAAAGCAGCAGCCAGAAAGTATATGCTTAATGAAAGCATTTTTCAATAAGACTTGACTTCCTGTTTGACACCGATATAGCTACGTAAAATGGTTACAAACACATGTAGCTTATGTGGTCAAGTGTAGAGTTATTACCCCAACATTGTTGTGTTCCCATAGCTTGTGAACTCCATAATCAACTGCCTGCACCCATAAACCAAATTAGTATATGCAATATGCATGAAGTACATATCACATATGACAATATAGAGTACAGTTATGAATCAAATCAAGATCCCCATGTAAGAACTGTCCCTTTTGGTGTAAGGGTAGTAGAGCCACTGTGGATTATACCTTTGTCAACAGTGATTCAAATATTACATATTTTCACATCCTGGTCAGGAGTAACTACAGAAGTAAGATAAATCGAAAGGGAAAACAGCTATATACACAGTTTAGGCGACATTGCATGCTAGCCACCGTGCATGGAGAAATGGTTAAATTAAAGCTTGTGCAATAGCTAAGATGATTCAGATTTCTGAAAAATTATCAAATTGCCTGTCTGATTGCCCATGTAATGCAGATGGAACTTTGATGTGGAAAAACCTACTAAGAATTTATGCTTGAAAGGAGCCACACCGTTTAAGTACATATTGGACACATAGATAATGGGTAGATATGAGATGGATTCACCTTCTGAAATTTATCTAAAAGTTTATCATTAATACAAGGCAGGGTGGAGAGATATTCGTTAAATTAAATTAATATTGAAATATGAACCTAATAACTTCAATTTGATTTGTCGAATGTTTCTTCTAATCGGGTTTTCATAGCAAACAAACAAGTAACTTTGCCAAATAACAAACCTGTTGAATGCTACTGGTTTAGTTTGCAATTTTAAAGACATTTATGGAAAAATAAATGAGTAAAATGTTAGGATTATCATACATTCTTATGCGTTCTGATTTATGCTTGCCTTAGCCAAGCTCAGGGTTTTCATCTAAATTACTTCCTCTTCTTTTTCTATCAAAATGCTATTGTATATGTAGCACAAGGTTCCATGAACTGTGTGACAAAAATTTACCGCTTTAAACCTGTTGTCAATCTCATCATCTGATGTCATGGTCCTAGTATGAGATCCTATGTACAAGAGAACATGTTTCATAAATTGCAGAAAGAATTTGGCAGATATGAATGCATGAATTATTAAGACGTGAAATCGAGGAACCCTTCAAAACTTTCTAACCCTAAAACAAGATGGGAGAAGTTGACAGAATTTAGAAAAGGAATCAGCCCAAACTCAAAGTATTTACAGATTTACTTAAAAGTCAAGTTCTTAGTTCTCATTCACATTTTAGACAGACATAGATCTACAATAAACTATATGAATTTTTTTAAAACCTTTTATTTCTCTAAATTATATTTAGTAACTGGAGTATCTCCATCATGTTGTATTCTAGTTGTTACAATGGCCACACAGGCATGGACATATATCATATGATATGAAATTATGAATCATACCCTTACGGGTGTCTTCAAAGTGGATATTATGGCATCTGAATTAGATTACATATCCAGAGTGATTTCAAAATATTGACAAAATTTGAATCCAGTGATATCATGATATCATTAAATTCATCGAACCCTGAACAATTACCTAGAAAATATGAATAAGCCTGGTATCGGTATTTGGTTACATTTAAACTTTCTTTTCGACGTTCAAATATTTTTTATTTATTTACCAAATATACTTATCTCAAGTTCATCTTAGCAATATTATAATTATGATAACTTAGTAATAATACTACAACTTACAACATGAGGAATAAGTAATAGTCATAGAGATTCATGCAGAGAGGATATACAATGAAGCAGATATTTGCTATTTGAATATATTCCGTTTATAAAAGGATGTGTGTTTAGAACCGATATATGTCAGCTAGATACATACTTGTGACACGTCTGTATTAAGGGATCTGAACGCATAGTAAACTCAAATGATATGGGTTCCATTTAGAATCTTATTTACCTGCATGTCCTTCTCTGTGAGTCCATGACCATCTCTCATAAACAAAGATATAATAGGCTTAAAAGATGGATATGGATTAATAAAAAATATTAAAAAGAACAATAACTATGCAATTTTATAAACACCTTTTCATTTTCAGAGACACAAGGAAAAATGTAAGCATAGTTCTCACAGTAGGCTCCCAACATAATGTAGCACGAGTGGCTCCATTGATACAAGGGATCCAATTTACAAGTAATACGATACGTAGAATGCACAAACGTTCACCAGATCACTAAAACTCGTTTTGAAAACATACTAAATGATTTTTATTTTTCAGATTCATCACACGCACATTGTAAGCCTGGAAACTTACCCTAGTCTTTCCCAATTAACGCGGCAAGAATTCCCTATGTTAGCTGCAAATTCATTTCTTAAACATAAAGCTTGGTGCATAAAAGTTCATCATTTTATCATATTAACCCAAAGTTTCAGAAACTCCTATGGTACGGTTGGTACCCTCAGCCTAGTTTCGAGTAATTTACCCTGATTAAATACACATAAAACCATAAAAATCAAACTTTCCGCTAAATTAACGCTCTAATCATAAACAAATTGTCAGATCTGAAAGAAGAAAACCCTAGCAGCAACCAAGCAAAGACCAATCACAGGGCAACTATCAAATAAACCCTAAAATTTCAAAATAACTGAGAATTTAAATTGGGAAAAGGGTTGAGATGGGGCCCACCCTCTCGCCGGCGAACGCTCCGGCGATGACGAAGGTGACGTAGACGGAGTTCCGACGCATCAGGACTCTATAGAGCCCCTCCCACAGGCCTCTGCCGCCTCTCGCCATCGCTGCCGACGACATCGATTTCGATCTTGAGTTTGTTGAGATGATCGGAGTTGTTTTTTTTTTTTTTTTTCTTTCGATTTTGTTGATTTTGTTTGTTATAAGTCGCCGGGTCCAATGTAATGATTTGATTTGGTATGCTTTTAAATATGTGATATTGTAGAGGGCTATTTTGACAAAACGCTAAGGCCTCTTGTTTTGCAGAAAACCCTCTGTACCTTGACATTTTGCATAGAATAATTTGGAGGAGCTACAAGGGTAACTAAAAGTCAAAATTCAGATCATCGTTTTAAGTTTTAGATTGCATGATGGAGAAACTTAATGGCAACTATAGTAAAATTGATAAAATGGTACTAATTAGTTATCAAATATCATTTTTATTTATAAAATGAAAAGAAAGACAAATATTGTTTTAAAAATTATAAGAAATTTATACTCTTTTCACATATTTCTTTTCGAACAAAGTCCTAAACATTGAAACATGAACATTAAAAATATTTTTTTCCATAATTTCACAATTTTTATTTTTTATCTTTATCTTTTTGCCCCTTCCAACTTATATGAATTCCATACTTGAAACTAGTTTGTGACTTTGATTTGTATAGATTGTGGACTCTCTCAGTGTTTTCTCTATTCCCTTCTTAATATGTATTTTGAGTCTTCTCTTAGCTGAGTTTACTCTTCTCAATCCTGTCATTTCTCATCCGTGAGGGTAAATTATTATATACATTTTTCAGTTTGCAGACAATGGTGGGAGCCTCGTGCACTAGACCGCCCATTTTTAGATACACATTTTCAGCAATTATAGCCACATAACTCTTTGCATTCTTCCTATTTCAGTATGATCATTTCAAACTTTTATCCAAGCCTCGAATATACGCTCTTTATAGCTTTGAGGATAGGGACAGTTATTTTCTGCAAGTGCTCATGGAACAATGAACATATATAAACTAATTGAAATGTCCAGGTTACATGATACTTGCAAATTCCTGTGAAGTTTGAAAGATTTGACTTGTAATCCTAAAGATTATTGGATGTACGTAATAATATTGATTGTCGAATCTCGTTAAATCTCTGTGTTTGTGTGTCTGTTCTCTGTTTTTACGTTCGTCCATCAGTTGTTTTATTCTGTTGTGTTGATAACATTGCAAATATACAAACTAATCAATTCTATAAAACAAACCCATGCTTCAATGTAGCTAACTAAAATTGTGCAATAGTAGCTTGTAATCAGGAAAAGGGCATAAAGCTAAATTGCACAATGATTCTTTGCTTCTACTACATTTTGGATTCTTATACAACCAATCAGTTAGTTAAGCAAAGAATATAAACATAGCTTTTGAATCTCTGATCTCTTATCAACATCTAACATTTACAAAAGATCTCTCTCTCTATTCTACATGCCTGCAAGAAGCAACCAAAGCTCTCTGAGCCATCGAAAGGCCTTCGAGCACCAAAGACCTCTCGATCACCGAAGCAGACCCTGTCCAGTCCTTGAACATGCTCTCCTTCCCCCATGTTTCAGGTACACAAACTCTCCCTGCTATATGTTTCCTATACTTGCTCAACCTCGCTACGCCGCAGTCCTCCTCGGCTGCCGCCTCTCTTTTCTTCGGCTTTGAAGTGCCAGGCTCCATCTGAACAATCTTGCTTTGACCTGTCATTTTGATTTGTTGTTGGTTGGTTTGAGAGGTTGAAGAAGGAGAAGGAGTGAGTATAAATTGAAGGAGAGGCTTGGAGAATGGAGAGGACACGTTGGGGGTGTGATTCTAAGTTTTATGTGGTGGTGGTGTGTTATCGGTTGGAGGAGTGGCTGGATTCTGAGCCAATGGAGCATCAGGTTGTTCCAGGGGGCCTAACTTTTGCTATCAGATGTCACATGGGGTTTTCCAAATAAAGCAATCAATATAAGAGGGCCCTCTGCAAAAAAAAATTAAAAATAAAACTTTATATATATATATATATATATATATATATATATATATATATATATATATATATATATATATATATATATATAGGAAATAATGATATAGGAGGAAATATTTTTTTTTTAACAGCCTACTCAAGAATAAGTTAGGTGAAAACACCTCATAATACATGTATGTGATATATCACTAATTTATTTCTATGAAATTTCATTTAAGAAATGAATTTCACACTCTTATATATATATATATATATATATATATATATATATATATATATATATATATATATATATATATATATATACACACACTTGCACATGAACCCCATTGTCTGTACCTTCAGTTGCACTAAACACCCTCAACTCATTTATTAGCACCCACGTCCCTAGGGATGTCACCTTAAAGTCTGCTAGGTATTAAATATTTCTACAAAGGACAGATTTTTAAAAAAGGCCTTTTTAAAAAATAATTATCAAAATTGACATTTTTATAAATAAAAAAAATAGCAAAATCGATCTCTTTTTTGTCACGTCATCATGACCGACCAAAAAGAGGTTGATTTTGCAAAATATGATCTTTAAATTACACAAGACTACTAGTCATGTGTAACTAGCATTCACTAATTATGAGTTCTTCTAATTCTTTTAGAATACACAAGGACTATTAGTGATCTCTAAATATATGGGACTAGTAGTCCCGTGTATTTTAAAATTATATTTTACAAAATCAATCTCTTTTTGGCTAACCGTAATGACATGGCCAAAAAGAGGTTGATTTTGTTAATTATTTCACAAAAATGTCGATTTTGCTATTTATTTTTTAAAAAAATGTTTTTTAAAAAAATTCTCCTTCTAGAAATTGTGCAATATCAGTATCATGTATCATTCACATGCGGTGCCATGATAAATTTCTAAAGACGGTTTAATGAAGAAAGCAAGAAATTATTTTCTGAGGAAGTTTGTAATATGAAATTTAGTACTAGCATCTACAAGCACAGGCAAAAATAATCTGAATCAAAAACAGGTGAAGTGAACCAAACATGCAACTGAACCAAACATGCCTTCTTATTAAGAAATTAGAACAGTGCACAAATAAAACAAGAAAAGAGTTGTGTTTTTATTTCTAATAATACCTACAGTACTAGTCTACTATTATGCATAGGCATTAGGAGCCTTAATGAAAAAAGCGATATATACAAAAACAATTAAGTTCTCAGGCTCCTGGATACCGAGATCTCCCCTTTTTTCTTAAGAACTCGGGAATTTGCACTATGCTCCCTTCAGCAAGAGACGATGAAGGGCGTCTATTGATTCCAAGAACATCTCCATGACCCAGTTGAGCTCCCTTCAACAATATAAAAACAGCAACAACAAATATTCTTTAGGATTCATATCAGAAAGTAAAATCAGATGAAAGAAGAAACCATAGCACAACAGATGCAATTGATAATTTCATGTGGGTATACCTGTAAAGGGCGGCTATCTGTTTCATCCTGACGTTTGAATCCGGTAGCAATTAGGGTTATGCTCACCTGCATTGGATATAGTATCAGATGCCACATTCGTGGGAGGGAACAAGCTTATAAATTAAGCTCAATAGTGAAGGTCATTAGAATTTTCATTACAATTTAATTGATAAGAGGTGATGTACATATATATATAGAAGGTTATCTGCAGGAAATGTATGTGGGCACTTTGAATGGCTGGTCACAGTAGTGCAGTTGTGGAATGCGACATATCAACATATGTTATTATATGTAAAACCCTTTAGACTATAAAGGATAATATACAAATCCCTTGGAAAATAGCATCCCAATATATTGATTGTAATGTTAATTTTGCAAAAGAGAGAGAACAAAGTAGTTTCTTTCATTTAACATACTTCAAGATTTTTATTTATTTATTTTTATTTTTATTTTTATTTTAACATCAAAGAAGAAATACCTCAAGCTTCATTCCCTATATTTGATCAGTCGTGCGCTCTTTTTCAATGACGAAAAAGGGAAATTATTGCTTTTCTAGAATCATATTACTTGGAATTTGGAGTGGTATATGATCTAGAGGTTAGAGATTTACTAGACAAATACTGACAGTTTCTACACTTGAGCAATTAAAGGACAATGGGAGTACTTAACAAAAATCCTACAGGAGCTCGCTGAAATAAATTATCCTGAAAACTATTGGATGCCCAACTTTCAGAATTGGCCAAGCTAACATGAAATGTAAATTGCTGACAGATAGGACAGTTGTACTTTCTTAAGGGTCATCAACTTACTTGACCACTGAGTGACTGGTCAATGACTGCTCCAAATATCAAATTCGCAGCTGGATCAACAAGGTCATATATCACCTCTGCTGCTGCATTTACCTGCAAGTTAAGGCAAACACCATTAGAACAATAGATAAAAAAAGCCATGTAATTTAACAAAAATAGATAAAGAAAAATGTAATTTTAAAGCCTACTACTGAAATTTCTACGTAGAGAAATGAAAATAGCTGCGGACATCTTGGGCATTTATTTATATTATGGCTGTGGAGTTGATTCTTATAATAATATGATAACATGAGCAAACGACAATATTGTGAGAATAGCTGTCATAAATATATGCTCACAAAACAATTTCAGTAAACAGCACAAACAAATTTGGACTCTGATTAAGATATGAACGAAAAGGACCAAAATGTTGAAAAATGGGAAAAACCCTTTATTCTAGTCTTCGTTTCTTTTTCTTTTTTTCTTTTTTCTGAGAAAGACCATACGTGTATATGCTCTTATCAAGGAAGAAAGAAATCCCAAACTATGGGGAAAGAAACTCCCATCACTGGAGAAAATCCTCAGATTGTGTGAAGAATTCTCCGATAATGATGAGCCTCCACCTGGATCACGTTAGAACTACCTTTGTGCATCTCAGATCCGGAATATTATGTGATCATCTTGCATAGGTACACTCCATATAAATCTCCTTGCTTACTATCGACAAGGAGATTCCCATCCCAATATCCCACAATGAAAGTGTTCAATGTTGATACCTAGACTAATCTTGCTTGGTAGTCTTTACTTATATTAGATAGTAAAATTATACAAGATTACATTAATGAATTTTTAAAATCAAAATGTTACATAATGAGTTAAACTTTTCATGTGTACATTCTGATTGACATATTTGGTATGCTTGGACATGTGTTTGGATACTATAATACTGACATGACACTGTCCATACTTTATATGAACAGTTGGATGTCTGTGTTTGTAAAGAAAATGAACATGAAATCAGACACAAACCCATCACAAAAGGCTTAATTGCACTTAAATACCCTATAGTTTCCCCTATATTGCACTTATATACCCTCACTTGTTTTTGGCAGCACTTATGTACCCTAAAGTTTTTAAACTTGCACTTATATACCCTCACTTCTTTTGGCTGCACTTATATACGCTAAAGTTTTTAAAACTTGCACTTAAATACCCTAACTTTTTTTAACCTTGCACTGAAATGCCCTCAGTTATGCAAACTTGAGGGTATATAAGTGCAAGTTTTAAAACCTTAGGGTATTTAAGTGCAAGTTTAAAATTTTTGGGGTATATAAGTGCTACCAAAAACAAGTGAGGCTATATAAGTGCAAGTTTTAAAAATTTTAGGGTATAGAAGTGCTGACAAAAACAAGTAGTATATAAGATGCAATATAAGGGAAACTGTATGATATTTAACTGCAATTAAGCCTTATAGTAACCCTATAAATATAATTTTGCCCAATTTGGTGCATGTTTGGAATAAAACGGTTGGTTTCTGATCCTTAACATTTTTTGTCGATGCTCAGATCGTAGTGGAACAACAGTTAGGAACATGCACCAAGAATGCTACTGACAAAACATAATTCCAGTCTCCAGATCATCAATGAAAACCTACTTTTCATCATCATATTGGCTGCCGGTGCCATAATCTCGAATCTAATGCAAAACATATTTATCAATATCATAAACCAGGTAGTGTTTGTGTTCATGCCGCTATCTGAGCAGGACTGTAGTTATCCTGAAACACAATATAATAAATAATGCAACAAAGCTTCATCATCAGAGGAAGAAAATCTGTTTAAGTGCTTTAATTACATGTGTATGACTTCTTTTCAGGATGACTACATGAACAATTTGGATGGTGTAAAGGCAAGCATATAGATCTTACCTCATACAGGGTCAAATCATTTCCTCCAGTTATGTTCCATACAATTCCAGTAGCCCTCTCAATGCCGATATCTAGTAAAGGTGATTGGATGGCATTTAATGCAGCATCTCTTGCCCTTGATTTACCTGTGAAATAAAACCAGAAGAATCAAACTAAACCTTCAATAGAATATCTGATAATTGTGTAGTTTCCCAAGAAATATTCAGGTCATCAGAAACTTTTCATGGGAGTATGCCAGTTTTTGTTTTCTTTTTCTAGAACCGTAATTATTTTTGCTAGGAGCCTAGGATGTTGCTATATTGGACTACTGCAAACTGTTCATGTTTAAGCTTAATTTTCTCTATAATTCCATATGACAAATTTCTGCGATTCCTCTTGATCAAGCCTACCCTTCACTTCTGTATATCTTTTTATGCTACACACTAACTACTAGGAGGAAAGAGAAGAAACGAGAAAGTATATGCATACGAGGAGCCCAAAAAATTCAATAAATAAGTTGTCTGCATGGGTACTTCTATTTGGAGCCGTACCCATGTCGTACCGTACCCAACACCGAGACTTCAGTGGACACTCCTCGAATATTTGGCATATTTGCATACCCTTGCTCATATGTGTACTCAATTATATATTACATGTTTTAGTTTAAAACGCTCGTCATATACTTCTTCGACGCATGTCCTATACTTCACATGCAATTCTTGAAACTCGTTGGACATAAGTTGTGTTCGCTTCCGCCCATACCCATAGCAAAACGATGATTATAAAGGATCTTTTGGATATCCAGATAAAAGACGAGCAATTTTCTTTATAGATCTATGTTATAAAAGAAACATATAAATGTTATAGGAATTTTATTAATTTATGTCATAGCAATTGAAATGAAAAAATGATACTGATCTCATGTAAGTTATAATGATATATACATGTATGTGTAGCCGTGTTCCCATACCCTACCTTCTACAAATTTGACTTGCCCTGTACTGTACCCGCATCCGTACACGTACCCATATCTGTGTAATTTAGGTTATCCCCCTTACTTCAAGTAGCCAACTATTTACTGGATGAATATCCTGTTTCCCACAGTAATCCCGTTATGTGAAAGTCAAAACACAGTCAACATATATTCCCATGCCTAAGAGCTCAAAAGGGTGCTTACTTCCTTCCAAGCAGAACTATAAACTGTTGATCAAAATATATAAACAAACTTTACAGCATTTTCCAGACAAAAAAGATCCTACAAATGCTGAGTTGCTTCCTTCCACACTGGCTCATGCCATAAAAAACATCTTACCCAACCCAAAAATATGGCAGCCGAGCAAACTTAAAGAGTAAAAACAATAAAATATGAAAGACAATCACTAGAGTTTTCCCATCGAAAATATTACTAACTATTGCATCCTCTGAGAAGGACATGACATGAAGGCCTATAAAGATAACATAGAGCCATAGGCCAACTAAGTCCTGTGAAGATACATAATCAGTACTTGCAAATGGAAATAATTCTGTAAACAAGTTTCATGGAAGCAATAGGCACATTTTTTTACAAGGTTCAAA
This sequence comes from Asparagus setaceus, assembly GCA_012295165.1. Classification (NCBI taxonomy): domain Eukaryota; kingdom Viridiplantae; phylum Streptophyta; class Magnoliopsida; order Asparagales; family Asparagaceae; genus Asparagus; species Asparagus setaceus. The sequence continues at coordinate 35,086,618 of CM022708.1, read as the reverse complement.
TGTGGTGCCAATGTTCTTGCATAAGGAACTACCTGTTGCAGTTCCTATACCCATCAATGAAGAACCTGCATTTTCCATAATTGCTCGAACATCAGCAAAATCAACATTGACCAAACCTGGAACCTGTAAATGAAGAAATCAGATATTCTTGTGGGATGGCATGAATGAATATAAACATGAAAATGAGAGTACAGTTAACGTACTCCAAGGGGTGAGTTATTTTCCCGTGTTGGAGTTAGCTACTGTGAGGATGAATAATGAGAATGATGGTAGAAGAAGATCGTAAAGAATAGGAAAAATATTGTACATGATAAATCTTTATGTCAAATTACAATGTTTTTCATATAATAGGAAAAAAGATTATATAAGAAGCAAATTGATATAAAGGGATAAGGATCCAAGCTCCAGTTTATAGTAGTTAAAAGTTATAAGCTATTATAGATAAAGAATAACCACAAATGATTAATCAGGAAGCTTTCAATAATTTAAATGATTCATTACTGGAATATATTGTTCGTACAAGTTTGTATGTACTCTCAGTATTGAACAGGCCACGCATCTTTTAGTTTCCGGACAAAACAAGCATGAAATGTTGTGGTCTATGGATAAAGCAATTTCCTGCATTTCTAGATATTGCATTGGAAAATTTGGATGCTTTTGCTATTGGCAACCAAAACAAATAATAAATATAATTTTACTGCCCAGCACTTATGAAATTGAAGTATGAAGAATGATAAGAAAGGGCATGGTGAAGGGTATAAATTAACAAGGAAAAGGTCATGTTTCATAGATTTTCAAGAAGAAAAGGAGGTAAGGACTATTCGAGAGAGTAAATTACTATGAAGGGCATGAAACTAACATTCAAAACAAGAAGATTTTTGGAACTACCTAAAAGACCTATAGCTGGCATAAATATGAAGGGAAGAATTACCCAGGAGAGTAACGTGAAGGCTTAGAGAAAATGCACTAAAAGATGAGCTCAAGAACTAATGATGTAGAGATTTCCAATGCAATTTTCTACATCAATATCGGCATAAAGCTGGATATCTATGTTATTCCTCACCGTGATTATATCAGAGATCCCACGAACACCTTGACGAAGTATGTCATCAGCCAAGTTGAATGCCTCTGTGACAGGAGTATTTGGCGAAACTGCAGTCAATAACTTGTCATTTGGTATAACAATTAATGTGTCGACATTTTCTCTCAAAGCAGCTATTCCTTCTTGTGCTTGAACTGCACGCCTCCGTCCCTCAAATGAAAATGGAGTTGTGACAATGCCCACAGTTAAGATGCCCATTGATTTTGCAACACCCGCAATTATAGGGGCACCTCCTGTTCCAGTTCCTCCACCCATCCCAGCCTGCAGATTGTATAAAACCTTTATTATCTAAAAAAGTATCTAGATCAGCAGCTATTTATTATTTTATATATAAATGCAGACACAACAAACTATAAGGTCTCATAGGTTAACGATGGTTTGGTAAATAAATACTGAGACAGGTGGTTACTCTGCCATTTCAACCAGCAAAAGGTTTCATCTTTCTTAAAATAAAACATGAAAAGAAGATAGGAAAATGGAGAGAAATTTGAACATTTAGGTGATTACATGGATAAATAATTGTTAGGATGATATAGATAATGAATTCAGGCAATGAAGAAAGAAAAACATAACTCACATGGAAACCCTCTTCCTGGACATGAAAAACTATGTAGGATCTTGCAGATTATGGGTTTCATACATATGATAAAAATTCAACATACTCTTCATACAGATTAAAAGGGAAGTAGACTAATGACCACACATATGCAACAAAAATGACACCAATGTTAATATCATCTCAAAACATCATTCAAACCTAACCTAATATACACAATCTAAATTCATAAACAAAGTAGTCAAATAAATTAACATCGCAAATATTGACAGCATTAGAAAATATATAATGAGTTTACCGTTACAAAGACCATATCAGAACCATTAACCGCCGCCTCTATCGATTCTCTGCTTTCCTTGGCAGCATTCATTCCAATCTCCGGGTTCCCACCAGCACCAAGACCTCTCGTTAGCTCCTGACCAATTTGCAACCGATTCTGAGGATAAACAGGAGACAACCTCATCGCCTGTATATCCGTATTCACAATCCAAAACTCCACCCCATTCATCGAGCTCTCAATCATTCTATTGACAGCATTTGATCCTCCGCCACCAACACCAATAACTTTTATCTTGGCCGCGTTATAATTACTCGGAATAATCTCCTCCTCCAAGCTTTCATCAGCCTTAATACTTGATTTCTCATTCCTCCGGCCAAGAACTGGTTCATCTCCCTCTCCTCTGAGCATGGAGATTTCGGGATGCAAGTGCAAGAAAGGGTCATTATTCTGGTAAGACCCAATCTTTTTGGATTTCGCACAACATTTAAAATGCTTAAAACATGTTGCCTGTTGTAATCCCAAAACCCTGCCCCCTTCATCAAACCTCTGAATAGAGCTAACTCTAGTTCTTCCCCCAAAAATGGCTGAAGCTCCAAGTGAAGACTGGCCACTGGAGGTTGCAAAACATGGTGTATTAACTGCCATCTTAATTTCACAAGGTGGAATTCACAGCAACTGATGCAAATTAAAATGCAGCTGAAAGATTTAAGCAATTAAACTTAGAAGAACAGTCTAAAATCAGGTAAGAATCCCAAGCAATAGATTAAGCAATTAAACTTAGAATCCAATAAGATTCTCAGGATCTATTTCATGTCATCATCCAATTGCAACAAATTGTCAATTAGGGTAGGTGAGATATAAAATTTTGTGAATAGAAAACCGACCCAAGATACAAAATCCACAAAAAAAGAGACCCAATCCCAAATTCAACCTTAATTCTCAACAAACAAGAAAAACCCATAAATTGAAAAGGGAAATAAACGAGAATGGCACCTGAAATAGCCCAAAGAGAGAGAAAACCCCCCAAAGAAAAACCTCAGCGCTGAGCTCTCGAAGGAGGAAGAGATAGTGAAATTAGTGGACAGTGACCGAATCTTAAAGGGGGAGAGGTTTTAAGAAACGTGATTGGGATGCGGTTCGAGCCTTTAAAACCCCGAGTGAAACTTTTGCATAGTGATAATGAGGGTAGTTTAGTAAATTGGATGGATTGTATGGGGGTTATAATCGTCCGATTGTTATCAGGTGGGCAACAGGAAAGGACGAAAGAGTCGTCATCCAAAGAGATGGAAATTGTTTGTTTTGGCTTGAATCGCAAAAGTACTGTCATACCCCTCTTCTTTTTTTTTCTCTCTTTTCTTTTACTTTTTGAGAATATGGATACGATCGGTTCGGATGGTTTTGATAAAACCGAGTTGGACGGTTTAAAATTTGAAGTCAGACCAAAATGATCGAAAATTACTTTGCTCCGTACGATTCAGTTTATTCGGATTGGAATTGGACTTATTTAGTTAAAAGTTATTTTTATGACTCGAAAGAAAGAGATAGATCAATAAAAGAACAATGTGAGAGTATTAGTAAAAAACGATGCAAACCAATTGAAAAAAGAAAAAGAAGAAACTTTTTGCCCGAAAGAAAGAAGCGGATCAATAAAAGAACAATGTTGAAAATTAATAAAAGAATGATGCAAATCAATTGAAAAAAGAAAAAGAAGAAACTTTGTGAGCTATTACAAATAAATTTAATTTTTATGCACTTTCTAATTAAAACCTTAGAATTCTTCTTAACCAATTTTATTCATTTGCCAGCCTTTTCTCGGCCATCCTCTCCTCTCTCTCTTCTTTTCTCATAAATTCATGAAACTATGGACACATTCCATCATTAATCTTCACCTCATATTGCTCTTTTCCCCATCAAGCTTTTGTCATCATCTCTTTCTTTCTCAATCATCTCTCCTCCTTAGCCTCTTTATTTAACTATTTTTTTTTTCACCGTCATGCCCTCTCCACCACCATCTCTCTTTCTTCCTTAATTTTATGGTTTTTTGTGATAAAAAGTCGGGCTTTGGTGAAATAAACAAAGTTTATGGGATTATGTATTTCTACGCCCCTAGAGTTCGGATAAGTTTTTGTGAAAATATTTTAATTTTGAATATACAATTAATTTTAGAAACCGTTGAGCTTTGAGGGGTGTTGTAGATAACCCTCATATACTACTTTAATTTGAGAAAACCCACTGAACTTTGGGTGTTACAAATAAATGCATCGCAGCGATGGATTCAGAAAAAATTTCATAAGGAGGCAGACGACAAGTATCTATTTACCTAAAAATAAAAATATAATTTTATAATTCTATTAAACCTAATGAAAATGCACTCACTATCGGCCTCATTCCATCATATTTTGCCTAATTGTTTAGGTTTTTTAGTTTTTGAATTTTTAGCATTTTGGGCCCATTGTCTTAATTGTTTGAGAACGTAATGAACTACTAATTAAAAATAGGGTAAATGTAATAGAGTAAATCTCCTATAAACTTAAGTTTATAGGGAATAATATACACCAACTTTTTTATCCATTGATGTTGCATTTAGATTTGTGCCATCAAGAGATGCACAAATCTCAAAATGGCCTTCATATCTTTCATGGATCCCAAGGCAATATCAATGGATAAAAAAGTTGGTGTATGACTATTCCCTATAAATTTAAGTTTATAGGAGATTTGCTCAATGTAATGATCTATTAATTTATTTAGTGGTTATATAAGGTTAGGGTGCAAGTTATTTAAATTTAGAGGTTTGGGTTGTAATTTTGCAAGGGTTAAAATGACAATATACACATTTGCCAATACTGCCTTGCAATTTTTTTTAACCCTATTAAACTGTACATATCCTTAGTTTGTCTTACAAAACCTTCAATGAGCTTTTAAACTTTTTTCACCAGATCCGTACCTATAAATAATGAATGACAAAAATATTTTTGAGAGATAAACTAACACTTAGCGGGAAGTTGGGGCTATGCTATCTGTAAATGACAGATGGCTAAATTAAGCTTTTTCTCTCAATAGTATTTAGGTTATTGCCAATTACGTATAGCGGACTTGGTGAAAAAAGATTAAAGTTCAGAAGTGCTTTGCAAGACACGAAAATTTTAGAGGGGTCCGATGGAATAAAAAAGTTTTAGGGGCCCCACTTGAAACACCCCAAACATTCAGGGGGCTTCTTTAATTAAAATAGTTTGTGGATTATCTGCAACACCATCTAAAGTTCGTGTGTTTTGCTAAAATTAACCTCTAAACATAAATAATATGTAAAAGTACAGTGAAGGTCCTTGATGTATCAACCAAATATAATTTGAGTTTTAATATTTAGAAGTCATCGGTGAAGGTCCATGCGTTACCTCCATTATCGACCTAGGTCCATTTTATAAACTTTTGTTAAATTTTCTGACCTAGCAAATCACATGATCTGTCATGCCGACAAAAACAAAAAAAGTGAAAGTCAAGTTAAATACAAAATTATAATTTTACTATTTTTTGACATGGCGGTATGCATATCATTAGCAATATTTAACAAAAATTATGAGAAGAAAAAAAATCTAGATTACACTGATAACTTGCAAACATTAAAAAGCAATTTGATATTTGGTTAGTACATTAGGCATCTCTACCGAAATTTTACCTAAATAATAATACAATATAACATGCATGCCTCGTCCCCCCCGCGTGTGGGTGGGTGGCAAGTCGGGACTTTTCGTGGCCAAAGGCCCGGATTTGAAACTTATCACCCACATCCTTTTAAGTGTCCTACTAACTTGTTGACTGGGCAGAGTAGGGGGGCCCATTTCACCTTGGGGATGATGGACTCGAACTCGGGCCCCTGCCTTATCAGGTTTCCATTGTATCAAAAAAAAATTGTGTCAAGGCCCCAAAAAAAAGAAGTGGATGTGGCCCAGCCCCCCTAACTTTTTCTCTTGCGTTTCAGCCCCAAAAGAGCCTCAAAATTGTGGCCCAGCCCCAAAAACTCACTTTTATACATGTATTCTATGTATTTGTACCAGACTCCGAAAATACCCCTCCCCTTTTCTTCTTCTTCTTCTCTGAGTGTTTCTCCTCCTCCTCTATCTTCACTGCTCATTTCTCCTCTTCTTCTCTCCTCCTCCTCTCCCCTAACCCTACCTTCCCCCAAAAGCTATACCTCTTAACCCTTCCCCCAAAAACTCACGTGCTCTCTCTCTTCTCTCTTATCTAGCTCAAACTCTTCTAAGCTCAAGAGAACCCAAAAAAACCCTAGATCTGAACTCAATCCTTCACAAAAAGCTCTTAAAATTTTGTTTAAAAAAGTAAAAAATGGCCTAAAACCTTAACTTGGAGAAGGTTGAAGGAGACAACACCCACTTCAAAGTGATTTATCATCGGCGTCCCTCGGATCCGACAACAAAGAAGGCTCTTGGAGAATCATCCGCCACCCCTTAGAACCCATCATCTCCCCTAGCGCTCCTTTCTCCTCTTCCTCTCCTCTAACCCTACTTTCCTCCTCTCTCTCCCTCTTACTCCTCTTGTCCTCGACCCGTAGTCTCCCTCTCGGCCTCTCCCTTGCCGCCACCAGTCCATCATCTCAAGCAAGCACTGAGAAGGCTTAGAGAATGAGGAGAGGCGATCGGCAAGATGTTTGGAGAGAAGCATGAACAAGAAGAGAAATCCATGGTGATGGGAGCTAAAGCGAGATGTAAAGCGAGATTGGGAGGGCGTATGGATGGATTTGTTAATGAAGCGTGGTCTATAAGAGGCGTAAAGGATGGTAGGAGATGAAGGTTAGGGTTAGGGCTCGTATCTCGGGTCTTTGATGAAATACCAAAGAGAGATGTGGATTCTTAGAATGTGATAGTTACAAGTCGTGTACAAAGAAAATGTTATAGAGATATTAAACTGTGAATGTAAGACTAATAAAACTTTAAAATGCTTGCTATATTGGCTGTAAGAATGTAATACTAATCAATATAAAGTACATGTTTACCGTATATTGTCTATTACTTTTCCTGTTAACTATCTCTGTTTATTGTTAACTTTCACCTGAAAATATTAATTTTTGGGTTTTCATGTTAGCTTTCACTGGAAGACGTTAACTATCACAGTTTGATGTTAACTTTCAACTGAAAATGTTAACTTTTGGGTTTTCATGTCAACTTTCACTGAAAGATGTTAACTATCTCCATTTTCTGTTAACTTTTACCCGAAAATATTAACTTTTAGTATTTCCTGTTAACTTTCACCGGAAGTGGTTAACTCTTGGTGTTACCTGTTAAGTATAAATGATATTAATAATAAATGTATCAAGGCGATAGCAAAAAATGTAATTGGTGATTAGTGTGGATTGTTATGAGAACTATACTTTTGATAGAAGCGATATAGGTTTTGGTATTGGCTTTGTGTTGAGGTATTTTGAGTGTGTCGAAGGGGCGGTGAGGAGGGACCCTGGCGGAGGTGAGGAGGGAGGGTGGTGAGGAGATGAAGGATTGACCGTGGCCATTTCAAGTGTGATTGTTGATTCTTAATTTGTCTACTAGTTTGTTGATTTGAAAATGAAAGATTAGTACATATCTGTAATGTGTTTGTTGTTTTTGTGTTCTTGGCCTAAAAATTATACTATGTTGAGAACTGATCTTTTTTTAGTTATTTGCTTTTATCTGTATGCTCCGTGATTGTGATTTATTTTGGGTCGTTTAGTCACAACTATACGTCACCTTTAAAAGTCTACGGGTTAATAGATAACACAACACAAATCGATGACACGTGAGCTATAAAATTATGCAAATGGTATTCATATATTGGACAATATTAATATTAGCTTTGGTGACGCACCAAATTTTTGAATTTGTTTTTATTGAAGAGAAGAGAAATAGAAATCATGAGCATCTCATGCGCCATTGAGAATAGAATTAGAAAACCTATTAGTCAACATTTTCATCCGAAAGTTAACATAGAATAGAATTGGAAAACCTATTAGTCAACATTTTCATCGAAAGTTAACATGTTGGTGAAAGTTAACCTATCACGAATGAAAGTTAACATGGTGGGATGAAAGTTAACCTATCTGAATGAAAGTTAACATGGTGGGATGAAAGTTAACCTATCTGAATGAAAGTTAACCTATCTGAATGAAAGTTAACATGTTGGTGAAAGTTAACATGTTGGTGAAAGTTAACCTATCACGAATGAAAGTTAACATGGTGGGATGAAAGTTAACCTATCACGAATGAAAGTTAACATGTTGGTGAGCGTTAACATGTTACGTCGCGGTGGCAGTCGTAGTCTTTGGCGTCAGCGATCATCGGCGGCGTCGAGGGATGCAACGGTGAAGTCGCGGTGTCGATCGCGGGATAGGGCGAGATGCACTCGAGGCTGGCGAGGTCGGTAGCAAACACGAGGATACTTGAATGCATAAAGCTTATTTTAACTTTAATGCATAAAGCTTATTTGTCCTTTGGTACCATGCAAACACGAGAGTCGAGTTGAATAATTTGCCCTTTGGTAACATAAAGATGTCGCATTTTTAATTTTAATGCATAAAGCTTATTTTTGACACTTTGATGCTCCAAGCTTCTCTTTAAATTTAAACTTTATGGCACCAAAGTGCAAATTATTCACCGACTCGCCCGGCCTCGAAGGCGATCTGCCTCTCCGATCGACGCCGCACTTCACCGTTCGCAGTCCCTTGACATCGCTCGATGATCGCTTGACGTCAAAGACTACGACTCTGTCACCGCATTAAGAATTTGTTGTCCGTTGGGGTTCCCAAAGGACCGATCCAAGAGAGGTAGAGAATTGCTTGGAGGATATCTTGTCGTTGATGTATTTGGGGGGGAATCAAGCAGAGTAACTAGATAAGAATGGAGAGAAATTTATTTTAAAAATTGATTTAGTGTAAAAACTTGCAATGAGCCACTTGGTGATTAGTGTGGGCTGCTAATTAAGAGACAATAGTTTTCTTAGAGCAGTGTGGGTTGGCAAGAAATTTATAGTAACTCCTGGAAGACTTTTATAATATGTTATGTTGTAAGACTAATCATTTCATGTATTTAAGGAATATCAGCTATAAGAATGTAAGAAAGTTTTGTTATGTACTTGTTTAACATAAGTATTCTGTTTCAGTTTCTTTTAATTCGTATAGGTTAACTTTCAGCCGAACATGTTAACATTCATTGGTATTGTAGGGTCGAAAAAGTTTATTGATTGAATGAATGTATTACAATCAAATTCTCTCGATTACAGAGGAAGATGAGATTGAGTTGACTCCTCTTTTGTATGGGTTCTTGGTGGCGAGGGCGCTTGCTCGATGCTCAAGTCGAGGTTGCTTCCGTTGTGATCGGATCAAAGGCTGCGAATGATCTAGAGTTCTTGGCGAGGCTCGTGGTCTCTCCCCTGCAAGTGCTTGATTTTCCAAAAGCTCTTAGACTTTTTCCCGGCTAGCCACCACGAGCTCCATGACCCTCCAAAAGCCCCTCCAAAGCCCCCTCCTTCCATAGGCGCTCACGGCTATTTAAAGGGTTTTAGCATGTAACTATCATGCTAGAATTGTGAAGCGTGGGTTCATGGAAGTGGGCATAGCGTGCCCACTACTTAACCCAGCGTAGTTGTTAATGGCCATTGGCCTTGAGTTATTCTGATAAAAGCGCCCGGTAGCTACGATGAGCGAGGGGCGCTCGATAGCGAACGGCTGCGGTAATCATGAAACGCTCTGATGCTTGGTACGCTACGATGCGATGGAGCGCGCTTCACGATGCTGTATTTCTTTGCGATAGCGGGTGGAGAGAGCCTCGTCAAACTTTGATGTTGTGGGCGAGCCTCGTCGAACCATCTGTTGTGGGCGAGCCTCGTCAAACCAACTGTTGTGGGGAACCTCGTCGGGCGTTGATGTTGTGGGTGAGCCTCGTCAAACCACTTCGTCATATGATGTTGAGCTTCGTTTCACGTGCGAACCTCGTGTTGAGATCGGACTCCGCTCCGCGTGCGAACCTGCGTATTGAATGTCGAGGTTGAATGTCGAGGATCGCTGGCGTAGCGAACCTCGGTTGAATGTCGAGCCCTTGCTTGGCGATCCTCGTTCGACTTTGATCTTTAGGCGAGCCTCGTCAAACTCGCATTGTGGCGAGCCTCGTCAAACTTTTGTTGTAGCGAGCCTCGTCGAACCGGCGTTGTGGGCGAGCCTCGTCGAACCGGCGTTGTGGGGCGGCCTCGGCGGTACCGTTTGTAGGCATCAAAATTGCTGAAGAACCTCAAATATGACTAAATTATGAGAAGATCGAAGGACAGCGTCGTCGAAATCTCAAGAAGTCAACACATGAGAAGATTGTGTCACGCTCTGATGCGAGAACGGTTTGCCTCGCCATGGCGAGACGCTTGTTCATGTCTCGGCATTGGCGAACGCGTGTGTGTCTCGCTACGGCGAGACTGCTGATATGTCTCGCTACTAGCGAGACACTGATGCCGCCCAGCGGCGAGACACCTTGATGTCTCCAGCGACTAGCGACGCACTACTTAATGTCGCCAAATCACGAGACACCCGAAATACAAAATGAGCTCGAAGGGTCTAAATCAATCTTTGGTGGGGCCTACTTGACTTTATCAGCGCGAAGCGTTGAACCGTTAATGGCGGTTTGCGGCGAAGATACGCCACTAGAGCGTAATTAGGCATTTAATCATGCAAAAGCGAAACCGTTACGGCGATTGAAGGGGCGATATTGCCTCCGCTTGTGGCGGGCCCATCTGTCTCGCCAGCTAAGAGGCGGCACTGCTTCGCCGGTTAAGCGAGGCAACTTGGCCTGGCGGCTCGGTAGCACCTTCTTGCAATTTCACGCACTTATGACACTTGTGTTTTTGAAGAGACACGTTTCCCAAAGACTATAAATACCCTCCTACGTCCACTTGGGCGGGGTGACCATCGAAAGGGAAAAGTCAATCAAGTTTAGGAGTTCAAGAACAAGATCCGCGGAGATTCCTCGAGTTTAAGCTTTGACTTATTCTTGAGAAGAGTAGATATCTTACTTTGCTAAGATATTTGCTTAAGTTCTTGTTTCCTTTGCGAAGCATCAACTAAACCCGTCGATTCGGCGATCATTTTCGGTGGTCCACAGTTCAGCGTCCGTACGGAAAAGTCCCACAAAAAAGCGAGGAGATCTACACTTGTAGTGTCTTTTGTTGAGTTTGTAAGAGAGTTATCTAAATTCTTTGTTAGCGAGAATCAAAAGTGTAATTTTCTCTAGTTTTACAATGGAATCAACTTTCGACCCAAACGATGGCACCGGTGGGAGCCAGCGGTCTCGAGCAAGATCGTTGTGCCAGCGACCTTGCGGCGAGCAGTAGACCTCATGGTTGATGGAATAGACTACTTCTTCGATCAAGCCAAATTGAAGAGTATCTCTCCTCTTCCACATCGAAGTCCTCCTCACCCATAAACATCGGAGGATCTCATCCCCTAAGAGGAGGTTAGTTACGTTGTGATGTGCAGCGATCTTCGTTAAACTGCGGCAGGCGATTTCCCTCTCAACAAGATCTCAACGATCGTGAAGAGAGCTCAAACGAAACGCGTCAAAAGATGGCGTCCCGGTTCGCCAGACCACGGAGTCAGCGGATGGAGTTCACTATCGAACTCCGCGTGATCAAAGGCATCAACAAGCGCAATTTCTCAATCCGTCGGCCTCCTCCCAAGGAAGAATGGGTTCGTCAAAGGACCCGATTGACAAAAGGCCGGCGATCAAAACGCGGGCCGTCACCCACGATCGCTAAGGCATGAAGCCAGTGAGGCCGCTTTGTAAACATCGAACAATAATTAGGAACATGCACCAAGAATGCTAATGACAAAACATAATCCCAGTATCCATATCATAAATGAAAACCTACTTTTCAACATCATATTGGCTGCCAGTGCCTTAATCTTGAATCTAACACAACATATATTAGGGTTAACCAAATCCTATTTATCAATAGTATAAACCAGGTTGTGTTTGTATTCATCCCACTATCTGAAATTGAGCATGACTATAGTTATCCTGAAACACAATATAATAAAGAATGCAACAAAGCTTCATTATCAGAGGAAGAAAATCTGTTTAAATGCTCTAACTACATATGTATACCTTCTTTTCAGGATGATTACATGAACAATTTAGAAGGTGTAAAAGCAAGCATATAGATCTTACCTCATACAGTGTCAAATCATTTCCTCCAGTTATGTTCCATACAATTCCAGTAGCCCTCTCAATGCCGATATCTAGTAAAGGTGATTGGATGGCATTTAATGCAGCATCTCTTGCCCTTGATTTACCTGTGAAATAAAACCAGAAGAATCAAATTAAACCTTCAATAGAATATCTGATAATTGTGTACTCTCCCAACAAATATTCAGGTCATCAGAAATTTTTCATGGGAGTATGCCAGTTTTTCTTTTCCTTTCTACAACCGTAATTATTTTTGCTAGTAGCCTAGGATTTTGTCATATTGGACTACTGCAACTGTTCATGTTTAAGCTTAATTTTCTCCATAATTCCGTATGACAAATTTCTGCGATTCCTCTTGATCAAGCCTACCCTTCACTTCCGTATATCTTTTTATGCTGCATGCTAACTACTAGAAGGAAAGAGAAGAAATGAGAAAGTACATGCATATGAGGAGCCTAAAAGTATATGCATATGAGGAGCCTAAAAAATCAGTAAATAAGTTGTCTGCATGGGTACTTCTATTTGGAGCCGTACGAATGTCGTACCCGTACCCAGCACCGAAACTTCAGTGGACACTACTTGAATATTTGCATACACTTACTCAAATGTGTACTCAATTATATATTACATGTTTTAATTTAAAACACTAGTCATATACTTCTTGGACGCATATTCTACACTTAACATGCAATTCTGAAACTCGTTGGACATAAGTTGGGTTCATTTCCGCCCGTACCCAGTGCAAAACTAATAAAGGATCTTTTGCATATCAAGCTAAAAATGAGCAATTCTCTAATTTATAGATCTATGTTATGAAAGAAACATATTAATGTTATAGGAATTTTATTAATTTATTTCATAGCAATTGAAATGAAAAAATGATACCGATCTCATGTAAATTATAATGATATATACGTGTATCTGTAGTCGTGTTCCCGTACCCTACCTTTTACAAATTTGATGTGTACCGTACTGTATTCGCATCCGTACCCATACGCATATCCGTGAAACTTAGGTTATCCCCCTTACTTCAAGTAGCCAACTATTTACTGGATGAATATTCTGTTTCCCACAGTAATCCTATTATGTGAAAGTCAAAACACAGTCAACATATATTCCCATGCCTAAGAGCTCAAAGGGGTGCTTACTTCCTTCCAAGCAAAACTATAAACTGTTGATCAAAGTATAAAAACAAACTTTACAGAATTTTCCAGACAAAAAAGATCCTACACATGCTGAGTTGCTTCCTTCCACACTGGCTCATGACATAAAAAACATCTTACTAACCCAACAATATGGCAACTGATCAAACTTAAAGAGTAAAAAATAAAATAAAATATGAAAGACAATCACTAGAGTTTTCCCATTGAAAACGTTACTAGTGATTGCATCCTCTGAGGAGGACATGACATAAAGGCCTATAAAGATAACATAGAGCCATAGACTAACTAAGTCCTGTGAAGAAACATAATCAGTACTTGCAAATGGAAATCATTTTGTGAACAAGTTTCATGGAAGCAATAGGCACTTTTTTTACAAGGTTCAAATGTGGTGTCAATGTTCTCGCATAAGGAATTACCTGTTGCAGTTCCTATGCCCATCAATGAAGAACCTGCATTTTCCATAATTGCTCGAACATCAGCAAAATCAACATTGACCAAACCTGGAACCTGTAAATGAAGAAATCAGATATTATTGTGGGATGGTCTGAATGAATATAAACATGAAAAGGAGAGTACAGTTAAAGTACTCCAAGGGGTGAGTTATTTTCCGTGTTGGAGTTGGATATTGTGAGGATAAATGATGAGAATGTTGGTAGAAGAAGATTGTAAAAAATGTACATGATAAATCTTTATGTCAAATTACAATGTTTTTATATAATAGGAAAAAGATTATATATAATAAGCAAATTGATAGAAAGGGATAAGGATCCAAGCACCACTTTATAGTAGTTAACAAGTAATAAGTAATTATAGATAAAGAATAACCGCAAATGATTAATCAGGAAGCTTTCAATAATTTAAATGATTCATTACTGGATCATATTGTTTGTACCAGTTTGCATGTACTCTCAGTATTGAACAGGTCACGCATCTTTTAGTTTCCAGACAAAACAAGCATGAAATGCTGTGGTCTATGGATAAAGCAGTTTCCTGCATTTCTAGATATTGCATTGGAAATTTTGGATGCTTTGCTATGTGCAATCAAAACAAATAATGAATATAACTTTATTGCCCAAGCGCTTATGTAATTGAAGTATGGAGAATGATAAGAAAGGGCATGGTGAAGGGCATAAATTAACAAGGAAAAAGTTCATGTTTCTTAGATTTTCAAGAAGAAAAGGAGGTAAGGACTATTCGAGAGAGTAAATTACTATGAAGGGTATGAAACTAACATTCGTAACAAGAAGATTTTTGGAACTCCCTAAAAGATCTATAGCTGGCATAAATATGAAGGGAAGAATTACCCAGGAGAGTAACGTAAAGGCTTAGAGAAAATGCAGTAAAAGATGAGCTCAAGAACTAATGATGTAGAGATTTCCAATGCAATTTTCTACATCAATATCGTCATAAAGCTGGATATCTATGTTATTCCTCACCGTGATTATATCAGAGATCCCACGAACACCTTGACGAAGTATATCATCAGCCAAGTTGAATGCCTCTGTGACAGGTGTATTTGGAGAAACCGCAGTCAATAACTTGTCATTTGGTATAACAATTAATGTGTCGACATTTTCTCTCAAAGCAGCTATTCCTTCTTGTGCTTGAACTGCACGCCTCCGTCCTTCAAATGAAAATGGAGTTGTTACAATGCCCACAGTTAAGATGCCCATTGACTTTGCAACACCCGCAATTATAGGGGCACCTCCTGTTCCAGTTCCTCCACCCATCCCAGCCTGCAGATTGTATAAAACCTTTATTTATCTAAAAAAGTATCTAGATCAGCAGCTATTTATTATTTTATATATAAATACAGACGCAACAAACTATAATGTCTCATAGGTTAACGATGGTTTGGTGAATAAATACTGAGATAGGTGGTTACTCTGTCATTTCAACCAGTTTCATCTTTCTTAAAATAAAAAATGAAAGGAAGATAGGAAAATGGAGAGAAAATTGAACATTTAGGAGATTACATGAATAAATTATTGTTAGGGTGATATAGATAATGAATTCAGGCAATGAAGAAAGAAAAACCATAACTCACATGGAAACCCTCTTCCTGGACATGAAAAACTATGTAGGATCTTGCAGATTATGGGTTTCATACATATGATAAAAAATTCAACATACTCTTCATACAGATTAAAAGGGAAGTAGACATGAGCACACATATGCAACAAAAAAGACACCAATGTTAATATCATCTCAAAACATCATTCAAACCTAACATAATATACACAATCTAAATTCATAAAAAAGTAGTCAAATAAATTAACATTGCAAATATTGACAACATTAGAAAATATATAATGAGTTTACCGTTACAAAGACCATATCAGAACCATTAACCGCCGCCTCTATCGATTCTCTGCTTTCCTTGGCAGCATTCATTCCAATCTCCGGGTTCCCACCAGCACCAAGACCTCTCGTTAGCTCCTGACCAATTTGCAACCGATTCTGAGGATAAACAGGAGACAACCTCATCGCCTGTATATCCGTATTCACAATCCAAAACTCCACCCCGTTCATCGAGCTCTCAATCATTCTATTGACAGCATTTGATCCTCCGCCACCAACACCAATAACTTTTATCTTGGCCGCATTATAATTACTCGGAATAATCTCCTCCTCCAAGCTTTCATCAACCTTAATACTTGATTTCTCATTCCTTCGGCCAAGAACTGGTTCATCTCCCTCTCCTCTGAGCATGGAGATTTCGGGATGCAAGTGCAAGAAAGGGTCATTATTCTGGTAAGACCCAATCTTTTTGGATTTCGCACAACATTTAAAATGCTTAAAACATGTTGCCTGTCGTAATCCCAAAACCCTGCCCCCTTCATCAAACCTCTGAATAGAGCTAACTCTAGTTCTTCCTCCAAAAATGGCTGAAGCTCCAAGTGGGGACTGGCCACTGGAGGTTGCAAAATATGGTGTATTAACTGCCATCTTAATTTCACAAGGAGGAATTCACAGAAACTGATGCAAATTAAAATGCAGCTGAAAGATTTAAAAGCACTTGTTCTCCATCATCTACAGAATAATAAGAAGAACAGTCTAAAATCAGGTAAGAATCCCAAGCAATAGATTAAGCAATTAAACTTAGAATCCAATAATATTCTCAGGATCTATTTCATGTCATCATTCAATTGCAACAAATTGTCAATTAGGGTAGGTGAGATATAAAATTTTGTGAATAGAAAACCGACCCAAGATACAAAATCCACAAAAAAAGAGACCCAATCCCAAATTCAACCTTAATTCTCAACAAACAAGAAAAACCCATAAATTGAAAAGGGAAATAAACGAGAATGGCACCTGAAATAGCCCAAAGAGAGAGAAAACCCCCCAAAGAAAAACCTCAGCGCTGAGCTCTCGAAGGAGGAAGAGATAGTGAAATTAGTGGACAGTGACCGAATCTTAAAGGGGGAGAGGTTTTAAGAAACGTGATTGAGATTGGGTTCGAGCCTTTAAAACCCCGAGTGAAACTTTTGCATAGTGATAATGAGGGTAGTTTAGTAAATTGGATGGATTGTATGGGGGTTATAATCGTCCGATTGTTATCAGGTGGGCAACAGGAAAGGACGAAAGAGTCGTCATCCAAAGAGATGGAAATTGTTTGTTTTGGCTTGAATCGCAAAAGTACTGTCATACCCCTCTTCTTTTTTTTTTTCTCTCTTTTCTTTTACTTTTTGAGAATATGGATACGATCGGTTCGGATGGTTTTGATAAAACCGAGTTGGACGGTTTAAAATTTGAAGTCAGACCAAAATGATCGAAAATTACTTTGCTCCGTACGATTCAGTTTATTCGGATTGGTATTGGACTTATTTAGTTAAAAAGTTATTTTTTATGACTCGAAAGAAAGAGATAGATCAATAAAAGAACAATGTGAGAGTATTAGTAAAAGAACGATGCAAACCAATTGAAAAAAGAAAAAGAGAAGAAACTTTTTTTTGCCCCGAAAGAAAGAGGCAGATCAATAAAAGAACAATGTTCGAAAATTAATAAAAGAATGATGCAAATCAATTGAAAAAAAAAGGAGAAGAAACTTTGTGAGCTATTACAAATAAATTTAATTTTTATGCACTTTCTAATTAAAACCTTAGAATTCTTCTTAACCAATTTTATTCTGTTGCCAGCCTTTTCTCGGCCATCCTCTCCTCTCTCTCTTCTTTTCTCATAAATTCATGAAACTATGGACACATTCCATCATTAATCTTCACCTCATATTGCTCTTTTCCCGCCATCACCGCTTTTGTCATCATCTCTTTCTTTCTCAATCATCTCTCCTCCTTCGCCTCTTTATTTAACTATTTTTTTTTTCACCGTCATGCCCTCTCCACCACCATCTCTCTTTCTTCCTTAATTTTATGGTTTTTTGTGATAAAAAGTCGGGCTTTGGTGAAATAAACAAAGTTTATGGGATTATGTATTTCTACGCCCCTAGAGTTCGGATAAGTTTTTGTGAAAATATTTTAATTTTGAATATACAATTAATTTTAGAAACCGTTGAGCTTTGAGGGGTGTTGTAGATAACCCTCATATACTACTTTAATTTGAGAAAACCCACTGAACTTTGGGTGTTACAAATAAATGCATCGCAGTGATGGATTCAGGAAAAATTTCATAAGGAGGCAGACGACAAGTATCTATTTACCTAAAAATAAAAATATAATTTTATAATTCTATTAAACCTAATGAAAATGCACTCACTATCGGCCTCATTCCATCATATTTTGCCTAATTGTTTAGGTTTTTTAGTTTTTGAATTTTTAGCATTTTGGGCCCATTGTCTTAATTGTTTGAGAACGTAATGGACTACTAATTAAAAATAGGGTAAATGTAATAGAGTAAATCTCCTATAAACTTAAGTTTATAGGGATATACCAACTTTTTATCCATTGATGTTGCATTTAGATTTGTGCCATCAAGAGATGCACAAATCTCAAAATGGCCTTCATATCTTTCATGGATCCCAAGCAATATCAATGGATAAAAAGTTGGTGTATGACTATTCCTATAAATTTAAGTTTATAGGAGATTTGCTCAATGTAATGATCTATTAATTTATTTAGTGGTTATAAAAGGTTAGGGTGCAAGTTATTTAAATTTAGAGAGGGGGGGGGGGGGTTGGGTTGTAATTTTGCAAGGGTTAAAATGACAATATACACATTTGCCAATACTGCCTTGCAATTTTTTTAACCCTATTAAACTGTACATATCCTTAGTTTGTCTTACAAAACCTTCAATGAGCTTTTAAACTTTTTTCACCAGATCCGTACCTATAAATAATGAATGACAAAAATATTTTTGAGAGATAAACTAACACTTAGCGGGAAGTTGGGGCTATGCTATCTGTAAATGACAGATGGCTAAATTAAGCTTTTTCTCTCAATAGTATTTAGGTTATTGCCAATTACGTATAGCGGACTTGGTGAAAAAAGATTAAAGTTCAGAAGTGCTTTGCAAGACACGAAAATTTTAGAGGGGTCCGATGGAATAAAAAAGTTTTAGGGGCCCCACTTGAAACACCCCAAACATTCAGGGGGCTTCTTTAATTAAAATAGTTTGTGGATTATCTGCAACACCATCTAAAGTTCGTGTGTTTTGCTAAAATTAACCTCTAAACATAAATAATATGTAAAAGTACAGTGAAGGTCCTTGATGTATCAACCAAATATAATTTGAGTTTTTAATATTTAGAAGTCATCAGTGAAGGTCCATATCGTTACCTCCATTATCAGCCTAGGTCCATTTTATAAACTTTTGTTAAATTTTGCTGACCTAGCAAATCACATGATCCTGTCATGCCAGCAAAAAAACAAAAAAAAGTGAAAGTCCAAGTTAAATACAAAATTATAATTTTACTATTTTTTGCTGACATGGCAGGGTCTGGTCATCGTCACATTAGCAATATTTAACAAAAATTATGAGAAGAAAAAAAATCTAGATTACACTGATAACTTGCAAACATTAAAAAGCAATTTGATATTTGGTTAGTACATTAGGCATCTCTACCGAAATTTTACCTAAATAATAATACAATATAACATGCATGCCTCGTCCCCCCCGCGTGTGGGTGGGTGGCAAGTCGGGACTTTTCGTGGCCAAAGGCCCGGATTTGAAACTTATCACCCACATCCTTTTAAGTGTCCTACTAACTTGTTGATCAAGCAGGGATTTCATCCTTGGGATGATGGACTCGAACTTCGGGCCCTGCCTTATCGGGTTTCCATTGTATCAAAAAAATTTGTGTCAAGGCCCCAAAAAAAAGAAGTGGATGTGGCCCAGCCCCCCTAACTTTTTCTCTTGCGTTTCAGCCCCAAAAGAGCCTCAAAATTGTGGCCCAGCCCCAAAAACTCACTTTTATACATGTATTCATGTATTTGTACGGACTCAGAAAATCCTCCCTTTTCTTCTTCTTCTTCTCTGGTGTTTCTCCTCCTCCTCTATCTTCACTGCTCATTTCTCCTCTTCTTCTCCTCCTCCTCTCCCTAACCCTACCTTCCCCAAAGCTATACCTCTTAACCCTTCCCCAAAACTCACGTGCTCTCTCTCTTCTCTCTTCTCAAACTCTTTAAGCTCAAGAGAACCCAAAAACCCTAGATCTGAACTCAATCCTTCACAAAAAGTTCTTAAAATTTTGTTTAAAAAAGTAAAAAATGGCCTAAAACCTTAACTTGGAGAAGGTTGAAGGAGACAACACCCACTTCAAAGTGATTTATCATCGGCGTCCCTCGGATCCGACAACAAAGAAGGCTCTTGGAGAATCATCCGCCACCCCTTCGCCACCACCGAACCCATCATCTCCCCTAATCGCCTTTCTCCTCTTCCTCTCCTCTAACCCTACTTTCCTCCTCTCCCTCTTACTCCTCTTGTCCTCGACCGCTCTCCTCTCCAGCCTCTCCCTCACACCACCGAGCCCATCATCTCAAGCAAGCACGAGAAGGCTTAGAGAATGAGGAGAGGCGATCTGAAGATGTTTGAGAAGCATGAACAAGAAGAGAATCCATGGTGATGGGAGCTAAAGCGAGATGTAAAGCGAGATCGGGAGGGCGTATGGATGGATTTGTTAATGAAGCGTGGTCTATAAGAGGCGAAGGATGGTAGGAGATGAAGGTTAGGGTTAGGGCTCAGATCTCGGTCTTTGATGAAATACCAAAGAGAGATGTGGATTCTTAGAATGTGATAGTTACAAGTCGTGTACAAAGAAAATGTTATAGAGATATTAAACCGTGAATGTAAGACTAATAAAACTTTGAAATGCTTGCTATATTGGTCGAAGAATGTAATACTAATCAATATAAAGTACATGTTTACCGTATATTGTCTATTCCTTTTCCTCGTTAACTATCTCTCGCTATTGTTAACTTTCACGAAAATATTAATTTTGGGTTTTCATGTTAGCTTTCACTGGAAGACGTTAACTATCACAGTTTGATGTTAACTTTCAACTGAAAATGTTAACTTTTGGGTTTTCATGTCAACTTTCACTGAAAGATGTTAACTATCTCCATTTTCTGTTAACTTTTACCCGAAAATATTAACTTTTAGTATTTCCTGTTAACTTTCACCGGAAGTGGTTAACTCTTGGTGTTACCTGTTAAGTATAAATGATATTAATAATAAATGTATCAAGCTGATAGCAAAAAAATGTAATTGGTGATTAGTGTGGATTGTTATGCAGAACTATACTTTTGATAGAGCGATATAGGTTTTGGTATTGGCTTTTGTGTTGAGGTATTTTGAGTGTGTCGAAGGGGACGGCGGCGGGCCGAGGAGGCCGGCCACGGCGGAGGTGAGGAGGGAGGGTGGTGAGGAGATGAAGGATTGACCGTGGCCATTTCAAGTGTGATTGTTGATTCTTAATTTGTCTACTATTTTGTTGATTTGAAAATGAAAGATTAGTACATATCTGTAATGTGTTTGTTGTTTTTGTGTTCTTGGCCTAAAAATTATACTATGTTGAGAATCGATTTTAGTTATTTGCTTTTATCTCAGATGTCTTGGTGATTTATTTTGGGTCGTTTAGTCACAACTATACGTCACCTTTAAAAGTCTACCAGGTTAATAGATAACACAACACAAATCGATGACACGTGAGCTATAAAATTATGCAAATGGTATTCATATATTGGACAATATTAATATTAGCTCAATAACCGAACCAAATTTTTGAATTTGTTTTTATTGAAGAGAAGAGAGAAATAGAAATCATGAGCATCTCATGCGCCATTCAGAATAGAATTAGAAAACCTATTAGTCAACATTTTCATCTGAAAGTTAACATAGAATAGAATTGGAAAACCTATTAGTCAACATTTTCATCTGAAAGTTAACATGTTCGGCTGAAAGTTAACCTATACGAATGAAAGTTAACATGTTCGGATGAAAATTAACCTATACGAATGAAAGTTAACATGGTCGGATGAAAGTTAACATATACGAATGAAAGTTAACCTATATGAATGAAAGTTAACATGTTCGGCTGAAAGTTAACATGTTCGGCTGAAAGTTAACCTATACGAATGAAAGTTAACATGGTCGGATGAAAGTTAACCTATACGAATGAAAGTTAACATGTTCGGCTGAACGTTAACATGTTACGTGCGGTGACAGAGTCGTAGTCTTTGACGTCAAGCGATCATCGGCACGCCGAGGGACCGCGAATCCGAAGTGCTGTCGAGCGGATAGGGCGAGATGCACTCGAGACTGGGCGAGGTCGAGCTGGCAAACACGAGAGGATACTTGAATGCATAAAGCTTATTTTTAACTTTAATGCATAAAGCTTATTTGTCCTTTGGTACCATGCAAACACGAGAGGAGACTGGCGAGGTCGAAATGAATAATTGCCCTTTGGTAACATAAAGATGTCGCATTTTTAATTTTAATGCATAAAGCTTATTTTTGACACTTTGATGCTCCAAGCTTCTCTTTAAATTTAAACTTTATGGCACCAAAGTGCAAATTATTCACCGACCAGCTTCTCGAAGGCATCTCGCCTCTCCTCAAGATCGACGCCAAGACTTCACCGCTCATAGCCCCTTGACATCGCTTCGATGATCGCTGACGTCAAAGACTACGACTCTGTCACCGCATTAAGAATTTGTTGTCCGGGGTTCCTAAAGGACCGATCCAAGAGAGGTAGAGAATTGCTTGGAGGATATCTTGTCGTTGATGTATTTGGGGGAATCAAGCGAGTAACTAGATAAGAATGGAGAGAAATTTATTTTAAAATTGATTTAGTGTAAAACTTGCAATGAGCCACTTGGTGATTAGTGTGGGCGCTAATTAAGAGACAATAGTTTTCTTAGAGCGGTGTGGGTTGGCAAGAAATTTATAGTAACTCTGGAAGACTTTTATAATATGTTATGTTGTAAGACTAATCATTTCATGTATTTAAGGAATATCGACTATAAGAATGTAAGAAAGTTTTGTTATGTACTTGTTTAACATAAGTATTCTGCTTTCGCTTTTAATTCAGATATGTTAACTTTCCAACATGTTAACATTCATTGGTATTGTAGGGTCGAAAAGTTTATTGATTGAATGAATGTATTACAATCAAATTCTCTCGACATGAGGAAGATGAGATTGAGTTGACTCCTCTTTGTATGGGTTCTTGGTGGCGAGGACGCCTCGATGCTCAAGTCGAGGTTGCTTCCGTTGACGATCGGATCAAAGCCGCGAATGATCTAGAGGTTGCCGACGAGGCTCGTGGTCTCTCCCCGCAAGTGCTTGATTTTCCAAAGCTCTTAGACTTTTTCCCACTAGCCACCAAGCTCCAAATCCTCCCAAAGCCCTCCAAAGCCCCCTCCTTCCATAGCCGCCACGGCTATTTAAAGGGTTTTAGCATGTAACTATCATGCTAGAATTGTGAAACGTGGGTTCATGGAAGTGGGCATAACCGATGCCCACTACTTAACCCGTAGTTGTTGTGGCCTTCGTGGCCTTGAGTTCGCTACGCGAAAAACGCCACCGCCATAATGAACGAGGGCCGCTACGAAGCGGCCGCAGCGAATCATGAGGTCGCTACGTTAACGCGGCCGCTACAAAGACGCGGAACCGCTACAAGAACGCCCGCCGCTAAAGAACGCGGCCGCCTCGGCAAACTTTGATGTTGTGGGCGAGCCTCGTCAAACTTTGATGTTGTGGGCGAGCCTCGTCAAACCAGCGTTGTGGGCGAACCTCGCCGACGCTGATGTTGTGGGTGAGCCTCGTCAAACCACTCGTCATATATCGTTGAGCTTCGTTTCCGTCGCGAACCTCGTGTTGAGATCGGACTCGCCCACGCATGTAACCTCGATTGAATGTCGAGGATCACCGCTGTAGGCGAACTCGGTTGAATGTCGAGCCTCGCCGCTGGCGATCCTCGTTCGACTTTGATCTTTGCAGGCGAGCCTCGTCAAACTTTGATGTTGTGGGCGAGCCTCGTCAAACTTTGATGTTGTGGGCGAGCCTCGTCAAACTTTGATGTTGTGGGCGAGCCTCGTCAAACTTTGATGTTGTGGGCGAGCCTCGTCAAACCAGCGTTGTGGGCGAGCCTCGTCAAACTTTGATGTTGTGGGCGATTTTGGCCTATGCACGAAGCCAGCACACGTGCAAGCTCCAAGTCTTCATGCGAGCTTGTGCTTGAGGCAGCTAAGCTCCTTTGCAGCGAAGCCACGCGAGTTTAACATGCTACTAAGAACGGGTCGTAACTTTCAAACAAGATGTCGGAATTGGACGAATTATATATAAAATCGACCATCTCGACGAGATCGAGCCAACCAAACCGACCGAAGGGTTTGGTTTGTTCGCCATTTTGCCAAATTCCTTCCGGTTTGGGAGATATCGACACTTTTGTCTATTTTGTAAAGTCAAGCATTCGGTGAACTTAACCTTTAGGCGGGCTGACTTCACTCGGATGAACCCTTAAGCTCTTTTGCTCATTCCGAAGTTGCCGTAGGGATTAAGGCAATTTTATTGCCTACGGTATAGGTTAACTTTCGACCTAACATGTTAACTTTCATTCATATAGGTTAACCTTGGTGAACATGTTAACTTTCGATGAACAAGTTGACTAATGGGTTTTCCGGCAAATAATCATGTAAGAATTGATTGAACTGGTAAATATATGTTGTAGATCAAAAATTATGGAATATATAATGTAAAAATACAAGGAATGCAATAAGAACTATAAAAGTTAACATTGTCAACTTTCATCTTAACATGTTAACTTTCATCGAACAAGTTAACTTTCATTCATATAGGTTAACCTTGGTGAACATGTTAACTTCGGATAAAAATATTGACTAATGGATTTTCTGTTATCTTTCAAATAATCATGTAAGAATTGATTGAACTGGTAAATATATGATGTAGAGAAAGAATTATGGAATATATGATGTAACAAATACAAGGAATCCAAACTTATATCACACAGACAACTAACATTATTTAGAAGTGGATATATGTTAATTGTCTGCGTGATGTAAGTCTTGTAATATATGTTAACACTCCATGAAGTAATATAGTCGCGGATACTTACACAAAAAGTCGTAATTTAAAATACCGTAAGATAATATTATAGTTGACTTTGAAATCTTACTAGTTTATTAATGTGTGCGCAGTTGATATCTCTTTAAATACGTAATATAGTCATACTCCTCTAGAAAATACTTACATCACGCAGACAATTAACATATATCCACTTCTAATTAGAGTTAAGCGTCCTATGTGATGTAAGTTTGGATTCCTTATATTTTTTACATCATATATTTCATAATTTTCTCTACAACATATATTTATCGGTTCATGAATTCTTACATGATTATTTGAAAGATAACAGAAAACCCATTAGTCAATATTTTCATCCGAAGTTAACATGTTAACTAAAAGTTAACCTATACGAATGAAAGTTAACATGTTCGGATGAAAGTTAACCTGTACGAATGAAAGTTAACATGTTCGGCTAAAAGTTGCATGTTACGTTGAAAGTTAACATGTTAAGATGAAAGTTAACAATGTTAACTTTATAGTTCTTATTGCATTCCTTGTATTTTTTCGTCATATATTTCATAATTTTTCTCTACAACATATATTTACTAGTTTCAAATTTTAAGTCTTACATGATTATTTGAAAGATAACAGGAAAACTCATTAGTCAACCCGTTCATCTGAAAGTTATCATGTTAGGCTGAAAGTTAACCTATACGAATGAAAGTTAACTTGTTGGATGAAAGTTAACCTATACGAATGAAAGTTAACATGTTGGTGAAAGTTAACCTATAATGAATTAAACGAATCAAAAGTAATACTTAAGTTAAACAAGTACATAACAAAACTTTCTTACATTCTTACGGTGATATTCCTTAAATACGAAATGATTAGTCTTACAATATAACATATTATAAAAGTCTTCCGTGAGTTACTACAAATTTCTTACTAACCAACACCGCTTCTAAGAAAAGTATTGTCTCTTAATTAATGACCCACACTAATCACCAAGTGGTCGCCATCGATTGATATTGCCTTTCTCACATTCTCCATCATAAAGAACTCCTCAAGGACCAAAAATACCCAATTAGCTCTCACTATTCCATTAAAACTCCCATACTTAATCTTTTCATAGCATTTGAACCAAATTTAGTATCAACGAACCACAATCTCCTGAACTTTGACATCATGAACTCACTATAATCCTCTCCCAAATGCATCAACGACAAGATCTCCTCCAATTAAGTCCCTACCTCTTGATCTTCTGAACCCCAACTGACAAAAATCCTGATGCATGACGAGTCGAGTCTTTGACGACCATCATCGAGCAAAGGTCGGGGACCGAACGGTGAAGTGTGAGTGTTGATGAGAGGGCTCAGATGCCGAGGCTAGGTGAGGTTGAGCTAGCTAATGCCGAGGAGACTTGATCTACGGGAGGCGATGGAGGAGAGGAGGGATAAATCGAGCGAGGAGAGGAGAGAGGAGGAGGAGCGAGCGAGGAGGCCGCTGGCCGAGATCGGGCGAGGAGAGGGAAGTCGAGGCGACGCCGAAGAGAGAGCCCCATGGTGGATGTGTCTTGAGCCGAGAGAGCTTGAAGAGAGAGAAGAGAGAGGAGGAGGGAGGCGGGAGGCCGCTCGAGATCGGCGGAGGAGAGGGGAGTCGAGGCAGATAATCAAGAGAGAGAGCCCCATGAAGTGAATGGGTTCTGAGAGAGGATGAGAAGAGAGAGAGAGAATACAGAGGGGAGGAGGAGCCAGGAGTCCCAGGAGACCGACGAGATCGATGAGGAGAGGGGAGCAATGACGCCGAGAAGAGAGAGAGAGCCCCATGAAGGATGAGTTCTTAAGCTGAGAGGAGCTTGAGAAGAGAGAAAAAGAGAGAAGAGAGTAAAATTTTAGAGAAGATGACAAAAGGTATATAGGGTTTCACACAAAAATTCTCTGTTGATGTGAAAAGGTAAAAAAGGAGTTATACACAATTTTATCATGTATTTGGGCTTCCTCACACAAAAAATAAAAAAGAGATAGGCAGACATCTACTTTATTTTTGGAGCTTACACAAATTTTCCAAAAAAAGAAAAAGAAAAAAGAACATGCCTCGCGTGATTAGAACGAACGGCCATCGGGTCCCTTGTCAGGCGATGCATCATCTGTTTTCCACACGCACCAAAACAACACAGCATGAATCAACATCAACCGTTGATATTGTAACGGACACGTGTCAAATGTTCATTGGAGGCCATGTCTATTACCGAACAGCTGATTTCCTATTGAGGAACAAGAGATTCGCATCCGACAGGCATCCATATCAACATCCTCTATTTAAATAGTACTCTATAAACCCAAAACTATACTCACGTTTATTTTAAACCCATGAACTTCCAAAATCATTCTTAAACTAAATATAAAAAAATTTTAAAGATTAGTATGATAACTGAGATAGAAGTTGAGCTTAAAATCATTTAGTTATGGAATTTTGACTTTAAGAATAATTTTGGATTAGTGAGTTAGTTATAAATAAATAAAAGTTATATTTCGGGTTTATAAATAAAAAACCTGATATTAATTTTCAGTGCTACAGGGATCTGAATCTAAAATTCACATTTCATAAGCTTCGATCTCGCGGTTCTTTTCATCACTGTCTCTCTCGTTCTCTTCGGTTCTCAGATCCGGAAACAATTCGAAGAGCTAGGGTTTAGTTTCTCGATCCGAGCGTTTTCTAGCTCGAATTCATCGATCCGTACAAGATGACGAGAGATCAAGAGAGCTGGATTCTCATGGCGACGGCGAGCTCCGACGAACATCGCCGTGATCAAATACTGGGGAAAACGCGACGAAACCCTAATTCTACCTATCAACGACAGCATCAGCGTCACCCTCGATCCCGATCATCTCTCGGCGACCACGACCGTCGCCGTTAGCCCTAGATTCGAGAGCGATCGCATGTGGTTGAATGGAAAGGTCTTGATCTCTATTTTCATTGATTTTCTTTAATTTTTGGGGTTTTGAGGTGATTTTTTTTGGGAAATGCAGGAGATTTCGCTCAGTGGAGGAAGGTATCAGAATTGTTTGAGAGATTAAGAGTAGGGCTGAAGATTTTGAGTTTGAGAATAAGGGGGTTAAGATTAAGAAAGAAGATTGGGGGAGATTGAATGTGCATATTGCGTCGTATAATAATTTTCCGACAGCGGCTGGATTGGCTTCATCAGCAGCGGGTTTTGCTTGTCTTGGTAAGGAGAAAAGATTGAACTTTACTCCTTTTTGCTCATTGAGTGAATTTTATGGATTGTAGTGAGGTTAGGGTTAGCTCGTCAGTAAGAATTAAGAATTATTTACGTGGTAGGCATTATCGGAACATATCATACATAATTTTTGCACCTTTGATCAATTCCACATATTAACTTATGGCTAAACACTGTTTAGTTGAGTCACGTCTGTATATTCAAAGTATTTTTTGCGTAGTTAAATTAGCATGTAACCACAGTAGGATCATTGGGGAAAAAATTCATTTAACAACCTTGTACCGGTATGATACTGTTAAAGTTTGACTCAAATAGTTGACATCGAATCAAAACTCGGCATTGGTGATTCTTTGTCTTGGTTGGACTTGTCCGAGAGCAGTTGCACTTTGGTGGGGATTCATTGAATTGATGATAACATGATCTAATTAGAAGTCCTGATATGATTTGGTTTCTTAGTATTCTATTGGATATGGAAAGGACAACATCAATTGGAATACATAGTTAATTGGACTTCTATTTCCTTGGCGACAAGGAGTTGGGCCTTAAGAGGCCTATATATGAACATGTCTTTCAGCGGATGAGAACATCAATTTTAGCACCACATATGAACAAAGAACAGGGTTCTCTCTTTGAAGCCTTTAAGTATTGATTTAGCTCTCTTTGTTCCTATTGTTTAAGAGATTGTGTTAGGCTTTTGGAGTGTGATTTGGGACTGAGTGATTGAGAGATCTCCACATTGTATTCCTCACAATTTAGTAAAGCTATTCTCCTCCTTCACCGAGAACGTAGCTTCAACCACGATATCTTTGTGTTCGTGTATTCTTGATATTTTTCGAGCTTTTGTGTGATTGATTTTAGTTTGTCCCTGGGTTTGTCATAACAGATACATTGTTGAATATGATTTAAGTTGAATAAATTCTATTTGCAGTGTATTCCCTCGCCAAGCTAATGAACGTGAAGGATGATTTTGGCCCTCTTTCTGCTATTGCAAGGTCAGTTTAAAAAAAAATATTCTTGACATGTACATTCTCAATTGCACTTGATTTTCGTAGTATGTAATCTCATTGATGCATACATGAATTTGCATTTTTGTTGATTCATTCTCTATCATCTGTATTCTCATATCAAAGATACCCATAATCAACTAGCTTTGTTTCTATAGGATGTGGAATTTGATGTCATCACGGAATTTTATATTGTTACCCATGAATCACAGGCAAGGTTCAGGTAGTGCATGCCGAAGTCTATATGGTGGTTTTGTCAAGTGGAAAATGGGAAATGTAAGGCTTCAAGGAGATGATTGAAGTTTTAGGAAATTGTTTTGGCAAATATTTGTGAATATATGAAGAATTATTTTTTGACTCTAATCAATTGATAGTTGAATATTTCAAAATGTCAGGATGCAAATGGGAGCGATAGCTTAGCAGTTCAACTTACTAATGATAGATACTGGGAAGACCTATTTATTATCATAGCCGTGGTATGTGGAATGTCAATGTTCTTTATTATTTAGTGAACCATATGAAATGATTGTTCGCTATGAAGCTTATGATCTTTTGTTGTCCCTTGAATCTCAACAAAGGTTATGTAGATCTTTACCCAAAATTTCTTTCATTTTACATTCTACATTGTTTTATTGGCAAATAAAATTTCAATATTTGGGGCTTGTTTTCTTGAAAGAAATTTACCTGGCGTTATGAACAACCGTAACAAAATTTGAGACCTCTCAAGCATAAGTCTAAATATACTTGTATGCTAACCAATGTTACCTGGCTACTTCTATTAAGAAGACGTACCCGTACCTGATCCGTACCCGTACCCGTACCCGAACCTCTTGGACACTTCTTGAATATATGCATATGTTTATTCGGGCCTATACTCAATTATATAATACATGTTTTAATTTAAAACTCTCCTCATACACTTCTTGAATCTATATTTTACACTTCACATCTATTTCTTATATATTAATCTTATGTAAATGAAAAACAATATTGATCTTATATAAATTATTAATTTTAATACATATTAATATACATAACATGCATATATATATAGCCATGTCCCCTGCACCCTTCCTTTTACAAATTTGCCATGTTCATCAGAATAGCATTCGCACTGCCCATGCAACCTAGATGCTAGCCCAACTCAAGCGGTAGTTGGTAAAGGCTCATCAAATCCGTTGATGGTGAGGGTTTGCCAAAATCCTATATCTATCATACAAGCAATAACTTGAGGCGGCGGGTTCACTCTTCTGGGGTCAAGTACTTTCTCCTAAGTGATTTTAATGCACTCATTGCTAATGCAAATGTGCCATTACATCGCCTCAGGAAGCTCATGCATGCTCGGAGCCAGTTACGTGGCGGTCCTTTTGTGAACACTTGGTGCCTCGCTTTCTTCAAGTGGGACAATTCGGATATTACATATAGAAGCTTTCACGGAAATCGATATTGAGAAAACCAGAGGGCAGCTTTTCTGAATGATTCTCAAGGCATTTCAATTATAACCCAAGTGGTGACTTTCAAGATGAAGATGATTAGTCAAAATCGACTTGACATTTCAATCAATCAAATACAAATGCAACGACTATTGATCCCAAAGTATGGTCGTGCGGCGCCGTAGCGATTCAAGCTGAAGCAAAACATGGGCCTCTTCTACAAAGTTCAGCGTTGAGCGAAGCAAGGCATCTTATCAAAGTATTCGGACCCCTCGATAAAATCTGAGATGCGAAAACTTTGGAGGGTATCTGTAGGCATCAAAATTGTTGAAGAACCTCAAATATGACTAAATTATGAGAAGATCGAAGGACAACGTCGTCGAAATCTCAAGAAGTCAACACATGAGAAGATTGTGTCCTTCTGATCGCGAGACAGCGTTTAATGCCTCGCCATGGCGAGACACTTGTTCATGTCTGGCTGGCGAGACGCGTAATGTGTCCTTCTGGCGAGGGACTTTGATGTGTCTGCTACTAGCGAGACACGCTGATGATATGCGCTGGCGAGACACCTTGATGTGTCTCGCGACTAGCGAAGACCTTACTGTCTCGCCAAATCACGAGACACGAGAATACTTAAAATGAGCTCTTGAAGGGTCTAAATCAATGCTGGTGGGGCCTACTTGACTTTATCAGCGGAAAGCGTTGAACCGTTAATGGCGGTTACCGCGAAGATACGCCCACTGGCGTAATTCTAGAGCATTTAATCATGCCTAAAAGCGAGAAACCGTTCTGGCGATTGAAGGGGCGATATTGCCTCGCTTGTCGTGGCGACCCTCTTTATCTGGCAGCTGGCGGTACCGGTTAAGCGAGGCAACTTGGCCTTGAAGCATTTCAGTACGCAGCGCTACTTAAATTTCTGCACTTATGACACTTGTGTTTCGAAGAGGGCACGTTCCCAAAGACTATAAATACCCTCCTCGTCCACTTGGTAGGGGTCGGCCATCGAAAGGGAAAAGTCGAAATCAAGTTCAGGAGTTCAAGAACAAGATCCACGCGGAGATTCCTCGAGTTTAAGCTTTGACTTATTCTTGAGAAGAGTAGATATCTTACTTTGCTAAGATATTTGCTTAAGTTCTTGTTTCCTTTGCGAAGCATCAACTAAACCCCGTCGATTCGACGATCGCCGCTTCGGTGGTCCACGGATTCACGTCCCCGGCACAGGAAAAGTCCCACAAAAAAAACAGGAGATCTACACTTGTAGTGTCTTTTGTTCGAGTTTGTAAGAGAGTTATCTAAATTCTTTGTAACTGAGAATCAAAAGTGTAATTTTCTCTAGTTTTACAATGGAATCAACTTTCGACCCAAACACCGTTGTAAGCGAGCCTCGTCAAACTTTGAGGTTGTGGGCGATTTTGGCCTATCGAGGCGAGCTTCAAGCACGAGCAAGCTCAAGTCTTCATGCGAGCTTGTGCTTGAGGCGAGCTAAGCTCCTTTGCGGCGAGCTTGCTTTACGGCGAGCTTGAACATGCTACGAAGAGCGGGTCGTAACTTTCAAGCGGTATGTCGAATTGGGCCGAATTATATATAAAATCGACCATCTCGGCGAGGCGAACCAACCAAACCGACCGAAGGGTTTGGTTTGCTCGATCGTTTTGCCAAATTCCTTCGGTTTGGGAGATATCGACACTTTTGTCTATTTTGTAAAGTCAAGCATTGGTGAACTTAACCTTTAGGCGGGCGACTTCACTCGAGATGGACCCTTAAGCTCTTTTGCTCATTCAGGAGTTCTTTGTGTAGGGATTAAGGCAATTTTATTGCCTACGGTATAGGTTAACTTTCATTAGTATATGTTAACTTTCATTCAGTATAGGTTAACTTCGACCTAACATGTTAACTTCGGATGAACAAGTTGACTAATGGGTTTTAGGTTATTTTCAAATAATCATGTAAGAATTGATTGAACTGGTAAATATATGTTGTAGATCAAAAATTATGGAATATATAATGTAAAAAATACAAGGAATGCAATAAGAACTATAAAAGTTAACATTGTCAACTTTCATCGTAACATGTTAACTTTCATCCGAACAAGTTAACTTTCATTCGTATATGTTAACCTTGGCTGAACATGTTAACTTTCAGATAAAAATATTGACTAATGGATTTTCCTGTTATCTTTCAAATAATCATGTAAGAATTGATTGAACTGGTAAATATATGATGTAGAGAAAGAATTATGGAATATATGATGTAACAAATACAAGGAATCCAAACTTATATCACACAGGACAACTAACATTATTTAGAAGTGGATATATGTTAATTGTCCTGCGTGATGTAAGTCTTGTAATATATGTTAACAGCTCCATGAAGTTAACAGATAGCTGTGATACTTACACAAAAAGCTGTTAATTTAAAATACCGAAGATAATATTATAGTTGACTTTGAAATCTTACTAGTTTATTAATGTGTGCGTGATGATATCTCTTTAAATCTGAGAATATAGTCATACTCCTCTAGAAAATACTTACATCACGGGACAATTAACATATATCCACTTCTAATTAGAGTTAAGCGTCTATGTGATGTAAGTTTGGATTCCTTATATTTTTAACATCATATATTTCATAATTCTTTCTCTACAACATATATTTATCGGGTTAATTTGAATTCTTACATGATTATTTGAAGATAACAGAAAACCCATTAGTCAATATTTTCATCGAAAGTTAACATGTTAAGATGAAAGTTAACCTATCTGAATGAAAGTTAACATGTTCGGATGAAAGTTAACCTATACGAATGAAAGTTAACATGTTAGGCTAAAAGTTGCATGTTATGTTGAAAGTTAACATGTTAAGATGAAAGTTAACAATGTTAACTTTATAGTTCTTATTGCATTCCTTGTATTTTTTCGTCATATATTTCATAATTTTTCTCTACAACATATATTTACTAGTTTCGACTTAAGTCTTACATGATTATTTGAAAGATAACAGAAAACCCATTAGTCAATATTTTCATCGAAAGTTAACATGTTAAGATGAAAGTTAACCTATACGAATGAAAGTTAACTTGTTGGGATGAAAGTTAACCTATCTGAATGAGCGTTAACATGTTGGTGAAAGTTAACCTATCTGAATGAAAGTTAACTTGTTGGGATGAAAGTTAACCTATACGAATGAAAGTTAACATGTTAAGATGAAAGTTAACATGTTAAGATGAAAGTTAACAATGTTAACTTTATAGTTCTTATTGCATTCCTTGTATTTTTTCGTCATATATTTCATAATTCTTTCTCTACAACATATATTTACTAGTTTCGACTTAAGTCTTACATGATTATTTGAAAGATAACAGAAAACCCATTAGTCAATATTTTCATCGAAAGTTAACATGTTAAGATGAAAGTTAACCTATCTGAATGAAAGTTAACCTATCACGAATGAAAGTTAACATGTTCGGATGAAAGTTAACCTATCTGAATGAAAGTTAACATGTTCGGATGAAAGTTAACCTATCTGAATGAAAGTTAACATGTTCGGATGAAAGTTAACCTATACGAATGAAAGTTAACATGTTCGGATGAAAGTTAACCTATCTGAATGAAAGTTAACATGTTCGGATGAAAGTTAACCTATCACGAATGAAAGTTAACATGTTCGGATGAAAGTTAACCT
The DNA here is from genome assembly GCA_012295165.1 of Asparagus setaceus. NCBI lineage: Eukaryota > Viridiplantae > Streptophyta > Magnoliopsida > Asparagales > Asparagaceae > Asparagus > Asparagus setaceus. The sequence continues at coordinate 35,052,469 of CM022708.1, read as the reverse complement.
ATCTGAATGAAAGTTAACCTATCACGAATGAAAGTTAACATGTTCGGATGAAAGTTAACATGTTCGGATGAAAGTTAACTTGTTGGGATGAAAGTTAACCTATCACGAATGAAAGTTAACATGTTAAGATGAAAGTTAACCTATACGAATGAAAGTTAACTTGTTGGGATGAAAGTTAACATGTTCGGATGAAAGTTAACCTATACGAATGAAAGTTAACTTGTTGGGATGAAAGTTAACATGTTCGGATGAAAGTTAACTTGTTGGGATGAAAGTTAACCTATCACGAATGAAAGTTAACATGTTCGGATGAAAGTTAACCTATACGAATGAAAGTTAACATGTTAAGATGAAAGTTAACATGTTGGTGAAAGTTAACCTATACGAATGAAAGTTAACATGTTCGGATGAAAGTTAACCTATCACGAATGAAAGTTAACTTGTTGGGATGAAAGTTAACTTGTTGGGATGAAAGTTAACTTGTTGGGATGAAAGTTAACTTGTTGGGATGAAAGTTAACTTGTTGGGATGAAAGTTAACCTATCTGAATGAGCGTTAACATGTTGGTGAAAGTTAACCTATACGAATGAAAGTTAACATGTTAAGATGAAAGTTAACCTATCACGAATGAAAGTTAACATGTTCGGATGAAAGTTAACCTATACGAATGAAAGTTAACATGTTAAGATGAAAGTTAACATGTTAAGATGAAAGTTAACATGTTCGGATGAAAGTTAACATGTTAAGATGAAAGTTAACATGTTCGGATGAAAGTTAACATGTTCGGATGAAAGTTAACTTGTTGGGATGAAAGTTAACCTATACGAATGAAAGTTAACATGTTAAGATGAAAGTTAACCTATCACGAATGAAAGTTAACTTGTTGGGATGAAAGTTAACCTATCTGAATGAAAGTTAACATGTTAAGATGAAAGTTAACTTGTTGGGATGAAAGTTAACCTATACGAATGAAAGTTAACTTGTTGGGATGAAAGTTAACATGTTCGGATGAAAGTTAACATGTTCGGATGAAAGTTAACTTGTTGGGATGAAAGTTAACATGTTCGGATGAAAGTTAACATGTTAAGATGAAAGTTAACCTATCACGAATGAAAGTTAACTTGTTGGGATGAAAGTTAACTTGTTGGGATGAAAGTTAACTTGTTGGGATGAAAGTTAACATGTTAAGATGAAAGTTAACATGTTAAGATGAAAGTTAACATGTTAAGATGAAAGTTAACATGTTCGGATGAAAGTTAACATGTTAAGATGAAAGTTAACCTATCACGAATGAAAGTTAACCTATCTGAATGAAAGTTAACTTGTTGGGATGAAAGTTAACATGTTAAGATGAAAGTTAACCTATCACGAATGAAAGTTAACATGTTCGGATGAAAGTTAACTTGTTGGGATGAAAGTTAACCTATCACGAATGAAAGTTAACATGTTAAGATGAAAGTTAACATGTTGGTGAAAGTTAACCTATCTGAATGAAAGTTAACTTGTTGGGATGAAAGTTAACTTGTTGGGATGAAAGTTAACATGTTCGGCTGAAAGTTAACCTATACGAATGAAAGTTAACATGTTCGGATGAAAGTTAACCTATACGAATGAAAGTTAACATGTTCGGATGAAAGTTAACATGTTAGGCTAAAAGTTGCATGTTATAATCCTCTCCCAAATGCATCAGCGACAAGATCTCCTCCATTAAGTCCCTACCTCTCTTGGATCGGCCCTTCCGGGAACCCAGCGGACAAAAACTCTTGATGCGATGACGAGTCGTAGTCTTTGACGCCGACCGATCATCGAAAGCAAAGGTCGAGGACCTAATGAAGTGTGAGTAAGATGAGAGTGGTGATGCCGAGGCGAGGAGAGCTAGCAATGCCGAGGAGACTTGATCGCGCAGGGAGGCGATGGAGGAGAGGAGGGATAAATCGAGCTGCAGGGAGAGGAGAGGGAGGAGGAGCTGGAGGCGAGGAGGCCGCTCGAGATCGGGCGAGGAGAGGGGAAGTCGAGGCGGACGTCGAGAAGAGAGAGAGCCCCATGAAGTGGATGTGTTCTCGAAATGAGAGGAGCTGAGAAGAGAGAGAAGAGAGAGAGGAGGAGGAGCAAGGAGAGGAGGTCATGCGAGATCAGGAGGAGAGGGGAGTCGAGGCAGAGTCAAGAAGAGAGAGAGCCCCATGAAGTGGATGAGTTCTCTGCTGAGAGGAGCTGAGAAGAGAGAGGAGAGAGAATACGAGGGGAGGAGGAGAGAGTCGAGGAGAGGCCAGATCGGGCAGGAGAGGGATCGACGGACGTCGAGAAGAGAGAGAGAGCCCCATGAAGTGGATGAGTTCTCTTAAGTTGAGAGGAGCTTGAGAAGAGAGAAAAGAAAGAAGAGAGAGCAGGTAAAATTTTAGAGAAGATGACAAAAGGTATAATAGGGTTTCACACAAAAAAATTCTCTCTGTGTTGATGTGAAAAGGTAAAAAAGGAGTTATACACAATTTTATCATGTATTTGGGGCTTCCTCACACAAAAAATAATAAAGAGAGGCTGGGTACATCTACTTTATTTTTTTGGAGCTTTGACACAAATTTTCCAAAAAAAAAAAAGAAAAAGAAAAAAAGAACATGCCTCGCGTGATTAGAACGAACGGCCATCGGGTCCCTTGTCAGGCGATGCATCATCTGTTTTCCCACACGCACCAAAAACAACACAGCATGAATCAACATCAACCGTTGATATTGTAACGGACACGTGTCAAATGTTCATTGGAGGCCATGTCTATTACCGAACAGCTGATTTCCTATTGAGGAACAAGAGATTCGCATCCGACAGGCATCCATATCAACATCCTCTATTTAAATAGTACTCTATAAACCCAAAACTATACTCACGTTTATTTTTAAACCCATGAACTTCCAAAATCATTCTTAAACTAAATATAAAAAAAATTTTAAAGATTAGTATGATAACTGAGATAGAAGTTGAGCTTAAAATCATTTAGTTATGGAATTTTGACTTTAAGAATAATTTTGGATTAGTGAGTTAGTTATAAATAAATAAAAGTTATATTTCGGGTTTATAAATAAAAAACCTGATATTAATTTTCAGTGCTACAGGGATCTGAATCTAAAATTCACATTTCATAAGCTTCGATCTCGCGGTTCTTTTCATCACTGTCTCTCTCGTTCTCTTCGGTTCTCAGATCCGGAAACAATTCGAAGAGCTAGGGTTTAGTTTCTCGATCCGAGCGTTTTCTAGCTCGAATTCATCGATCCGTACAAGATGACGAGAGATCAAGAGAGCTGGATTCTCATGGCGACGGCGAGAGCTCCGACGAACATCGCCGTGATCAAATACTGGGGAAAACGCGACGAAACCCTAATTCTACCTATCAACGACAGCATCAGCGTCACCCTCGATCCCGATCATCTCTCGGCGACCACGACCGTCGCCGTTAGCCCTAGATTCGAGAGCGATCGCATGTGGTTGAATGGAAAGGTCTTGATCTCTATTTTCATTGATTTTCTTTAATTTTTTGGGGTTTTGAGGTGATTTTTTTTGGGAAATGCAGGAGATTTCGCTCAGTGGAGGAAGGTATCAGAATTGTTTGAGAGAGATTAAGAGTAGGGCTGAAGATTTTGAGGATGAGAATAAGGGGGTTAAGATTAAGAAAGAAGATTGGGGGAGATTGAATGTGCATATTGCGTCGTATAATAATTTTCCGACAGCGGCTGGATTGGCTTCATCAGCAGCGGGTTTTGCTTGTCTTGGTAAGGAGAAAAGATTGAACTTTACTCCTTTTTTGCTTTCATTGAGTGAATTTTATGGATTGTAGTGAGGTTAGGGTTAGCTCGTCAGTAAGAATTAAGAATTATTTACGTGGTAGGCATTATCGGAACATATCATACATAATTTTTGCACCTTTGATCAATTCCACATATTAACTTATGGCTAAACACTGTTTAGTTGAGTCACGTCTGTATATTCAAAGTATTTTTTGCGTAGTTAAATTAGCATGTAACCACAGTAGGATCATTGGGGGAAAAAAATTCATTTAACAACCTTGTACCGGTATGATACTGTTAAAGTTTGACTCAAATAGTTGACATCGAATCAAAACTCGGCATTGGTGATTCTTTGTCTTGGTTGGACTTGTCCGAGAGCAGTTGCACTTTGGTGGGGATTCATTGAATTGATGATAACATGATCTAATTAGAAGTCCTGATATGATTTGGTTTCTTAGTATTCTATTGGATATGGAAAGGACAACATCAATTGGAATACATAGTTAATTGGACTTCTATTTCCTTGAGCGACAAGGAGTTGGGCCTTAAGAGGCCTATATATGAACATGTCTTTCAGCGGATGAGAACATCAATTTTTAGCACCACATATGAACAAAGAACAGGGTTCTCTCTTTGAAGCCTTTTAAGTATTGATTTAGCTCTCTTTTGTTCCTATTGTTTAAGAGAGATTGTGTTAGGCTTTTTGGAGTGTGATTTGGGACTGAGTGATTGAGAGATCTCCACATTGTATTCCTCACAATTTAGTAAAGCTATTCTCCTCCTTCACCTGAGAACGTAGGCTACAAGCCGAACCACGTATATCTTTGTGTTCGTGTATTCTTGATATTTTTCGAGCTTTTGTGTGATTGATTTTAGTTTGTCCTGCGGTTTGTCATAACAGATACATTGTTGAATATGATTTAAGTTGAATAAATTCTATTTGCAGTGTATTCCCTCGCCAAGCTAATGAACGTGAAGGATGATTTTGGCCCTCTTTCTGCTATTGCAAGGTCAGTTTAAAAAAAAATATTCTTGACATGTACATTCTCAATTGCACTTGATTTTCGTAGTATGTAATCTCATTGATGCATACATGAATTTGCATTTTTTGTTGATTCATTCTCTATCATCTGTATTCTCATATCAAAGATACCCATAATCAACTAGCTTTGTTTCTATAGGATGTGGAATTTGATGTCATCTGGAATTTTATATTGTTACCCATGAATCACAGGCAAGGTTCAGGTAGTGCATGCCGAAGTCTATATGGTGGTTTTGTCAAGTGGAAAATGGGAAATGTAAGGCTTCAAGGAGATGATTGAAGTTTTAGGAAATTGTTTTGGCAAATATTTGTGAATATATGAAGAATTATTTTTTGACTCTAATCAATTGATAGTTGAATATTTCAAAATGTCAGGATGCAAATGGGAGCGATAGCTTAGCAGTTCAACTTACTAATGATAGATACTGGGAAGACCTATTTATTATCATAGCCGTGGTATGTGGAATGTCAATGTTCTTTATTATTTAGTGAACCATATGAAATGATTGTTCGCTATGAAGCTTATGATCTTTTGTTGTCCCTTGAATCTCAACAAAGGTTATGTAGATCTTTACCCAAAATTTCTTTCATTTTACATTCTACATTGTTTTATTGGCAAATAAAATTTCAATATTTGGGGCTTGTTTTCTTGAAAGAAATTTACCTGGCGTTATGAACAACCGTAACAAAATTTGAGACCTCTCAAGCATAAGTCTAAATATACTTGTATGCTAACCAATGTTACCTGGCTACTTCTATTAAGAAGACGCACTGCATTCGATCCGCACTGCACTGCATTCAACCTCTTGGACACTTCTTGAATATATGCATATGTTTATTCGGCCTATACTCAATTATATAATACATGTTTTAATTTAAAACTCTCCTCATACACTTCTTGAATCTATATTTTACACTTCACATCTATTTCTTATATATTAATCTTATGTAAATGAAAAAACAATATTGATCTTATATAAATTATTAATTTTAATACATATTAATATACATAACATGCATATATATATAGCCATGTCCCCGTACCCTTCCTTTTACAAATTTGCCATGTTCCGTACCAGTAACAGTACCCGTACCCGTGCCCATGCAACCTAGATGCTGACAAATTCTTAGTTGCTGATGTTAATCACCGTAACCAACATTTTCTGAGCCGTTTTTCCATAAAATGGGGTTGGCTATGGAACATGACAAGAATCTAGAAAGCTCCTTTAACAGGTTCTCATCTAGCATAGACATAAATTAAATTTACAAACAGTTCTCATGTAGGTATCAACCCTTTGCAAGTTGGGGCCAGTTAAGGGAACCGAGAGCAAGGGATGGCCATGTCAGGGAACCTTAAATCATAACTTTCCTCATAATCTGTCTGAAAATTTTAAGAGGATTTGGTAGTGTGTTTTCCATACTCCTACATACAGAATGCTCCAATTAAGTTGGCTGATTCTAGCTATATGATGTCAATACTAAAACTTGGAATTCGAGTGGAAGCCCTACCAGGAAGTGCATCACATCAGTGAAAAGCTTGATAACTCCATGAATCGTCCGGAATTGGGAATCATTTGGCTTTTTCATCCTAATGATCTGCATTGGTGGATACCTCCGCTATTCTAGATTGATTCGAGAACCTAAAAGCAGGGGGTTCTATATGGAAGATAATTGCTGAATTTTTCTCTTGTTAACAATCAAAGGGAAGAGATTTCATCATCTTAATGAATAGATAGAGGCTAATCTAGTTAACTTGCACTTGCCTATGATTCTGCCTCATGTGAGGCGTATAGAACTATGAATGAACCAAAGCTCCCATAGTCACTAGCTCTCGCTCGTTGAAAAGAAAACTAGAGCACTGAAATGAAGTCCTAGCACGGCTTTGATAGAATATCTATGATGGGGAATTGCATGCCTGGACCGGGCCTCAAGTTGACTTCTTTGCTTAGGTCAATTGTATTTTAGTAACTGTTTCTGGAATTTGGTCATCGACACATAGTCCGTACTTATGCCTCTATCTTTTGAATGGTTATTGGAATCTGGTCATCGACACTTAGTCCATTCTTATCTTCCCTTACAAAATAAGGCTTAATCATTGGCATATTGAGTTTCTTATCTTGTCTCTACATTAGTTCAAGTTGACATCTTGCTTACGTCACTTGTATTTTAGTAACTGTTTATTCTAATAGCTCTTGACATGGTTCCTATTCATGACAAATTCCCAAATAGATATTCTTGGTTATGCCTCATAGTGTTATGTTTTAGTATTGTGATCATCAGAAGATTGGAATGTTCATTTAGTTGTTGACCAAATTCATTGTGTTCCAGGTAAGTTCAAGGCAGAAAGAAACCAGTAGTACCATGGGTATGCGTGAGAGTGTTGAGACCAGTACTCTTTTACAACACCGGGCCGAGGTATTCCATTTCTACATTCATGATAATCCTTTGTTCAGATCAAATCAAAATATCTATCTTTTGTTCATTTAGAATCAGTTTCTATTTTCTTTGGTTTTCCACCCGATGGTGCTTTAGAAGACTTACCTGATGTATTGATCTTCTTGTCACTGTGAACTCGTAGTAGAACACCTAATCTCTACATGTCAAAACAAACATGTTAATATGTTTTATTTTGTGCGGTGGCAGGTTATAGTCCCTAGCCGGATACTACAAATGGAAGAAGCAATCAAAAAACGAGATTTTAAATCCTTTGCCCAGTTGACCTGTGCAGATAGTAATCAATTTCATGCAGTCTGCTTAGATACTAGTCCGCCTATATTCTACATGAACGACACATCTCATAGGTATTATATGCTTTCTAGTTCATTCAGTTTATTTTCTGGTTTTCATCAATTCTTAGGCATCTAGGTTGTCGACAACTTAAAACTTTTCGCCACATATTTTTAACCTAAGAAGTATGACTTTGCAAGTTAACTGCTTATCAGGATAATCAATCTTGTGGAGAGATGGAACCGTTCTGAAGGAACACCTCAGGTATGGTTTCATTGTGTAGTAAGGAAGGAGCTTTTGCCATGTATATATCATGCATCATAATGTTGATGTAACAGTGTATCTATTTGGTCCATGCTGAAGGTATTTGTAGAAAGAGTAATTAGAGAGGATTGATTTGTCTCTCTCCTCTCAAGTCTTATTAATAGTATTATGATTACAAAATAATTTGACTCTAACCAATGTGACACTAAACTAATTACAGGAAAGACTCTCAACACTCCCCCTCACGCTGAGTATATATATCATACATGCCCAGCTTGTCACAAATAAAATTCACTTGTGCTCTCCCAAGAGGTTTTGTAAGAATATCTGCAAGCTGCTGCTCTAAAGGGATATGTTTGGCTCTAATGATCCCCTTCTCCATTTTCTCACGAATCAAGTGGCAATCAATCTCTATGTGTTTTGTCTTCTCATAAAACGCTAAATTCTCAGCCATGTGAATGGCAGCCTTGTTGTCTCCATATAAGCTCATTGGACATTTAGGAGAAAAATCAATTTCTATCAATATATCTCTAACCTAGATAAGCTCACAGGTTAGATTCGCCATGGCCGATACTAGGACTCAGCTGTAGATCGAGAAACTACAATTTACTTTTTGCTCTTCCATGCAACTAGATTTTCTCCAAGAAATACACAATATCCTGTAGTCGATCTTCTGTCAATCGGATATCATGCTCAATCTGCATTCGAGAATCCTGCAACTCGTGTGTTCACTATCCGAATAGAGAACTCCCTTGCCTTGACTTCTCTTAAGATATCTAAGAATCATCTTCACAGTCTCCATGTAGGGTATCCTGGGTGCTGATAGAAACTAACTAACTACACTAACAGAAAATACAATAACTGGTCTAGTAACTATCAAGTAGTTCAGCTTCCCAACCAATCTTTTATATTTCTCAATATCTTTCAATGGCTCCCCCTGATCTGGTAGAAGTTTGATCTTATCATCCATAGGTGAGTCAATACCCTTGCATTCTGACGTCCCGGCATTTGTTAACTTGTCAAGCACATATTTTCTCTGAGATAAGAGAATTTCCTTCTTTGATCTAGCCACCTCTATACCCAGAAAATACTTTTAAGGGCCCAAGATCCTTGGTCTGAAACTATTATTGTAGATATTTTTAAGTCTCTGATGCTCTGTACATCATCTCCAGTGATTACAATATCATCAACATATACAACCAGAAGGATCCACTTCCCACCATGAAATCTCCAGAAAACAGAGTGGTCTTTCTGAGTTTGATAAAGACCAAATTGCTGAACTACTGTTGCAAAATGTCCAAACCAGGCTCTCAGAGATTGTTTCAAGTCATAGAGAGATTTCTTCAATCTGCAAACCTTCCCATACTCCCCCTGCGCAATAAACCTTGGTGATTGCTCCATATAAACTTCCTCATCCAGAATGCCATTAAGAAGAACATTCTTAATATCCAGCTGATGGAGTGGCCAGTGTTAGCGAGCGGCAAGTGAAATAAGAATACGGACGAACGTTATTTTTGCTACAGGAGAGAAGGTGTCAATATAATCTTGTCCATATATCTGTGAATAACCCTTCGCAACTAGTCGAGCTTTAAGGCGAGCTAGAGATCCATCTGGATTCACTTTGTCTGTGTAAACCCACTTGCATCCAACAACTTTTTTCCAGGCGGTAGACGAACAAGATCCCAAGTCTCACTTTGTTCTAATGCTGTTATCTCTTCTTGCATTGCTGATGTCCAACCTGGGATAAATAATGATTCCGACACATTCTTGGGAACCGAGTGAGAGTCTAGAGAAGATATGAAAGAACGATATGATGATGATAATGAAGAGTAAGAGACAGAGTGCAAGAGAATATCTAGAAGGACAAGATCTCTTACCTTTTCGAAGGGCAATTGGAGGATCATCAGTAATGGTAGCACTTGGCTGTATGGCAACACCTTGACTAACTTGTAAATCGGACCCTTGGTTAGAGGTGGACTCTGGCACAGATTTCGGAGTAGCACGTCGTGTATAAATATGGATCGGCTCAGCAAACTTAGATGGTGGATTGGCCTGCATATCAGGCTTGGAAGGAGTACTGACAATTATTTCTCGAAAAATAAGAAAATCATAATCATCCTGAGCATGTGAGGGTGTATCAAATGCAATATGTCCTGATTTATTTTCAAAAAAAGTAACATCGACGGAAACAATGTAACGGCCTGGAGAAGGGCAGTAACACCTGTATCATTTTTGAGTTCGAGAATACCCATCAAATATTCCCGAAGGGATTTCGAATCTAATTTCGTCCTTTGAGAACTGTGGTTGTGAATGAAGCACGGAGAACCAAAGATCTTAGGGGGTAATGGAAAAGGCTCACTATCGGGGTATAAAAGAGATACAAGGGTTTTGTTCCATAAAACAGATGATGACAATCTATTAATTAGATAACATGCAGTTAACAGAGCATCGCCCCCAAAAATGTTTTGGAATCTCTCGATGAAACAACAATGTTCGAACAATTTCTATCAAGTGTGTATTTTTGCGCTCAGCTACCCTGTTTTGTTGAGGTGTGTAAACACAAGATGATTGATGTAAAATTTTATTTTCTTCCAAAGAGTTTGTGAATGATTTGTCAAAATATTCTTTAGCATGTGTCCTCAAAATTTTAATAGAAGCATGAAATTGATTTTTAATTTTAGCACAAAAGACTTTAAAAATAGAAAATACTTCAGAACGAGTTTTCACTAGATAGGCCCATGTCATGCGAGAAAAATCATCCACAAAACTAATAAAATTTCTGAAACTAAGTTTTCACAAAACAGAACAAGGACCCTATACATCTGAATGCACCAAATCAAACGGGTTATTGACCCTTTTATTGACACGATTAGGATAGAACACTCGATGGTGTTTTCCTAGTTGACATGACTCACAATCTAAATACTCAATATGACTCAGATCTGAAGGTATTGTTTTGAGAACAGAAAGGGGAGGGTGACCAAACCGACAATGTTGATCAAAGGCTGATATAGAGCTGATACACGCAACTTGGTTTGAAAATAGGTCCAGTTCATACGGGCCGTTCCGCTCATGTCCTATGCCATATCGTCTTCCTCATCCCAAATGTCTGAAAAATAAATATATAGGAAAAAAATATTGCCGTACAATTTAATGCTTTAGGAATCTTACTGACAGACGAGATTAAATGGAAAGCGAGGAAGATATAGCACAGATGAAAGGGGAAAAGTAGCAGTATCAGCAGTGCCTATTCCTTCCACAGGTGTATTGGAGCCATCAGCTAGAACTACAGGGGAAAATAAAATTGTAGGTGTGCAAGAAGATAGGATACCTCGGTTCCCAGTCATGTGGTCAGTTGCCCTTAAATCTACAACCCAAGTACGAGACGATGATGATGTAAAACAAGCAATAGGGTTACCTAACTGGGCAAGTGTAGCTGTAGCGGGAGAGGACTGCGTCTTTTTAAACTGCTGGAATAGTTGTAGTCAGAATTGCTCAAGCTCACGATGAGTCTGATCATCTATAAAGGACTTTCCTGAGTAGCTACATGCGCATTCCGAGGCTGTTTGCCTTGCAACTGAGGACAATTAAACTTCATATGATCTGGCTCCTTGCAGTAATGATAGTAAACAGAGGAATAATCTCCGATGACTCCTCGTGAACTATCTCCTCGTCCACGTCCTCCAAAGCGTCCCCCACGCTCGCTCTCACCTCCACGACTATCGCCAAGACTTGAGAAACTGCCAACGCAGCCTCTTGTCTGTCTTCCGTGTGATACTAAGGCAAATCGATCAGATGAGGTGATTGGAGGTGTAGATGAGATTGTAGGAGTCACCCGTTTCAGGAAGTGATAAGTCTCTGTGAGGAGACTGCTGTATCGCCTAATACCTGTAATCGTGCTGAATGATAAATAGGGTGTAGAGTCCCTAAAAAGATCAAGACCATCAACTAATCCTACTGATCCTACATCTGCTTCACATCTGATGTAATGGGAAAAATTTGTTAGAACTCCTCAGCTAGTCGATTAAACTCTGCATAATGCCCATCCAATGCCGGTTCCTCCTGTTTCATGCGAAGGATCTCCTGAATGAGGTCGTAAGCTCTATTCACATATCCTGCTCCTGAATATAACCAACCTAAGTATGCCCGAAGCTCCTTCACGGTCTGACAATGAAGCATCAGATCCTGAATCCGTGGCTCCATTATGTTGATGATCTATCCAAGAAGTAGCGCTTCTTCAGCTATCCACTCGTTAGTCACTAGATCAGGAGGACCTTATGTCAAGTGTCACGTCTTTCAACGCCCCGCAACATGAATTTCAATTACCCGCTTCCATTGCTGGTAATTATCGCCATCTAACTTCCCGTCGGTGATTTTGATAGATATCACCTCTGAAGTGGTCTTCACCTCTATTTTCGCTTCACCCTTTGAATCAGAAGCCATCAAACAAAAGAAGATCCTCCAAACAACTGTGACAATCAATCGTCAACTGGCCCAACAAACCAAACTCCAATATGTTCTGACAAATACCAACCAAATCAATCAACAATGAAAACTAGCACATCCAACGTACAGTCCAACAAACCAATCTCAAGCATATCCAGTAACAATACCAAGGGGAAACATGTAAACTTGTCGCTACAGGTTTTTGTCGGTGAACAGTGCCAATGAACAGGAATATTATCGGTGAACAGTATACATGAACACGAGCCAGATCATTTTCGTCAAACAGTGCTGATATTGTTTTTGGTCGGTGAACAGTGCTGCGGGTGACTGTTTATCCATAAACAGTGCTGTGGTTAGGGTTAAAGGTTTTGTGTCGGAGAAAGGAGAGGCTAGGGTTTGGATGAAGGGCTGAGATTTGTGGATGGGGATTAGGGTTTTGATGGAGGGCTAAGGTGGCTCTGATACCATGTAGAAAGAGTAATCAGAGAGGATTGATTTGTCTCTCTCCTCTCAAGTCTTATTAATAGTGTTATGATTACAAAATAATTTGACTCTAACCAATGTGGAACTAAACTAATTACATGAAATTAAACTAAATACAAGAAAGACACTCAACAGTATTGGAGCATTTTGATTACTGATTGAGTCGATTATTTCGTGATGAGTAATTTCAATTATCAAAGCCTATACTCGGGATCCACAGCAACTTTTGTACTTCAGGTCACTGTTCTTCCTCTGCCACCCGCTGCTGCAGTATTTACAACTATGCCCATCATCTGTGGCATAATTTCAACAGCATATAAGCTGGTAGCTGTAGATGTTGGCTCCAGTGTTCTGAAATGAACTTCCAATGACAGTAAAAAAGAGGGGGAGTATCTACAACAGGACCATGATGCTAAAAAAACTCCCCCTTTCTCCTTTTACAGGTTAGAAGAAGCAAAATACTGAAATTGGTTAAACCGAGCAAAACTGGATTTCTTTTCCTAGGATATCTTTGTGTAGTGTTGGTGTACATTTCACAGAGCCAAGTTGTTCCGTCTGCTTCGTCGATGCTAGAGAATTCTGTTGTTGCCAACTGATGTTCTAATCCTTTTTCTTCAGGACCAATCCAGAACGTTCATAAGATATACAAGTTGACATATATGACTCTATAAACCTTTTGATCTCCTTATGCCACATCCTCTTGTGTTTCCTGTGCTTTATTAAATTCTCCTTGACAAAATTTCAAACGTGTTCATCATCTTTCATCTGAATTGATTTTTTTAGAATAATATGTTACAGATACCATTCTGCATCACTCCTTCCATATTACATGTTGTAGGAAAAGAGAGCCAGCAACATTTAGTCATTTACCTTCATTTTCCTTTAGGTCATGTTTCAGATCCTATATCTTCAATTCATTTGTAGGTCTGCTAAGTTAACTAGCTTTGCCAATATGCTTACGAACACATTAATCAGGGGACACATATAGAGCTAGCATAATACTTGTTTATCCTATTTGGCTTCAACTGAAAGAAAGTTTTAGTTAGTTTACTTTCCATATGGTTGCTGGTAGTAAATTGTGTGCTTCAAGCTTTTTTTTGGATAATATTCTTTTCTGTCAATGACAGTCTGTCATTTATGTTGGCTGTGATCTCATTTGGGGATTTGCATGTTTATGTTGGCGTCTGTATGTGTACTCGCAGAGAACAAAGTTGGGATTATGTTGCACAAATAGTACCAAATTTTTACTGAACATGTAGTTGTTATGTTGATTGAGTGCAAATCTCATGCTGACGGATTTAAAGTCTATGTTACATTGGAGGGATGAGGGGGAAGGGTGATCTGATCTATCAGTAGCTGGTCAGAGCAAATTTAGTAAACCTACAAGTTGGAATATGACGGTAGAGTCATAGTCTAATGTTTTGTGCCAACAGTCTCAAATTGAGACTTTTCTCACGAAAAAAAAAGATCTCTCTCCTTCCATTATGACATAAGATTATCTTGAGATTTTCCTTCTGCAATTTTATTCCCGTTCTTATATTCGCAAAATATTTTTGATGGTTTGTGTGATAAAGAACTATCTTTGCTATTTGGGTGTTCTGACTTGTGGTACACATCCTACAATGGTAAAAATAGTAGCAATCTACTTAGTGCATCAGATAGGATAACATTTATTGCTGCTGGGAAGTTCTCGCATTCACTTACTCAATACATTGCAAACAAAATCCTGACAAACAACGCAATTAAAAAAAGAAGAGGAAAAAAGAAAAAGGAAAAAACAACTTTGACATGCAGGTAGTATAACCAACATTGTTCGCTTCTTTTGATTCTCATTGAATTTCCTACAAGAATCAACACCTTTGAGTTTTTTTCTTGCCGCCATATGCCTACTATAATATACTTAGAGAAGAATATGACATAGCTTCCGTGACAGGTGGCTTACACCTTTGATGCCGGGCCAAATGCTGTTATGATCGCACCTAATCGGAAAGTCGCTTCTCTTTTGCTTCAAAGACTGCTGTTTTTCTTCCCACCACCTCCTGACACTGAACTGAACAGGTATAAGTGCTAGTCCCAGATTTTGCTGTTTTCTGCTAGCCAACAGACAAGGGGGTTTGAAATTCTCACAAGATCAGAATTCTTCAAAGTCCGTACCTTTTCCAAAGCTTTTTGTTTTGTTCGATGTAAAGTTAAATGGAAAGTTGAACGTGAGATTCACTTTTCCTACCACTTATCCTGTCAAACTTTCCTTCAAAACTAATCAAAACCTTGGTTGGGATTTGGGGTCTGACAAAATTCTTGGTCTGAGGCCCACTTTTTATGTAGAATTTCATGCAAACAAATAGGTCCTAACAGTATACATGTTTCTCATTGTACTCTTCAGCTATGTGCTAGGAGACAAGTCAATACTGCATGAAGCTGGAGTGCAATCAGTGAAAGATATTGAGTCCTTGCAGCCTCCTTCTGAGATAAAGGATAAGACCCCAGCTCAAAGATCTGCAGGTGATATTAGCTATTTTATATGCACTAGGTCTGGAAGAGGTCCTATGTTGCTAACTGAAGAAGGTCAATCTCTAATTAGTTCTGAAACCGGGCTTCCTAAGTGAGTCATAATAGAGATTTTAAGTTTTAACTTAGTTCATAGCTTCTATTTTAATCTGTCTTTCCATTAATATGATGAGTAAGTTTTGCGATTTTGCATTACTGAGGATTTGAAAGTACGGCTTGATCGTACTGGGGTGTTTTAAATTATCTGGTATGCTATAGTTGTAGTCTCTTTTGTTGTATCTCATTTAGATTTTAAGCAACTGAAATTGATCGGTAAATGCATTTTTATTTATATGACAGGCCGTTATCTAAATTGCTATACTACTTGTTCTCCTTGTTTTTACGTTGCTACCTTTCTATATTAATGAATCTCTATAACTATTATAGAACTGATAGTGTACAGCTCTATGGATGAGAAACTGGAGTGAAAAAATTGGTAATCTTGTTGAATCCTCTAAACCTTTAGATTATAGCCACCCCATATGATTCTGATGCTTGATATTAGATTGTCTTTAGTGTCGATGATCCTTTTGAATGTAAACAATAATATGAACAACGACAAAACGTTCTATATTTCGGGTCCTTAGATTTTGAAATTGATGTATCATGTAGCTTATGCTCGCACTGCCAATGTTCATGGATGTGATATTTAGTTTTTGTTCAGGAGGTAGAAAGAGTGTAGGGACTTAACTATTGAGGTTTTTTTTTTAAATCCAAATAAAGCTCAACTTACTATGTCTCTAAAAGTGTTTATTCTGCAGATGTAGAAAAACCAGATGGTTTGAATGTTAAAGATGCGTATGATTATTTGATGCTGTTGGTGCTTCTGAACAGGAAGGAGATTGTTGACTACAAACCTACGCACCATGCAAAAAGGGAACACTGTTGCGTGTAGGGCTTGACTAGCGTCAGGCCCAAATGGGCTGTAGGATTACTTCAGCCCTTGAGATAGTGATCAAGGTCGCACCCAATATCAACTGGTTTGGGTCTAGATATTTTACGGTCAAAACAATACCATATGGGGAAAAGGACATGGTAAGACCTACTGATTGTACTAATAGACATTAGTATTATATACATCATGAATCTCAACACTGACGCTCTCTCCTCCAGACAAATATTATGTAGTATGTCGATGTCCCTCTAGGTTTCTCCCCTCAGATTTAAGATACTGCACCTTCTTTTTTACTTCCTAACATGATTACAAATATTAGCAAAAGGAGGTCACATCTTTAGTATCTGTTCACCCAAAACTTATCATCATGCATATTTGACGCCCTTAAACTTAATATGCTTGAGTAATTCCCACCCTTTCTGATTAGACTCACAACTTATCAAGGGAATCATGTCGCCAGAGCTCACAATGGTCTAATTTAGAAGTACGGACTGAAAATGGAAGTCACATCCCTTGGATTTTTATTGTTATCACGCAACTACACCCTCGAAACCTCCAAGTCTCATTCATGTTATCAGTCACATATGTAATATATTGCCTTTATAAAATGTCTTGATATCCAATAGATGACGCTCGTCATCTTTGACTCATTATTGATATTTGATATCTCGGACTTAAAATCAGAGCGTCGTAAAAACGACTGTGGCTTAAGGGCCAGTTTGATTGGGTTGTTTTCCGCTTGAAAGTTACTGTAGCTATTAGTTAAGCTATAGTAATTTTCAAGCATTTACGCTGTTTAGTTGTACAAATAGAGTGTTGATGTGATAGTAAAAATTCTCACTTGACAGCCTCTAACCAATTTTCCCCAAAAGAAGCGTTTTGGACGGAAATTACAGTAGCTATCAGCCTAGTTTTCCAACTGGTTTTCTAGCTACAGTAATTTTCACGTGATTTACATAAAAGAACCAAACATGCCCTAAAAGTGCAAGTAACTCTGTTGTCAGTAAGTTTTGCGGTACTTACCATCTCTCAATCATTTTACTAACACTTACCATTCTTGAATTTATATTTTGAGATTCTGAGAAGAATAGACTGTGGATAATCCATCTCTCCTTTATGAATTGAGGGGATTGTAAATGTGATTAAATACATAAATTATCTACAATTTACCTACATTAAGTTACTTTTTGCTTAAAAATAAGACAAAATAAAAGGGTAACAAGATCTGAGGTAACACTGATGTAGAAGAGAAAATTTTAGAGCGCATAAGAGGAATCAAAGCCGCTACCAAATAGAAAGAAAGGAGAAAAAAGGAGAAGAAAAAGTATTTGGAAATAAGGACAATTTATAGTTATATCCATTATATAAAACAACTACGTTTTCGTATCACGAAGAATAACACACGGCATCATGTTTATATGGAGATAAGAGAAAACTGATTAGTGCAAAATATGGAAAAACACACACCTCTTCATATTTATGATACTTAATTGACTTTCTGCTACCCTTGCATATTGACTAAGAGCAATCTGCTACATGATTATAACTAAGTTAAATCTACTTTCTCAAGAAACTAAGTCAAATCTTCCAGAGTCACCCAAAATGAGATAAAGTCCAACTAAAGATACACATGCTATTGAAATAGGGATAATTGTCGATAGACACGTTGTACTATCGCGTAACTGCAGAAAGCCTCTTGGTAGTTCTATTGGCGCAAATAGACCGCTGTAGTATTTGTCCACATGCATATATAGCATCCGAGTGAATTCTTTTTCACTCTTTAAAAGAGTGAAAAGATTTTACTTAGGAGTATATCCATACAAACAGAACTATAGGGGTCCATCCACAATTGAATGTAGTACAAGATTCTATTTCTAACTAACCCTTGAATGTATTACTATTCAAATGCCTAGTCTTACTTGTAGGCTACTGGCTGTCAATTGAGAATAAAAGGGCCGGCTTTGAAGAAGCCTGACACTGTTCTGCATCCAAGTTTGAAAGATTTCTAGGATTACTCTCTTTAGTTTTTGAACTCACAGTCGTCATAACTTTAATTCAACTAAAATTTATGTTTTTTTTTTGTTTTTGGTGGATAAAAAGCGGTGGGAGATCCAAAAGTATGTATTTTTAATTATGACCTTTCTCTGTTTCTCTTCAATCATCCATTAAAAAAGTCATGTTGCTGACATAGACTAACCATTTGTTTCTTTCACCAATGCCTATGATCTTGGTATGATTGCTAAAAATCAAGATAAATTAACATTTAAACTACTAACAAACTTCTCTTGTTTACATTGTGAAGTACATAGCGAGGATAACAAAGAAGCTAGTAAAGCTGATACATATATTTTCATATATGACATTCAACTAATACATAATATTCCTTAATTTAGCGCAAAAAAGACCTCCTGTCACAATTTTTGACTATGTTAACTGATTAGGACTTGCTCCCACTAGGATTGCAGGAATTAGGGTTAGGGTTTGGGCTTGACTTGGAGAGCTTCTGCTTGAGTTCAGACAAGAGAGCCTGGTTCTCTTTGTTGAGGAGTTGAGCTTTTTTCCTTAGCCTCTCATTCTCCTTCATTATGTAGCAGTTCTGCAGGTACAACTTGTTGAGCCTCTCCATCACTTAGCCCTGAAAAACAATAATAACGCAAGATTAATTTAGTTTATTGCTATTAATACTCGAATATTAATCAAAGTGAACCAATATTGCAGTACTCAAACCATCCTAAAATATTCAAAAATTGGGGGGAAATGTATGAAATAATTCTCTCATGTCCCTTTTATACTATTTTATACCCAAAAAAAGCAATAATTTTTTTTTTAAATCAACCAAAGAGCCACAACACTTAATATGAGAACTTATTTAGAAATTTGACATGCATGAGAGAAAGCCTTAATTTTTGTTAATAAAAACAGAATTAAAGAATGCAAACATCGCTTAGCAAACTCTACACTCAATTGACTCTGCAAAAGATAAATAAAAAGAGACGGGAAAAGGTATTTATTTATGAAAAAGTGACAACCACCAAAAAAAGTTTCTATTTACTAGGCATGCATTTTCATTAGGAGAAGCTTCATGCATTCACCTTTTTTGGTAGTTGAGCCTCTTCTCACCAAACAAAAACTTTTGCCTACTTTGATAGATGGAAGAGAAAAAGTTTCAAGAGAAAGGAATAGCTGTGATTAGCTTTGAGTTTGGTAGGGTATATATAGAGCAAAGAAGAGAGAGAGAGAAAGAAGAGAGAGAGAGAGTCTTCTCTTCACTTCTCTATAAATGTGAGGCATCATGAGGGGAGAAGATCTAATGGTGTGTCACGTGATGATGGGGGCTTTGGAAGGCAATTAGAATGATGATGGATTTGGCTGGCCCAAGATTTGCAATGATGGGTTCTTTCTTTCAAGAATCAAAAAGAGAGAGAAGTTGGACTTAAGGCTTTTTAGGGCCTTCACACAAAGCCCTTGGTTTTAGTCCCCACACGCCATCACCCTTGTATACGTTGTGATGATGCTCTTTTGTTCTCTTTCACAAATGAGTCAACTAATGTTTTTATAATCTTCAATACAATTTATTGTCACATAAATGAGGATTGTGATTGCATGATAATTTTAGAATATAAAATTATTACTATCAATATTCACTGTTATATTATAATTTTGGTGAAAGAGGAGGGATTTTAATATAATCCCGGAGTAATTTAGATTCAAATCCAATCGATTATTTTTTCATTCTTCAAGAAGGACAACCAATTTTCTTGAACCATAGGAGATTCTTGAACCCTGATCACCTAAAAGAAGTACAAGCCAATTTCTTTATTAATCTACTTAAATAATGAGGATGAGGTTAAGCATCACCCAAAAGATGAGGATGAGATTAAGACACTAAAGCTTTATTAGGTAATGTATAGCAATAAACCATATGCATGATTCTTAAAGATGGAGTTGGTAGATTTGCAACTTACCATGAGGTGAACACACCAAAAACCAATAGCAAACATACTAGAATAGATTGTGAGAGCTTTGTAATAGTATGATTTATCTGTGATCCTTGATGTGGTCCCAGTGGCGAAGCCAGGATTTTCTTTCAAGGGGGCCAAAGTGCAACTATGATACCACATTACTCAAAAAGCGATAAAATATGACAGTACATAATAAATTTTCATACATATATAAGTAGGTGAAAAAATAATCTGGGTTAGTAGTTTTAAAAAGAATTCATGAATTCTCAAGTCATTTCAACATATTTAGCCATCATAAATCAACATGCTCCAATTTTCTGAAGTCTTTTTTCTTAATGTACTAATCGTAGTTGGTTTTCCTTAATCATAAACTTCAAATTCTAATGCTTTTAAACACTTGATAGCTCGATAATATTCTGTAAATTATACAAGTTCACAAATTATTTCTCCATTTAAAACTTAATGAACTTGGAAGAACCGTACTCACAATGCCAACATAAAATGTAAAACCACATGAAAATATAACCTTATCTCATAGTACTATTATTAAATGTAAAACAACTGACATGAAAATATTAATTAGAAACTCAAGATAATCATGAGAAATTGAGAATTCCAACACTCTTGACCAAAATGCAAACCCACAACACCCAAGAAATGAGTTCACTGGATATTAATTAGAAATAGTTTTTTTCCAATATTAGCCCATTAAATCTTTCATATTTTGATAAAGTCCCTCAAATATTTAAAATTGATACTAAGCTATTTTGAAATTAGTCCCTCAATTAACAATAGTTGTAGCTATTAAGAGAATTAATTTGAAACTACCTAAGAGTTGAAGTATCAAACAACAAATTTGATGAGTAGAGGGAGTAATCTCAATATGTGAAAGATGTAAGGACTAATATATATATATATATATATATATATATATATATATATATATATATATATATATATATATATATATATATATATATATATATTAGTAGCCAAAGCCGGGGGCATGGCCATCCTCTGCCCCCTGGCTCCATATATATTAGTAGCCAAAAGCCGGGGGGCATGGCCATCCTCTGCCCCCTGGCTCCGCTCCTGTGTGGTCCCTTGAGCTTTAATTTAGTTTATAAGGTACTAAAAAATTAGAAGAAGAGTAAAAAAAGGAGACAACTTATTATGTCATGTTTCAAAATTTCTCTACTCATAATTCCTAAGCTAGTATTCAATAAAATTGAAAATTTGGCTTTAATTTATAGAGATAATACAAAAGAAAGTAATAATAATGGTAAGTTACATTTTAAGAAAAATTTAATGGATGCATGTTTGTTAGGTAGATGGTCAGCACACTAATTCTCTTTAACCACCAGTTGTCCAGTAGATACGATATACCCATCCAATTCAGTTAACACCCACTTTATGCTTTGGTTGCATCCAAACTATAATAATAACATTAAATGTTAGGATTTCAACTAACCATGATGGCAAGCTACATCAAATGATGACAAGGAATAATAGTCAACATCTCATTGAAAGAAATTTCTACAAGAGGCCAGAGTCGTAGGGTTAATTCAAAGGGTGCAGCCTCCTACCATTTCTTGCAAATTTCTACCCTCTGACTAGGAGAACTATCCACTTATCCCAAGTGAGCATTTGAGTACCCCCAATTTAAGAATTGAAGGTAATTCAATTTCAGGCTTTGCTTCTTATGGGTTTTTATTCCCAAATTTATAATGATGGGGACAAAGGAAAAAGGGTGGGGATCCCTAGATTTGTTCTTTCTGCTTGATGAAACTGTATCCAATAACTTCAGTGATTAAATGAGAAGGAAATGAGAATAAAAACCCTTTTGTCCCACAAGCTACAGATAGCATTGTCAGAAGTTGTAGATGGCCTTAAGCGGGCCAGGTTACTTAATTGACCTCAGCATCATCATAAGCTATCATGAAAAATAAGGGCCTCTGTATTTATTTCTCACTGCAAAATTTGACCTAAGGAACAAAGATGATACACACAATATAGGAATTTAATCATTATTAGATCTACCTAATTATACTAGATTGTTTAGGCAAAGTGCTTAATTACTTAGGTTTAAATTATAATAAAACTACTTACAACTTCCATAAGCATTCCCAAACAAATTTGATGATGATATGGTCAAGGGGGGAAAAACAATTTGTACTTCAGAACTTTCAACTAGTTTAAATTGCTTTTCTTTATCTTTTTTTTCGCACAAAATTTTATAAAAAAATTGGTAAGTTTTTCTTCTTTACCTATACAAGAAGATTTCAGATAATCTCCTATAAAGTTTCCTATATAGTTAAACAACTTTATATTTAAAAGTAATACAAATCGCACTTGATTCTCTTTCATACGTTCATACATCAAAGTTGATACTTTATTCCCTTCTTTTGATTTAAAGACTAGTACTCTTACTGATGCATGCATGACGTCAAACTTGAAGAATTGTTGTAGTCGAATTGCCAAGAAAACAGATGGTTTTAATGTCCTATAAAGTTTTTCTTCTTTATAAAAAATTGGTAAGTTTTTCTTCTTTACCTATACAAGAAGATTTCAGATAATCTCCTATAAAGTTTCCTATATAGTTAAACAACTTTATATTTAAAAAGTAATACAAACGCGCACTTGATTCTCTTTCATACGTTCATACATCAAAGTTGATACTTTATTCCCTTCTTTTGATTTAAAGACTAGTACTCCAGTACACGCGATGCATGCATGACGTCAAACTTGGAGAATTGTTGTAGTCGAATTGTCAAGAAAACAGATGGTTTTAATGCATTTTCGTTGAGTTTTTTTAATTGTTTAAGTCTGAGGGCATTTCCATGATTTGTTTCAAATGAGAGATCATTACCTTTGATTTTGCAAGTTGAGGACATTTTAGCTGATTTATTCAAGTGTAAGATCATCTGCAATTCAAATTTTCAAGTGTGAGGGCATTTCTGAAATTCTAAAAATGCGGCTCACAAAGTTCAAAGGAGGCTTTCCTTAATATATATATATATATATATATATATATATATATATATATATATATATATATATTAGTAGCCAAAGCCGGGGGCATGGCCATCCTCTGCCCCTGGCTCCGCTCCTGTGTGGTCCCTTGAGCTTTAATTTAGTTTATAAGGTACCTAAAAATTAGAAGAAGAGTAAAAAAGGAGACAACTTATTATGTCATGTTTCAAAATTTCTCTACTCATAATTCCTAAGCTAGTATTCAATAAAATTGAAAATTTGGCTTTAATTTATAGAGATAATACAAAAGAAAGTAATAATAATGGTAAGTTACATTTTAAGAAAAATTTAATGGATGCATGTTTGTTAGGTAGATGGTCAGCACACTAATTCTCTTTAACCACCAGTTATCCAGTAGATACGATATACCCATCCAATTCAGTTAACACCCACTTTATGCTTTGGTTGCATCCAAACTATAATAATAACATTAAATGTTAGGATTTCAACTAACCATGATGGCAAGCTACATCAAATGATGACAAGGAATAATAGTCAACATCTCATTGAAAGAAATTTCTACAAGAGGCCAGAGTCGTAGGGTTAATTCAAAGGGTGCAGCCTCCTACCATTTCTTGCAAATTTCTACCCTCTGACTAGAAGAACTATCCACTTATCCCAAGTGAGCATTTGAGTACCCCCAATTTAAGAATTGAAGGTAATTCAATTTCAGGCTTTGCTTCTTATGGGTTTTTATTCCCAAATTTATAATGATGGGGACAAAGGAAAAAGGGTGGGGATCCCTAGATTTGTTCTTTCTGCTTGATGAAACTGTATCCAATAACTTCAGTGATTAAATGAGAAGGAAATGAGAATAAAAACCCTTTTGTCCCACAAGCTACAGATAGCATTGTCAGAAGTTGTAGATGGCCTTAAGCGGGCCAGGTTACTTAATTGGCCTCAGCATCATCATAAGCTATCATGAAAAATAAGGGCCTCTGTATTTATTTCTCACTGCAAAATTTGACCTAAGGAACAAAGATGATACACACAATATAGGAATTTAATCATTATTAGATCTACCTAATTCTATGATTTGTTTCAAATGAGAGATCATTACCTTTGATTTTGCAAGTTGAGGACATTTTAACTGATTTATTCAAGTGTAAGATCATCTGCAATTCAAATTTTCAAAATTGAGGGCATTTCTGAAATTCTAAAAATGCGGCTCACAAAGTTCAAAAAGGAGGCTTTCCTTAATATATATATAGTATAGATTCTGTAGAACATGCACAAGACAGTTTTTCGGCTTAGTAGTTGACTACAAGTCATAGTAGTCGGCTACACTGCAGACGACAGAGAGATGGTTTTCCGCTGGAAACTTAGTAGTCGACTACACTGAGTTAGTAGTCGACTAATCTGCAGTTGACAGAAAGGTGTTGCTCTGTTTTAGGCCTTAGTAGTCGACTACTTTGAAGTAGTAGTCGCTAATCAAGAGATTCGAAATCTGGGTTTGGTTTTAAACCCGTTCGCTTAGAGTTTATATATAACCCTAAACGATTAATTAGGGTAGTATTGAACACGTTTTGGCGATCTTTGAGAGGGTATTGTGCATCTTTTGGGAGGAGATCTTGTGAGATTTGACAGGTTTGTTTTAGGGTTTCTTGGTGAGAACTTGTAACCCTAATTTGTATTCTCTTTCTATTAGTAAAATCCCCTCCTTGCCCGTGGGCGTAGGCAACTTGTTTGAACCATAAATCTCGTGTCTTTACTATTTTGTGTGTATTTGCTATTGTTTGTGTGGTGGTTTCTCTCACTCCGGCATCCACGCTCAATTTGAGATGTTGTTAACGATCTGAATCTGAATTTATTTTAACACACTACTCTCCCTGTAACCTCTATATCAGTTTCTAACCAAATTCAAACACTAATTTCCTCTCATGTTATTTTAATTTCTATTCTTAGCCCAAACTTTGTTCACATATTCCCAATCAAAGGAAAGATTTGAAGCTATAGATAACTTCATAATTCATACTAGGACTATGAGTTGGACTTGGATTATAATCTCACCAAGCTTTTAAAAGCAACCCTATTTTATAACTAAAAAGTTTGGGTCATATAAACTGATTACTTTTATTAACACATACGCTCCCTGTCTCCTGTGATGGCCTTATCTTTGGTTTAAGTTTTAAACTCGTGTTGAAATATTTTGCGAATGTTCTTGACAAATATCCCACTCCGACCATCACATGATTGACACAAGAGTTCATATAAACCATGAAAAAGTTTGTATTCATGGAAGCTAGGATGTATGCGCTAATAAAAAAAGAACAAAGAAGCTAAAAGCTACACGCTCATATTAAAGAGGATGCATTTTCAAACAATCCAATAAAATATGGCAGAGTAGAAGACAGTATAAGATGTAACGGCAATACAACATACAGTGACAAAAGCAATGCAGCAATAAATGCAAGGAATTGCAAGGATTACTCTAAGATACTACTAGGGTTACTGCTGAAGTTAAAGATTATGTGCACCGAAAAGTTGATTAACAAGGGAAATCATAGGTTTTACAGAGTAGTCATGTATATAATATATTACAATATTTGCACATAATAAATATAATAATGGCAAGCAAAACCTTCATAGATGAAGGCTTTCAGCAATAGAGTTGGAAAAATCTTGATAATTCAAGCACCATACCTTCATGTATAGAAGAAGCTACCCCCAAACTCCTGACAGGTTGCTTGAAAAATAGAGGGTGTTGTGGCAGCATAAGCTGCTTCTGAAAAGAAAATCATGCATCCATTTTTGTCAGAAATTTCTCTCAAAAGGTGAAAAAAGTTCAAACGGGGCAAGTAGAATGAAACAGTAATAATCGAGAGTTCCAAAACAAACCTCCAGAGTCCTAGCTAGTCAAGGAGCCTATATCATAACTGCAAGTGTTGTCTTTCTCCTATGTTCCTGTGGATCTCCGGACCTCGTTTCAAGAGCCCATGCAGGATTGATTGTCTTTAATCATATGCTTTCGTGCATCTATAGAACAAGAAGCATCAACAAAACCGAGAAATACAGCCTGTTGAGTGAGTTCAGTGAACATCAGTCCAGCCAACCTCGGTCCCAATAAGCCTGCAATCATCCAGCCAGCATATAAAAGAGCCTCAATCAATGCAGTCCATGGTTTCAAGCTTAGAGTTCATGCTGGCAGGTGCAGGCATGCCCAAGCCTTACCGGGTCGGGCTAATCCAAAACTTGATTCAGATTGCTGCTGACGAGTCTGAGAAATGGAGAAAAGAAAAGGAGACTAAATTCAGTAAAAGTAAACAAAATATATCAAAAACATGGGGTTGTCATTGATGAACTTAAATTAAAAATATGAAACTCAATTCAAAATGTATAAAACAACATTACTCCTATGACTAAAACATGCAAAAATATCTTCCTGGTTTTAGCTTAGGGGCTGTTAATAAAGTTGCAGATGTAAATACTGCAACCAAATTTATATTTCAATTGTTTGGTTTGCAACATATTAACTAGGAAAGGTAAACGAACTTACGTTTGCAGAAAAAAACTGTAGCAAATATTGCTGCAGCCAATTTGGAGGGAGCAAAAGTTGCATCCTCCAAAAAAAGAGATTAAAAGTAAAAAAATAATTCCACCTCATAAAAAAATCTTTCCAATTCCAAATAAGAAAATAATCACACCCGTTTCCTTATGCGATAAAACTACGCATCCGTTTTTCCTTATGTGATGAAATCATACAGCTTTTACACCAATTGTCTTTCAACCTTTGTCACAATAAGATTTTAGATATGCAAACAATAAATTTGAATCGAAATTGATTTCCAGCAACAAATGCTACATGCAACAATATCTGCCGCAAAATTTGCTCTGAGCTATTTCTGCAGCAAACCTAACAGCCCCTTAATGTCATTCGTGAAGCTACCAAGCAACATGAGTACAAACTTTCACAAAGCAATCTCCTAAGAAAGAAAAACACCCTAAACCAATTCCAAGAGATATTAGGCAAACTAAAAATTTTAGCGTCAATGCTCACGGATCAACTTTTTATGTCATCTTCTTTAAGAACATAGCACTTGATTTATTCTTACAGACAGTGATATACTGACATAAACCTCGACATCCCTCAAGTGTGAAGAGCAAAATCAGCAGGAAGAAGCTGCTATCCATCACAAACTTCTCTACACAGATTGTTTAAACAAAGAACTGGATAGTGTTATGTGGACAATCACTATAATTGAGGACACTTCATAATACTTAGCAATCATCAAATTAGGGTAGTATTGAACACGCTTTAGCTTTGAGAGGGTATTGTGCATCTTTTGGGAGGAGATCTTGTGAGAGATTTGACAGTTTGTTTTAGGGTTTCTTGGTGAGAACTTGTAACCCTAATTTGTATTCTCTTTCTATTAGTAAAATCCTCCTTGCCCGTGGACGAGGCAACTTGTCAACCACGAATCTCGTGTCTTTACTATTTTCTTTGTGTATTTGCTATTGTTTGTGTGGTGGTTTCTCTCACTCCGGTCCACGCTCCAACAGATTTCGATGTTGTTAACGATCCGAATCTGAATTTATTTTAACACACTACTCTCCTGTAACCTCTATATCGTTTCTAACCAAATTCAAACACTAATTTCCTCTCATGTTATTTTAATTTCTATTCTTAGCCCAAACTTTGTTCACATATTCCCAATCAAAGGAAATATTTGAAGCTATAGATAACTTCATAATTCATACTAGGACTATGAGTTGGACTTGGATTATAATCTCACCATGCTTGTAAAAGCAACCCTGTTTTAAAACTAAAAAGTTTGGGTCATATAAACTGATTACTTTTATTAACACATACGCTCCCAGTCTCCCGTGATGGCCTTATCTTTAGGTTAAGTTTTAAGCTCGTGTTGCTATCTTTTGCGAATGTTCTTGACAAATATCCCAATCTGACCATCAGATGATTGACACAAGAGTTCATATAAACTATGAAAAAGTTTTGTATTCATGGAAGCTAGGATGTATGCGCTAATAAAAAAAGAACAAAGAAGCTAAAAGCTACACCCTCATATTAAAGAGGATATATTTTCAAACAATCCAATAAAATATGGCAGAGTAGAAGACAGTATAAGATGTAACAGCAATACAACATACAGTGACAAAAGCAATGCAGCAATAAATGCAAGGAACTGCAAGGATTGCTTTAAGATACTACTAGGGTTACTGCTGAAGTTAAAGATTATGTGCACCGAAAAGTTGATTAACAAGGGAAATCATAGGTTTTACAGAGTAGTCATGTATATAATATATTACAATATTTGCACATAATAAATATAATAATGGCAAGCAAAACCTTCATAGATGAAGGCTTTCAGCAATAGAGTTGGAAAATCTTGATAATTCAAGCACCATACCTTCATGTATAGAAGAAGCTACCCCAAACTCCTGACAGGTTGCTTGAAAAATAGAGGGTGTTGTGGCAGCATAAGCTGCTTCTGAAAAGAAAATCATGCATCCATTTTTGTCAGAAATTTCTCTCAAAAGGTGAAAAAAGTTCAAACGGGGCAAGTAGAATGAAACAGTAATAATCGAGAGTTCCAAAACAAACCTCCAGAGTCCTAGCTAGTCAAGGAGCCTATATCATAACTGCAAGTGTTGTCTTTCTCCTATGTTCCTGTGGATCTCCGGACCTCGTTTCAAGAGCCCATGCAGGATTGATTGTCTTTAATCATATGCTTTCGTGCATCTATAGAACAAGAAGCATCAACAAAACCGAGAAATACAGCCTGTTGAGTGAGTTCAGTGAACATCAGTCCAGCCAACCTCGGTCCCAATAAGCCTGCAATCATCCAGCCAGCATATAAAAGAGCCTCAATCAATGCAGTCCATGGTTTCAAGCTTAGAGTTCATGCTGGCAGGTGCAGGCATGCCCAAGCCCCTTACCGGGGTCGGGCTAATCCAAAACTTGATTCAGATTGCTGCTGACGAGTCTGAGAAATGGAGAAAAGAAAAGGAGACTAAATTCAGTAAAAGTAAACAAAAATATATCAAAAACATGGGGTTGTCATTGATGAACTTAAATTAAAAATATGAAACTCAATTCAAAAATGTATAAAACAACATTACTCCTATGACTAAAAACATGCAAAAATATCTTCCTGGTTTTAGCTTAGGGGCTGTTAATAAAGTTGCAGATGTAAATACTGCAACCAAATTTATATTTCAATTGTTTGGTTTGCAACATATTAACTAGGAAAGGTAAACGAACTTACGTTTGCAGAAAAAAACTGTAGCAAATATTGCTGCAGCCAATTTGGAGGGAGCAAAAGTTGCATCCTCCAAAAAAAGAGATTAAAAGTAAAAAAATAATTCCACCTCATAAAAAAATCTTTCCAATTCCAAATAAGAAAATAATCACACCCGTTTCCTTATGCGATAAAACTACGCATCCGTTTTTCCTTATGTGATGAAATCATACAGCTTTTACACCAATTGTCTTTCAACCTTTGTCACAATAAGATTTTAGATATGCAAACAATAAATTTGAATCGAAATTGATTTCCAGCAACAAATGCTACATGCAACAATATCTGCCGCAAAATTTGCTACGAGCTATTTCTGCAGCAAACCTAACAGCCCCTTAATGTCATTCGTGAAGCTACCAAGCAACATGAGTACAAACTTTCACAAAGCAATCTCCTAAGAAAGAAAAACACCCTAAACCAATTCCAAGAGATATTAGGCAAACTAAAAATTTTAGCGTCAATGCTCACGGATCAACTTTTTATGTCATCTTCTTTAAGAACATAGCACTTGATTTATTCTTACAGACAGTGATATACTGACATAAACCTCGACATCCCTCAAGTGTGAAGAGCAAAATCAGCAGGAAGAAGCTGCTATCCATCACAAACTTCTCTACACAGATTGTTTAAACAAAGAACTGGATAGTGTTATGTGGACAATCACTATAATTGAGGACACTTCATAATACTTAGCAATCATCAAATTATATATCACCATCGTGGTGCTAATATTAACTTTTGAGAAGGGTTGTGTGTCCATCTCAAAAAACCAGGGCACTTGAGAGTTCCATCAAATCCGTATAATGAGAAAATTAATATCGACATACCCAAATTATGTTGCGACAATCCGCGTATGGATTGGGTACCCGTCAAGCAATTTGGTCCAATCAGTTTGAGTCTTACATTAGACAATCGACTAATCAAATTGATCGAGTAGCCTGTCCATGGGCATAGAAAACTGCCTGTGTGCAGACAACTTGATCACGATGTAAGTAGCCTATTCACTGAAATGATCTGATTAGAAAGATTTTGGTCTTAAGAATAAGATACAAGAATTGCCATAGTATAAACAGAAAATATTTGTAAGAAGGAATTGAATGGGCAGCCAACTTCAAAAAATCACAACTGCAAGCACCGCAAAATGAAAATATAACCGTTTGGAACAAACATCTGTCACGCCCCAGGCCCGCAGGTCCGTTGGCGCGATGTAAGTCTTGGGACCCATGAGTGCAACACGTGGTTTGACTCAATCCACTGCTAAAATTGGCTAGCTAATGTTGGGGCTAAATTTTGGGGTATCACAATCACCCCACCTTAATTGCACGACGTCCTCGTCGCAACATCACGATTGGTCCATCACAGTATCATCGCCAGGCGATGTGGGCTCTAGAGGTGGCTCCTACGGGCTTCTAGAGGTGGCTTCCACCGCACTCACGCGGTGTAGCACTTAGTTCCGCACAGCACTTAGCTCCACATTTCCGGCTGGCTAACTTCTCTAATATCATTTGTCACGCCGTGCCAGCCGGGCCATGCATGTGATGTGTCTTGGGACCCACAGAGTGCAACATGTGGTTTGGCTCAATCCATCACAAATTTGGCCAAATTAATGTTACACTTGGCTCTCAAGACCCATCATTTAAACCATTCAATCACTCAATCAATATCCGATGTGGGACTAAATCTTGGGGTATCACAACATCGGCATAAAACTACTATGACAATTAACACTACATTATCACTAGTAATTAGACATTGCTAGTTTAAGATTTAAACCTACCTGTGCAAAAGTATGAACATGTTCACGTGGATAGACAAGTAAAATGCTAGGGTGCAATGGGAGAGAGTATCGGGATGGATGCATATATATTGGTGACGCAGGATGAAGGCCGACACGAGTTGGATTAAATGACATGATCATAGCGTCTGGGGAGACCATAGCCAACCGGAGAACGCGGTGATTGTACAGGCCCAAGTCCATGCATTTGTTGAGGGACAGGCCGAGGAGGTTGATCGATGCAAATCTGAGGCCTGTGACCTGAACTAAGCTGTGGAAATTCTGTATCCTCGTTCACTGCAGGTGAAAATAGCGGTTGCAAGGTTATGAACCTCCACTAAATACAAAGCCAGGATCAAATCTTTTCATGTATCTGAAAACACATACAAAATGGATAAGGTTTAAATACGACTTTTCGTGTTAATCGATACGATTTGTAGGCCAATATGCTAAATATGATCACTATGTTCTCTAGAAAACATAGAATATTATCATCATAAACAACAATTCTTTACTAAGAAACATGATTCAACAGGTGAATGTAGAAAGTAGTCATGGAGCTTCTCAGTAACCAACTGGATTGATCACAAAAGAACCAAAGCATTAAGCAGTTGTGTTCCCATCCTCATGCGGGAAATTCACCGGAATATCTGCTAATCGAAGATAGGAAGTAGGAAGTGCCTAAAATGCCAGTTGTTGTCGGGTGGGATCGCGAAAAAATTTCTCTACATCTTGCTCCATCCACAAAACTGAAAGAGAGAAAATGTCAGGTACTCTGCATATAAAAAGCTTTATATATAAGAATAACTTAGCTCCTATATTTTAGGATGCTGATGAAATGAAGACTACAAGTTTCTTACACTATGACATGAAACTGACAGAAGTACACGGAAACTCAAAATTGCTGCACAATAATTAGCCAAACGGGAGAAGGATGAAACGCTACTTTCTGGTTTTAAGTAGTTTGCTCTTTTGCTAGGCCTAGTCAAATGATTAATTTCAATAATTTAAACTCTCTAGCTGTGTCAAGGAAAACAATTGACCAGAGTTTTTAGTTAACTTTGCTCAAATCTTTTGTAAGTGGAGACTCTTCAGTGTTGGGGGAAACTCTGACAAGTCCATACCTAATGCACACTAAAAACGTTTCTACCAATCACCTTTACAGATCCTTAAAGCTATTCACTGATTTTTGTGTAAACCAGATCCCTTGAGCTGCTTTAGACGAGATTGTTTGGAAAAACGGGGTGATTGATTGACTTTTCCCCCTTACTCTGTAGATGAAATAGATTAATAAGACAAATAATAATAAAATGACCAAATGAAATAATCAGCAGTGCACCAGTATTTTTAACATGGAAAACCCTTCAACTGAAGGTAAAAATCACGGGACCTAGTCCAGATAAAAATCTTCTACTATGAAAATAATGGGTACACAAGTTTCCAAGACACTTGGCTAGAGGTACACTAACAACAAACAGAACAGGAAAGATGACTTCTTCTTCTACACCGAAGAATGAACACAAAAGACTAACTCTCTTTCTTTTTTCTCTTTTTTCTCTCTCACTCACTCAAGTTCTCTGTGACTTGAGTTATTTTGCTTGTTGCTCTGCATCTTCAATCGAAGAACTCCAGAGCCATTTATAGATGATTGTCAATGTAGGATGCATTCACAAAAACGGACTTATCCAGCACACAAAGGTGGACTTTTATCTTCATGTTTTCAATTTATTCAACATTGCAAACATGGCATTCTCCTCGTTAACTGTGAAAAGGACAATTCCCTTAAAAATTGGTGAGCTATTACTTTGTAGCCCTCAATTGTTCACGTGAAACACCATGGCTTTCACCGTCCCACATTTATTGTCATGTGACCTCCAAATGAGGCGGGACCCATACAACAGAGATCTTCTCTTTTCTTTCTTTTCTCCGCTCTCCTTAAAATCATCCAGATTGGCTCTTTGCTTCTGTTTCAACAACTTACAGAACCAGTGAGAAGCAACTTTCTAGACCCAAATTCACAAAGTTAGATATCAAGCATTTCTTAATCTCATATATGAAGTTTCTATACATTAAATACACAGGAAACACCCATGATTCTGACATGACAAGAACTCCATCCATTTCAAATGGGCTTCATATTAAAGAAACAAAAGCTTTGAGATACACTCTTTCCAGAACGTACTTTTTGTAGTCAATTAAATGTTTAAAAGCACTTAAAATGACAAATATACAGTGCAAAATAACTTTTGCAAACCAATGCCTAAAGCACCTGTAAGTCTCATGGATCCAATAATATGCTTTTCTCAAACTATTAGATGTTGCAGGTGCAAACAACAATCAAACACAGAGCATGCAATAACTAATTTCGGAACCCGAATCACAATCAAGCTAAATTCATGAACTATATACAATGATGTCGTTTTATTCCTTTTATGTTCATTCTCTCATTTCAATTCTTCTTTTCCTTTCATCTAATCTAATTATCCTAAATTTATAATGTAAACCATCAAAAGACTGATTTAAGAAGGTTGAAAAAGCCCACTAATTAGCTACTATTGGTAGCCCAATTACCAGAAAGCACCACTGAAAATCTTTGTAGGCTCAGAACATTGATTGATTATATAACAATATACTTTAACTAGAATTTTCTTACGGGTTTGAAGGATGATATAGAGGTGAAATTTCAGTTTTGTTTCACCTTAGCCTTATTAGATCCTTTATCTATAATGACATTCTATTCATTTTATT
This sequence comes from Asparagus setaceus, assembly GCA_012295165.1. Classification (NCBI taxonomy): domain Eukaryota; kingdom Viridiplantae; phylum Streptophyta; class Magnoliopsida; order Asparagales; family Asparagaceae; genus Asparagus; species Asparagus setaceus. The sequence goes on along the minus strand of CM022708.1, from coordinate 35,018,518 downwards.
GACTCTGATTAGTTACTTTCAGTTTGTTTATTAAAACAGGTAAATAGATCGTAACAGGAAAAGTTTAACGATACTATACTCACCTTAAGATATAATCTTAATTTTGTGTTCCAGTTGATTATGTTGGAATTGACTCAGAAGGTGTTTGGGGAGGCTTATTTTTAAGTCAAACTAGCTTTTAGGCTAGCTTTATTATTCTACCTGTTTGGTAAAATGCTAAATAAGTTAGCTTATAAGTCTCATTTTAAAAAGCTAGTATACCCTAGCTTTTGAAAAACTAGCTTATAAGCTCATTTAAAAACTAGGTTTGACCAAGCAAATTACTATTCTATCCAAACAATTTTTATAGTATTTTTATCAAAAAAGCCAAAAGCCATTAAAAGCCAACATAACTTATAAGCTTCAAAAAATAAGCCTTCCCAAACACCATCTTAGTACAATGATCTCACATCATTCGCTGTGAGTATGTTTAACATCCTTTTTTCTAGTTGGGCATGTTGGAAATAAATAATCTTGGGATTTCTATTGTGAGCTTAACTATCTCCCTTAAGATTACTTTCGCATCAAGTTGTGAATTAATTATCTTGTTCTTTCTTTTATGGTCATCTCTGTCCCTCTCAGATTATTTTTTGGTAGTGTGTTTAGCATCATTTTGTCAAGTTGGGCATGTTGCAAATTGATATTCTTGGTTGTTTCTTTCATGATCCGTAGGAGGATAAGTTGCATGGTTATTACATGTTACCTCTCCTGCATTTATTATTAACTTAATTTCTTCTGTGTTTTTAACCTTTTTTCTATGTACTATAATAACCTGTATGATAACTTTTACCTCCAAAGTTATCAATTTTTTAGTGGACTGCTTGAGAACTGGGAAGCGATGCAGCAAGATGACGATAGGATTGCATCTATGCCGAAGATTTTAATGCTTGTTATACTGGGTAAATATTGAAATAAAAGATTTTTATCTGATAGCTCTATGCTAGTATCTATTAGTGGCTACGTTGATCTGTATTGAAGTATCTTTATATTTGATGTTGTGAGTATGAATCTTAGGGGAGTTATCTCAAAAATCGGTCAAACTTAATTACAGGGAGTTTTGTCTAAGTCTGGAGATGTGAATTGCATAGTACGGATTCAACTTGTATTATGATAGCTTTCACCACAACACATATTTATGTCGAGATTGATGATTATACTGATATAATATCATGATTCAACTTATATTTTAACCGAGTGTGTTATAGGTTGTCTCAAATACTCAAATCCATATTGCTTTGGGAGTTTCTTTTTGGCTTGGAGGTATGCACATGGTGAACAAAAGTTCTAATTGTTTTGGATATCAAAGTCCTACTTACATTAGAATTTGCACAGCCAATCATATTAGAAGTTTATTTCTATTAGAACTCTTATTCCTTTGACAATAAGGAGTTGGGGTCTTCAAGGCTATATATGAACAGTCTTTCAAGCCTATTATGATCATCAATCTACAGAGCACCAATTAAGAAGAGAGAGTTCTTTTGTGAAGCCTATTTGATATTTTTCTCCTTTATTTTTTTATTTGAGAGAGTTGTATTAGGCTTTTAGGGTGTTATTCAGGATTGAGTGATTGAGAGATCTCCACATTGTATTCCTCACAATTTAGTAAAGTTATTCTCCTCCTTCGCCAGGACGAGGCTAACAAACCAACCATTATATTTTGTGTTCGTGTGTTCTCGATATATTCGTGCTTTCGTGTGATTGATATTAGTTATTCCTAGGATTTGTCATAACAGAGTGCATGTCATAATTTCTTTCTCCTGTAGATTTTCTAGAGAGAACTCTGATATGATTTAATTTCAAAAGCAAAGAAACTATAATAAAGGAAAACAGATTTAGTACTACACTTCATACATAAGCAAATCAACAAATTTGTTTCTTTCAAAGGTCCATGCTTTGAACTCAACTTCTATGTTGTATCTTTTATCAAATCGAACGAAATTTCTCTTGGAACGGCCTCAATCTAGATAAATGGATATGCCATATTCTTGAAGCAACATTATCAAATCCCACCGCATCCTTACATATTTAATAATGTCTGAGTTAACCTACGCAAACTATGCTTGTCATGCTATTAAACATGTTTATCTCTAAGTTGATAATATTTAGATTACGTGTATCTTATAATAATAATTAAAAATAAGTCCACCCATGTAAAGTCTTCCAAACTTATAAACAAATAACCACCGCCACCAGCCCGCAACGCAACTTGAGTTTGGATCCCCTCAAAACTATTCGCATGCAAGCGCGTGGTCTAAGTCACACATGGGAAAATAGGGAGGCCAAATTGATAATTTGCCCTCTTATTTGTGACTTAGAACTGCCCGCTCTCAGGAGATCACTCAACTTGGGGTATTTTTTTGCTTGTAACCCCTTTCAACTTTGTTTATTCTAAGTCTTATAAACAAATAGGGTAATTACTACTTTGTCAAAAAAAAAATCTCTCTCTCTCTTCATTTTTAGCTTTATATTTCAGAAAGGACATGTTGATCATTTCACCATGAACAGGTGACCACGTCAAGGGGAATATTCTGTAAACTTCAAAGTAAAATTTAATACGAAGCAAATCCACACATTGTTTCTTTCGAATGTTAATTGGTCGGATTCAAGTTCTAGGCTGTTATAATTGTCAAATATATATATAATTTGCATAGGACGGCGTCATTGTAGATGGATATGCTATATTCTGGACTCCATCTTATCCAATCACACCGCATCCTTTGATTTTTTTTAATTTTGTTTCACTAGTGCACATGAAACATTAATTTCAAATAACAATATTCGCTGTCAGCTTCATCTATAAGTTTATTCCCTATGCAAACTATGCTTGTCGAGTAATTATCAGATGACCTAATCTTACAAACACACAAAGCCTACAATTATAAGTTTTCCAATGACCCTACAATTTTTTATATTCTCCTGTGCCAGCGATGCGTAGAGGTGCACAGAAATATATGTATCCCTATATAAAATCTATAACCGATAGGATATAGTTACGGGTATGGTTATATAGTGAAATATCCAGATCAATATCTGAAATATCCAAATATACATTGGTTATATTGTTGCAAAAGTGTTAATCCTTAGATTAATGGATTTGAGATTAATTTTGATGATCAAGATATCTAATATTAGCTTTTCGGATATAATGAACATATCAATGACCTCTTGTATCATATATATATATATATATATATATATATATATATATATATATATATATATATATATATATATATATATATATATATATATATATAGTATGCCTCTATGAACTTAAGTTCATAATGAATATGGTGCACCAACTTTTATCCACTCATTTGCCTTGAGATTTGTGATGCACAAATCTCAAAGTGGGCTTTATATATTTCACGGATCCCAGCAAGATGAGTGGTTAGAAAAGTTGGTGCATCACTATTCATTATGAACTTAAGTTCATAGAGCTCTCTTTCTCTCTATATATATATATATATATATATATATATATATATATATATATATATATATATATATATATATATATATATATAAGAAAGCTCCTATAAACTAAAGTTGATAGGGATGAGTGTCCACCAACTTTTATATTCATTGATTTTGCCTTGAGATCCGTGAAATCAAGATGCACACAAATCTCAAAGTGGGCTTTATATCTTTCACGGATCCCAAGGCAACATCAATGGATAGAAAAGTGGTGGATGACTATTCCCTATCAACTTAAGTTTATAGAGCCTTGTTCTCTCTCTCTCTATATATATATATATATATATATATATATATATATATATATATATATATATATATATATATATATATATATATAGAGTAAGGCTCCTATGAACTTAAGTTCATAATGAATAGTGGTGCACCAACTTTTTATCCACTCATTTGCCTTGAGATTTGTGATGCACAAATCTCAAAGTGGCATTTATATCTTCACCGGATCCCAAAGCAAGATGAGTGGTTAGAAAAGTTGGTGCACCACTATTCATTATGAACTTAAGTTCATAGAGCTCTTTCTATATATATATATATATATATATATATATATATATATATATATATATATATATATATATATATATATATATATATATATATATATATATATATATATATAAATGGATCAAATGAGAACCCATTATAAATATGAGAACTAAGAACCAAATCTCCACCCTTAGATTTTTAATCAATCAACGGTTGTGATTATACTCATTAAATATAAAAGGGTAAAAGGTAAAAACACGATCTCCCTTCCTCAAATCTCTCTCTTCAATCTCTCTCTCAATCAATATCCTGCCAAAAATCTTTTTCTATATTCTCTCTCTCTCCTCCTCCCCATACCCGCCTCGTGTCTTCAGACTTCTTATGCTTTGTTCCTCATTATCCTTTTCCCTCATTGCCTCATACTTTGTTGCCATTTCATTATTCCCTTTGTCCATCTTCATTGTTCTAATTGCCCTCAGCTTTCACAGTTTATCCTCATAGCCCCAATACCATTATTCTCTTCCTTCTGTTTTACCTTCATAGAGATTCCCGTGAATTGATGTTCTTATTCCGAAAGATACCATTCTGAATTATTCTGAATTATAACATGCGATTCTGTAAAGTTGAAAGGATTCTAGAATTGATAATTAAGATTTTGTAACCAATATGTTGAGATTTTGTAAGTTATAACATGGGATTCTCAGAATCAATATGTTGAGATTCTCAATCTTTCTCCCCGCCCGAAGTCCCTCCTCCTCGCTGGCTGCCCTCAGCCTCACAAGAATCTCGTCACTGCCTCCATGACTAAATGTATTTATAGATTATGTATCCAATATGTTCATGACTGTAAGTTATAACATGCGATCAGAAATTGTTAAAAGCGATTCAGTAAATTGATAATTGAGATTCAGAACCAATATGTTGAGATTCTCAGAAGTTTATTGTAGGCAATAAAATTGCCTTAATCCCCATTTACAACTCGACAAGCAAAAGAACCTAAGGGTTCATCCGAGTGAAGTCGCCCACCAGGGTTAAGTTCACCAAGGCTTGATTTTACTAGTGTCGATATCTCCCAAACCGAAGGAATTTGGCGAAATGATCGAGCAAACCGAACCCTTCAAGTTGGTTTGTTGGTCCGCCTCGCCGAGATAGTCGATTTTCATATATAATTCGCCCACCGGACGGACGGCTTGAAAGCGCCACTGCCAGGCTCGGGCCAAGCAACAGGCTCGACATTTGACGGCTCGCCAGCGCCGTAGGCTCGACATTCAGATGAGGCTCGCCATGCGCAGGATCGACATTCGCATCGAGGCTCGCCAGCGTCGGGCTCGACATTCGACGAGGCTCGCCGCCGAGGCTCGACATTCAGCGAGGCTCGCCAAGGCCAGGCTCGACATTCGGACGAGGCTCGCCAATCACCGGCTCGACATTCAGCGAGGCTCGCCAAGCCGAGGCTCGACATTCAGACGAGGCTCGCCAAGCGCCAGGCTCGACAATCAGCGGTCGCCGCCGGAGGCTCGACAATCAGTGAGGCTCGCCAAGCAGCAGGCTCATTCGCATCGAGGTTTCGCCAAGCGAGCGCAGGCTCGACATTCGATGAGGTTCGCCATATGCGAACCTCGACATTCAACCGCTGGCTTACGCAGCGGAACCTCGACTCAACCAAAGCTAGCAGCCAAGCCGCGAAACAAGACTTGCTCGAGAGCAGGCTCGACTTCTCGCCAACAGGTTCGATGTGAAACGGCTCGCCAGCCATAGACAGGCTCGCCTGCGGCATCATTGGTTCCGACGAGGCTCGCCGTCCGCTATCAGCAATGGGCGCCAAGCATCGTGTACTCGACAATCACCGCACGGCCGCCATCAGCAAACACGAGGCCATTGTCGTAACACGCACTGGCGCTGGATCGCTCGACACGATGGGAAGGGTCATTAACCCCATATGAGAGTGACAATAGGGTCGCATAACCCTCAAGCCCATATAAATAGTTGAAAGCCCAACAAAGAAAGGGATGGCAAGTCGAGGAAAGAAAGTTTGAGAACTTTTGAGATCAACACTTGTGTGCCCAAGAGAGATTAAGAACCTCTCCAACTAATTCTTCAGATCATCCGCACTTTGATCCGATCACAACTGAAGCAACCTCGACTCGAAAGCATCGGAGTGAAGCATCCTCTCGCCACCAAGAACCCATACAAAGAGGAGTCAAATCAACCTCCTCTTCCTCTCAGATCGAGAGAATTTGATTGTAAACCCATTCGCTCAATCAATAAACATTTTTTTTCGACTCCTGATGTATATTTACACCCTGGGAGAAACCATTCATTCCGATGAACCGGTGGTGGCTAGCTGCATTAAAGTTGCAGTAGAACCGAGGTTCAAACCTTGGTCATTGAATTTGATCGAGTAAGCAACGAGGAGTTCCTCTCCTCTCATCTAGCCCGAAAGGCACGCCAGCTGTCGCCGAAGTCTCAGACGAGACTTCACCCGTGGCTTTTGTTGAATCCTCTCGAGTGAACTCGACGAAATTGCTCTCAAGGACGATGCTCCAAAATCTAGCCAACAGCTAAGAAGTGGGTTGTTAAGCAACCCAAGTCAACTTCTGATGTTGTTAGCCAAGTTTTGACTGGGCGTAGCCTCGCTTCTATGGGAGACCGATCCTACTAACAGTTCCCTATCCAGACGCTGCATAACGCCAGTAACCAAGCTCACATGTGCTCGAAGCTTTGGTCTCATGGACGGATTCCACTATCGTCCGAAGAGAAAGCCAACCTCGCCATCATCAAGAGGTTCATTCGAACAAGACGAAGCGCCGCCCCGCTAACCTCGGCCCACAAGACGAACGTCGCCATGCCGCGAAGCTCGCCCAAGTGGCTAACCTCGCCACAACGTGGGTCCTCAAGAAGTGACGAGCTCGCCAGTGGCGAACCTCGCCTACAACGCTGAGGTCCCCTTGAAAGAGACGAGCCCGCTCGCTAGCGATCCGCCAAAGAACGCGGATGAACGCCGCTGCTGACGAACCCGCCATGGCAAGCGCCCCAATGACTTAACCTCAACATGAGGTCCATGCCGGTTGCATGAACTCGCCGATGGCGAACCTCGCCATAAGCTTCGCCGCCAGAGTTAAGGGAAGTGGCAACCTCGCCAGTTCGCCAAACTCGACTCGAAGCCCTCTCACCAGGCTCATTTTTCGTAATCAACCGGGGTACACCCACCTCCGATCTCCGATTATCTCACACGCAAGCGCTGATGCCAATCAAATGCGCCTCATTGCCGCTGTGAAGCTCATTGCGCTCGCTTCAATGTTCATCAACGACGCCTTCGTTTTTGAGCTGCATCCAATCTGGCCAACTAGACGGGTTCCACCGTAAAGGCAAGCGCCCGCGAGGGTCATGGAGTGACCATTAACATGGTTGGGAGGAGCGGAGCAAGACCCGATAAGCAGCCCAATCGCACCCTCGAAAATTCCCCTGTTTACAGGGCGCATTAGTCAACAGCCAAGGCTTATCGGCACCCGCTTCGCACTGTATGCAATCCTGCTTGATTATAGCCAGCTGGCTGGGTCCTTCAAGAATTGGAGAACTTCACCATCGCTACATCTCAACCTTCAATATCGATTTCAGGATCAGGCTGCTCATCCGGTCAACGAAGAAGAGATGACACGAAGAATCGAAGAGCAACAAGCTACTATTCTTGCTCAACAAGAATCTATCAGCGAAATGATGATGGAAAACTGAGGCAAGAACAAGATAGACGAGGGAGGGTCCAAATCGGGCGAAGGCCGCTGAGGGGACCATGATGCCCAATCGGTGTCATCCGCTGGAGTCAAATCCACACACGAAAGAATAAGATCAAATATTATGATTTCCAAAGGCACTGGATGCTCTCAAACCCAAGGGCAATCCAAGGAGCTGGGTGGCGAGGCCATACTTATAGAATGGGACGATGTCCCATATCCTCAAATTCAAGCCACTTAATTTAGTGCGCTTCATCTAAAAGCTCGTCGCTAACACATCTATTACTTCCAAGCGAAACCGATATAACGTAATGATCCATGACCCTGCTATTCATTAGTACTCTTTAGGAGTCGCTCAATGGTTTCAAGGTTAGAGCCCGGTTCTATCGCTCTGGAAAGATGTGCGAGGCTTTTATGGCCCATTCTTCGATGATGACACCTGAGGTGTCTATGGCCACTTTGTCGGTCGAAAGCAAAAGAAGACGGAGTCCGCCACATTTCGCCGTTTATCTCTAATCGCCTTTGCACTCCTGACCAGTTTCTAGCTTACATTCATCGGGATGTGCGCCAACCTCGATCAACATATTTCAAAGATGGGTGCGCTGAAGCACACTCTTGAGAGAATCGTGAGACAGGCTTAACAAGTTGAGAACATGCTTATGAGGATCAAGCCGAACCTGGATTCGCCATAAAAGGGGTAATCGTAACAATTTTATTCCCCAAAAGCACAAGGGGAAGGAGACTTGGCCGAGACCCAACCTACTGAGACCCTTCAAGCGTAAATCGAAAGTGTTTTGACACCTCCCGAGAGGAAGTATGACTTTAAGGATGACCAGTCATACCAATCCTTAAAACTTTACTCAAAATGAACAAGATCACGCCCTGAAATGAGGAAGCCTGAGGAAGCTTCAGGACTGATGATCCAAAATATCGCGATGTACCATCGAATGGTACACCACTGACTGGTCATGCTACGCTGAAGGACAAGATCCAAGTCTTGTTAGAGGCATGTTATGATTCTCGAGAGGATCGAAGAAGGTGTTCCGCGAACATGGTCGCCTCCAATTTGGTGATTTTTCGAATTCCAAGCGCAAGATGGAGTAAAGCATCCCTGCGAAGCCGAGTTGTGAACTTTGACCTCCAACGGGAAGAACAAGGTATGGTCCCTACACCACCGAAAGGCGAAATTATGTGGGTTCACCCCGACTTGCTATTGTAGGCATTAAAATTGCTTATCAAGCATTCAACAAGACTCGTAAACGGGTTGATAACCGACGATCCATCCACTACGATCTTAACGCCGCCGACGGATTACGCCGCGAAAACGCCAGAAGCCAGTCGACGCAACCCATGAAGTGAGTCGGCGAGGCGTGACGAGCCGGGCCGAAACGACGCTGGCCGTGGAGAAAACCCGACGACGGCTCAACGAGGCGAAGTTGGCTAAATTCAAACGCTGGACGAGAATCGATCAACCGCATTTAGTCCGGCCGGATGCAAACGAACCGCTTGAGCTCAAAGTTAATCGGACACGGACTCAACACATGGCTGGCCATCACCGAGCAAAACTAAGCCCTAAGACCAAGAATCGACGAAGAATCGACGAGAGTCGACGGAACGACGCGAGACGACGAGCGCCGCTGACGCACATTCTGGCCAGTGGTGGCAGGCCATTTGGCCGAAAGCCACAGCCATCTTGGTCGCAGGTGCTCGCCAAGCGGTCAGGAGGCTCTACCACTTGGTCGGAAGCCACCTCGCCAAGTGGTCGAGGAGGTTTCACGCACTTTGCCGAGCCACCTACCAATCTGCCGCAGGTGGTTTCGCCAAGTGGCCGAGCCACCCGTCGGCCGCGCGCGCACCCCCTTTGTTTTTGTATAAATAGGGGGGGTCTTGCTCATTCAAGGGTCGGATTTTTGGGATTTGAGGATTTGGCTTTGGCTTTGAGGCGGGATTTTCGAGGAGTTTCCGAAGAATTCTCACGAGATCCACGAGCCGTCAACGCGCGCTCCGGTCACCGGCGAAGTACAAGTCCGCCGACGCTGATCCACAAATCGCGGTAAGAAAACTCGGGTCGAACCACAGATACCCTCTAGGTTAAGCTTCGCCTTAATCTCGTGGATAGCTGCGGATTTCTCCTTGTAGATCTCACTCCGCCCCATGCATCCTCTCCTTCGCGGAGTGTGATCCCGGCAGCGATCCTCTCCTTCGTGAGTGTGATCCCTCAGCGCTTCGCTTCCTCTCGGAAGCGAGCCCCCACGCCTCAGAGTTCCGCAACCCTGGTTTACACTGTGATTCGAATCGCGGTGGTCAACGGACGCAACAAAAGTCCCCGAACACTGTGCAAAGAACCCACGCAAGCCAGTGATCCTGGAAAATAGAGATCCTCGTGGTTTGTTCACAAAAAGAAGAAAGTTGTAATTTTCGCTTTCATTGCACGCCTAAAATAAAGGCATTTTCTTTGTTTGAAATTTTGTTGTAGGCCAACGGTTGCATAACGAAGTTCAAACAAGCAATGAATAACAAACCAACTTTCCTCTCAACAAGCCGGCGACCACAAGAGCCAACGGCTTCAAAGAAAGAAGCCGTTGTCGCGAACCGCGGATCCCGATCCCGGCCATCGAGGAGGTCGAAGTTCGAAGTTCGACGTAAGAAGTATGAAGAATACCTCTCCTCGCCCGATCCGGCCTCCCCGAAGTCCAAGATGGTCTCCGCCGCAAGGAAGACCCGATCGGCCTCATAGCGCGGAGGCGAAATCCACCACCACCGCCGCCAAGACCGCACAACGGTGGTTCCCCGCCCTAACAACGCCAAACGGAACTGCCTTCACTGGGGTCAATTCCGCCAATGGCGCTGGACTTTCCAAGAGAGCCCGCCGAGGCGACGTACCGGGCGCAAACAATTAGCCTGTGCAAAAGAATCAACGGATGGGGTCCGCTATGAGGCGATCTAAGATCCAAGTTGACTCGAGGTTGAAGTTCGAGATCGTAGCCGATTCCTACAGCCGGCGATAATGAATGGGTCCGAAGTCAAACGGAATCGCTCCACGCTCAGAACGTATCCGAAGCGCCGCATTCCTCGCAAGCACGGCTTTGGTGCAACAAGCCCGCGAAGGAGGAGGCGGCCAAGAAGTCGCCGACAATGCCTAGTTGAAGTTCAAGTCCGCCGGCTTCAACTTCACGAACCCAAAGATTCAAGCCTAGCTCGCCAGCCAGCCAACTCCGCCCCTGCTCAAATCGAAATTGTGAGCACCTCAACAAAGTGGCATTGACGCCGGTTACCTCCTGTCTCCAGACTCTAAACCGGCGAAAGCTAACGCCGCCATCACCGCCAGCTTACCGTTAAGGATCGCTTAGGTCCGCTAAAGGAATCACGGGTCACTCCGACACGGGAGTCGCACCCACAAAGACAAGAAGAAACCTGCACCGCCGCACCGGCTTCAAATCAAGTCCGAGCCCGCCGAGATTCACACTCGGGCGACGTCACGGGCGAAAGTGACTTATGAAAGGCCTATTTGTTCTCGTGAAGGAGACGCCTCATCCGACGATGACAACGCTATACCCGAAGTCGCGGCCAACACACGATAGGTTGCCTGATTCATGCCGACGAAGTTGTACTATCGGCCGGGGTACGAAAACCCAAAGAGGAACGCCGTAATCAAACATGCCTTGCTTGTGCTCAAACCGATCAAGGCGCAGTTATCGGAGTGCAACCGCGCTTAGAACGACCGAAAGGCGCCGGTCTTTGATAGGCTCGCACGAATGCCCAACCCAAGTCAAGACGCTCAGAAGAAAAGATGGACGCCTCGCATGCATGAATTGCCGAAAGTGTTACCATCAATATGACCGCCAGAGGGACGCCGCCACGCGTCGCTCCCGGCATCGCGAACGAATGACTCGACAGGTCCGGACCGTTAGACGCACCCATTATCGCAAGATGCGTATGGATTACCTCGATGATGAAGTGTCTGGATGCGTCGGCGCAATGGCTTCGATAATACAATTTCCAAAGATAGGACAACCTCACGGCCGCTCATGATCAGCCTGAACAAGTGTCCCGTGATGCTTGAAGAGGCCTAACCAAGCAAAAGGACAACTTTAAGCTTGAATGGAACCGCCATTGCCAGATGAGAGCAATGCATGACCAACATCCAGCGATAATGAACCGCCAAGGCGAGCCAAGTCGCCGCAATAATGTCAACTTAACAGATAGCCACACGACAGGAAGGAGGCCAAAACGTAGGTGATCGCGGCCGCCAAAGAAAACGCTAGCGATAACACCGCCATTCCTCCCCAAGTTTACCCAACGGAGACGAGGGGAAAATGAGAAAATAAAGACCTCGAGAGCAAAATCAATACTTTGATTTCCGCCAAGAGGTAAAGAAGACGGTATACCATGTCCTTACCCAAGGGAGGGGAATCAATCCCGATCCCACAAAATTCAACCTCATCAACTTTACACCGCTTGACGGAAGGATCGCCCACTCAAAGACTTGATCTACTTCAAGTCTCATCTAGGTGTTATCTCGCAACGAGCCCTTTTCTGGTCATTCGCTGGCACCCTTCGAGTCGCCGATTGGTACCGCCTCAAACCGTGGAGCGCATAGCCGGGATGATATGGAGGCCATGTTTCACCAATTTCTTCGACGATGACACCGAGGTATCCATCGGTTCTTTGTTGGACGAAACAAAGACGGGAAACAAAGTGGATAACTTCGCCAAGAGGTTCGAATAAGGCAATGAATTGCCGAGACCCATAACGAGAAGTTCATTCTCCAAACTTGTCATAGCAACCTGTCATTGGACGGTTGGAAGCAATGGAACCGCACCGTCCGAGACCTCGAAAGATTTAAGGATACGTGGAGAGCAAGCCGAAGCATTCCCGAGGAGGAAGAAAGCGAGAGAGGTCACCTATGGTCGGCTCACAAGCGTAACTTTGTCCCCGTGGCAAAGGTAAAGCGCCGAAAGTCTCAGACGCTTAATCAAACGCTCGAACGCAACCACAAATGCAATGCAACAACGGCACCACGCGAATCACTTCAATGGCGCCAACAAACTCAATCGAAACCATCCGTTCGAGGTTTCCAAGACTTACTCGCTCAAGGACGAGGAAGTTCCGCATCTTCAAATACCTTCCGAAAAAATAAATCCAGCTGCCCCAATTGTAAACCAAGAGGAGGCAAACAAGGTTACAGATCCTAACATCGTGGTTACCATATGCGTACATCATCCTACAAAGTTCGCTACCATCTCAAGGACAAGATTCGTGCCTTGATCGATGTTGAGTCATTACACCAAAACCCTCTAAAGAGAAGAAGGTGGAGCAAATGCGCCCATAAGCTTGGATCGCCCTTCGATTGGTTCCAACCGACGCCGCCAGAAGGTAGGAATGAAGATGGTGAATGAAGATCCTCACGGCAACGTGAGAAGGCTCGCATCAACACCCACACAAAGAACGGAGAAATCCTTTGGGTCCACCCGACTTGTCGGAAGACGCATCGCGGACTACATCCTCCGCCAAAAGAAGTCCAAGGGAAAAGGCAAGCTATGCCATGTCGCCAAAGAATTCCGAGAAGGATGATGAAAAGTAGCCACCTTCCACTTCCGAAGAGGAGACAGTTCTACTAGGAGCGGACACCTATTCCTACAAGTATCCGAGACTCCAAATCCAAACGCTAAGACACCGCCGAGCCGGGTGACCACGACTCCTCTCACTGCGTAGAAAGAAAAAGTACCAAGCAAAGGAGAAACACCAGTCCAGAAGCTCAACTCCCCGGCAGCCCCGATTCAATCGCCTGACAGGAGGGATAGACCGAACATCGGGCTCTCCATACCGCTCGACGCCATGGCCCACCATGGCAACATCCCGCTAATAACTCTCACGAAGGTTCGATTGTCAAAGGAAACCCCGAAGCTCTACAAGAAGCTCGGTCGACTCGAGGTGTTCTCACTCGACCGCCGATTCTAAGAATTCGCACAACAATGCAACTTGGCAACCAAGCACTTCCCCGCATTACTTTTACAAAGGAGGATATGCGACGAGATTCCAAGCACGATCGGCCGCTATACTTCAACCGTATATTGGCTCTAGTGAAGTTAACCTGATCCAAGTCGATCCGGTTCCACGGAGCATTATGCCCCCGCTTCATGTATCACCTTGAATCCCCGCCAAGAAGTCCGCATCAACAGCACAATGATCTATGGTTTAACACCGCCGGTCTCGCCGCTGGTAAGATCCTGATAAAGTGCCAAATGGGGATTTAAAGTCCAAGTCACCAAGCTATGTGATTGACGCAGAGACTTCCTATAACTTATTGTCGGGTCGACCTTGGATCCACTCAGAACGCTATAGTCCCATCTACTCTTCATCGTTGTCTCAAATATGTAGACACAAATAATGAGGTCAAGACGTGGTCGCGACAAACAAACCGCTTAAGGGGTGGAGAATTATTTTATCGATTCTCTCCTCTACCAGAATGAGTCCAAATCAATCATCTACCAAGGCAACGGCCGTGAAGAAGCCGATTCAAGCCGCTTGATTATAGTGGTGGTTTTGTTTTAAATGACATTGTACCCCTTGTAATCAATCTTGACGATGAAGAATCGCCGATGAACATTGTAATTGGCAAATTGCCGATGAATCAATAAATGACGCATTTAGAGTACCCTTTGTCTTTGAATGATGTAATGGCAGGTTTATACAACGATCCGTAGTTGCACTTACCAACTCGGTCTTCTTGCTTTACACAAAAGCAATTCCAAGACTCCTGGGACAACACTCCATCCCACCTAAGATCAAGTAGAAAAGACTTGGTTTACTAAAAGGAGATGCAGTTCCAACGCCTAATCATTTCTTAGAAGAAGATGAAGATGACAACGGCCTATCCTCAACACATTCGATATAGTCCGTAGACACCGGTATCATGAAGAAGTGGGGTACGACTTGACACAAGGAGAAGGTCTATGTTTCTAGGGTCCTCGAAGTCCCTCCTAAAGCATATGTCCCAAAGGGAAGCCGATAACTACTATGCATTTAGAAGGGGATTGGGATTTAATCCTCCTAAGATGAATGCTCATGGCTAATTGATGATAATCCACCGATGAGGGAGACTGACATCGCCCCGATTCTTCTATTGGGATTCTCGACACCTCTGAGAAGCTTTCAAGGCTTTGATGTCAAATATGACTACTACGATCCCGCTACTATTGAGGGTGATGAAGATATGCCAACATGGGAAGACCCATGGATCCATCAACCAGAGCTTTGGGGATAGATTCGAACAAAGAGAACCCCCACTAAGGACGAGGTAGTCCAGTCAATATGGGTGATGAGGAGCATCCTAAGCTCATAAACATCGCAATACCCTTCCCCTAAGAGAAAGAAGAGTTGATCGCCTCTAATCGTGAGTATATCGATGTATTCGCTGGAGTTATGAGGACATGCCAGACTCGACCCTAATGTAGCCACATCGCCTCAACATCAAGGTGGATGTCAAACTCAAGCAACCGCAAAGACGGTTTCGCCCACAAATCTTGTGCAATCGCCGACTAAGTGAAGAAACTCATAGAATCGATTCATCGAGGAAATTCAACATCCTGATTGGGTGGCTAATATAGTCCCGCCATGAAGAAGAATGGTTCGATCGATCCGTAGGTCGACTACGAGATCCAACGCCGCTGCCCAAAAGACGACTTCCTCTTCCAATCACCGATGTCATAGTCGACAATACGCGGGGATTTGAAAGAATGTCGCTCATGGATGGTTTTCTGGTATAATCAAATCAAGATGCACCCCGATGACGCCAAACACACAATGCCGTAACCCATCGGTATATTTTGCTACACGGTCATGCCATTCGGTTAAAGAACGCCCAAGCAACATACCAAGAGCAATGACGAGATTTTCCAAGATCATCTCCGAAAACGGTCGAATGCTACGCCGACGACTTAGTCGAAAAGCCGCGACAAAGGAGATCACATCAAAGATCTTAGAACGGTATTCGAAATGCGAACTCATCGCCTAAAGATGAATCCCGCCAAATCCTTCCTTGGAATGTCCAAAGGGCAAGTTCCTCTGCCTGCCACCGACAAAGGAATCCACGCCGATCCCGACAAAGTGAAGGCGATTCAAGAATTGCAACCTCCCGAAACTGAGAGAACTCAGGGTTAAGGGCGATCATGCGACATCCGACGGTTCATATCAACCTATCCGAAGTGCCAACCGCTCTCAAAATTGAAGAAGGGCGGTCGCTTATTTGGGACGACGCATCGTAAAGCGCTCGAGAGATAAAATCGTGATCTCGCTAAACCTCCTATTCTTGTTGCACCGCAATCGGAAAACCGCTTTTGATCTACGCCAAGGCAACGGATCACTCGCTTACTCGCTAAAGACTAATGCATGCCGTCATGCAACAGTAAAGTATTACCCGAGTCAACATTAGTCGGCGCCGAAGTCTCGATACCCAATGGTCGAAGTGCCTTGCATTAGTGTTCGCGATCGTAAAATGCGACACTATTTAGCTCTGACAGACGATTTATGTTATTCTAACGTGAACCGTCCGAATATTTATGACCCACCGCCTCAATGAGTCAAGGCTTGGCAAATGGGCTTTGCTTTTGTCCCAATATGACTGCACTTCAAACAACGTAAGTCACCAAAGGACAAGCGATTTATGATCTCTGGTCGCCAACCCACAACGGACGCAGTTGAGCTATATGATGATCTCCTGATGAAGTTCAGAAGTCAACACTACATCGCACCAACAAATATGGCGATGATTGTATTTTGACGGAGCTTCTGGCCACTAATGTAGCAAGTACCCCGGATGTTCTAAAATCTCACTGAGTCGGAGTTGTCTTGATTTCCGGGAATCATGTCATGCCCCGTGCTTATTCACTCATCAACCTTGTTCCAATAACGTAGTCAATACAACGCGCTACTTATCTGGACTTAGCTTCAAGGAGCCGGGGTCAATATCTCGCATACGGATTCACAACCGATAGTTAAGCAGTTCGTGGTGACTACGCGGTCGTGAATCTGATCTAATCCCCTATCATCGATAGTCGTTGAAATGGCGGACTCATTCAAGCGATTCTTCATCGAATATATCCCACGCCCAAAACGCCACGCAGATGTAATCGGGCGGGCGCAGTGTGGCAGCACAACCTTCCAAGACCGAAAGCAACTAGTTACGGTCGACTCACCAACTCTTCGCACCATTATACGCATGAGGCACAAGAAGGTAAGGGGTAGTTACCAAAGAAGTACATGCAACCCAAACCAAGTTGGAGCCCCGAGATTGGCGCTTCCTATCATCGACACGCCTTACATGGTATTCTACCGTAAGACGGAAGGAGAGAGTCAATAATCCGCTAAGAGCTCCAAGATTCTTTTTACGTAAAACCCGTGATGCTATATCGCCGGGGTATGATGGTCTTTACTCCGGCCTCTCAAACAAAGAGGCGTAAGAGGTCCTTCCGAAGCACACGGCGGTGAATGTGGGCGACTACCCGTCCCAAGCTCCACGATGAATCGAGAATGGGCTACTTTGGCCCACGATGATTAATGACGCAACAGCACGCCGAAATGCCACGTGTCGATTCACGCCAATTATATGCATCACCTCCGCAGCAGTTCAGATCCTTCTACCACGCCCCGCCATTCGAGACATGGGGAATGGACGCTAGGTCCCATTTTTCCTCCGCCGCTAAAGGAGATCATTCCGCAATCACCGACCACTTCCTCCGGCCGTAAGCAATCCCACTAAAGAGGTCAAGGCGACCGCCGCCGATTCATCAAACACCATGTCATCTATCGACATGGTGTCCCAAGACGGATCGTGCATGACAACGGTCCCCAATTTATCGCCATTCCTTCATCGTTTTAAAATTCAAGATACAAGATGTCTCGGCCGACGTACTCTATAATCCGCCAGAATAATGGGTTAGCCGAGTATGCTCAACAAGACGATCATCAAGATTTTGTCAAGCTTGTGAAGAATAACAAGCTTAGACCGACGATAAACTCGAGAAGCACTCGGCATATCGCACAACGGTATCGCACGCCAAGTGAGCTACCCCGACTCTCTCGGCCTCACGGTGTGAAGCAATTCTCCGTGGAAATCCAGATTCGCCACTTCGGCCCCTGCATGCACAGATGACGATCAAGAACAACATCAAAACGCCTCAAGAGCTTGAGATGTTAGATGAGAAGCTCGAGGCTCAACAATGCATTGAGTTCTATCGCTAGGATGTCGAGGGCTTTCAACAAGAAAGTTCGATGAGAACCTTTAAGGAGGGAGATCTCGCCTCGCCGCTAGATCATAAATCCTCACCTCTAAAAAGAAAGGTAAATTCAAACCAATGGGAAGGACCGCTTATAATAGACACGGCCTATTCAACGTGCATATCGCCTTTATCACACAGACGGCACCGCAATTAATGCCGATAAATGGAAGTTTCAAAAGTATTATCCTTAATACATTCGTGATAACCCGCTTTGATGGGAAGTTCTCGAGAATATCTCACTCATTTTCATGAGGATAACCCTAAGTTATTGTGTTTTCTCCAAATTCTCTCACCGACAAATTCATTGACGGTGGGCCCACTAAAAAACCCTCCGTCCAACCACCGAGGCCCCCTCTCGATTCTTCCACAATGAGAGGTCCACTTTCAGATTCTGGTTAGCAATCCTACAAAAGCGAAAGCTATCCATACCCTTCCAAGATTCTCGGAGTGGAGCCCCCACTCTTAGTTTCTCATCGGGAAATAGAATACATTTTTCCTTTCCCACCTTCACCTGGAGATAGGACACATCCTTCCTCTTCAGAAGCAAGAGATAGAATACATTCTTCCTCTCTTGTCTCAGATTCTCGGAGTGGAGATCCCACTCTTAGTTTCATCTTTCAAGATTCTCAAGATGGAGATCCCATTTTCAGTCTCTTTCACTGGACACAGGACAAAAATCCTTCCTTTCCAGCACCCGGAGATAGGAGACAAGATCCTCCTTCCTCTCCATCAATAAGAGATAGGATACAAAACCTTCCTCTCTTATTTCAAATTCGGAGCACTCGAGATAGGACACAAAACCTTCCTCTCTACCGGCAAGAGATAGGATACTAAACCTTCCTCTCTTGTTCATCCCTTACCCTGAGATAGGAGACAAGATCCTCCCTTCCTTCCAACCCTGGAAATAGAATACATTCTTCCTTTCCCACCTCAATCAACCTTATCCGCTCAACCCTTCTCTCGTCAAGAAGGCCAAGATTCATCTTGGGGTATTTTATCCCTAAGCCTAAGAAGGATAAAGCCAACGCCCACACGCTGCTTCGGCTTAGTCTTTTCTCCATTGAAGAAGACACTTGAGTTCGATTGGCATTTTATCCCGGCCTAAGAAGGGATAAAGCCAACGCTTCACACGTCAGCCGTTTAGTCTTTCTCCATTGAAGAAGACACCGTGAAGTTCGACTCGGGGCATTTTATCCCGCCTAAGAAGGATAAAGCCAACGCACACATCTGCTAAGCGCTTTAGTCTTTTCTCCGACAGACACCTGTAGTTCGATTCGGGCATTTTATCCCGGGTTTAAGGGATAAAGCTAACGCCACACGCTGCTGTCGGTTTAGTCTTTTCTCCGATTGAAGAAGACACCTGAGTTCGACTGGGGCATTCTATCCCGGGTAAGAAGGGATAAAGCCAACGCCACACGCTGCTGTCGGTTTAGTCTTTCTCCGATTGAAGAAGACACCGAGTTCGACTCGGGCATTTTATCCCAAGCCTAAGAAGGATAAAGCCAACGCCACACTGTCGGGCTTAGTCTTTCTCCATTGAAGAAGACACTGTGAGTTCGATCGGGACATTTTATCCTTAAGATAGTGGATAAAGCCAACGCCTTTACACGCTGCTGTCGTAGTCTATTCCCGTGAAAAAGACGGCCTAACGATTCAACATCAGCATTAAGTCTAAGAGAGTTTATTCTTTAGCACAACGCTGTGTGTAGAACGAATTTAGATAATCTACATGCTAGCCCAACTCAAACGGTAGTTGGTAAAGGCTCATCAAACCCGTTGAGGGTCGGGTTGGCTAATAACCCTAAAGTCACGCCTTACACGCTGTCGGGTTTAGTCTTTTTCCGAGCGAAGAAGACACCGTGAGTTCGACTGGGTACATCATCCCAAGCCTAAGAAGGGATTGCCAACTTCATACCGCTGTCGCGATCTTCTTCCCGTAAAAGAGTAGCAAGCCTATGTATTCAATATCATAGCAACAAGTCTAGAAGAGTTTCATTCTTCCAAAGACAACGCCACGCGTGGAACGGATCCGTGATAATCCGCGACGCCAGCCCAATTCAAACGGTAGTTGGTAAAGGCTAATCAAACCGCTGATCCGAGGGTTTGCTAAAAATCCTATAAGTATTATGGTTAATTATTTCGATTTAAATAAAAGAATCATAGTAGAGCACAAAAGAGGACAAATATGTTTTATCGATAAAAGACTGGTTACACAAGTTTCTAAACGGCAAATTGGTGACAGAAATATTTTATTGAGAAAGGCTTGCCGGTTCCTCCCGGCTCTACCAAAGTCTCCTCACGCATTAAGGGCCTCCGCAGTTCTTCTTGATATCAACCAGCCTTCGCCGAGAGTTCAAATTTCTGCACTCCACCGCAGAGTCTTTTTCTGTTGGCCTCACGCCTTCAAGACGACGTTTCTCCCTCGCTTTGAATTTCGCTCGAGCTCTACTATACTCGCTTATCCAAAGACATACAAGACCAAAAAATGTTCACTAAGATGAAGCTTCAATGATTAGCCTCCAAATGATACTCGGTCTCACAGATTTGAACTTCGAGTCCAAGAATAACGCTAGCATCCCGTTAAGCCACGAAGAATGGGACCCGGATGACTCCACCTTCCGATGTTCTTCCAGCCGCTTAGCCCTACTCCAAATAGGATTACTTAGTATAAACTAATTCCCGTTCTTAACGAAGTTCCCGGAGAATATTACCATATTCTTAAGGATAACTCGATAACCCTCAATTTCTCCCACTGGGACCTCAGGAGGGATAAAATTTGACGAGGCTTATATCGACGCCGACAACGCTTCTACCGAAAGGACTCCTCCCAATCGTATCGCCGATTCATGCATCCCCGCCCGAGGGCCTACCAATCAACAATTGGGAAGAATACCTCCCACCGTGGATGAACACACCGCAACGAAGTAATGCAAGAGCGACGCTAACCAACGAAGTCGCCGATAAGGATTCACCGATCAACGGTTCGGATCCATCAAGAATTCCCATCAACTGAGGAACTCGATGGTCAATTGGACGACAATCCACCGACACGAAGTCAACAAAGAATGAACTCAATTAGCTACGCTTGAAATTCGACAACGGCCAAGCAATAAATGCAAAATCAAGAACACCCCCGTATCCTACGGCTAATCGGAGAACCCGAGAATTGGAGGAATCAAACACCGAGCCAACCTCAAAAGAAATTCATCTATCGACTTCCTGGTCGAGATTTCGACAACGGTCGACAAAAAATGCAAGATCTGAATACCTTCAGCAATCCTAGCACCGGAAAGACTCAAGGGAATGGAGAGATCAAACGCCGTGGTCATTCACAAGTCCTATCACACCAATTAAAGAGTGAAGGGTTTCATCATGTCCAAAGCATCCTGCACTCATCAAGAATCAGACCGGAGACGCTTGGAGGGGTATCCAGAGGGCGCTAAAAATTGCTTATCGCAAGACCAACAAGACTCGTAAACGTGGGTTGATAACCGACGATCCATCCGACCGGCGCCATTCTGTAACCGCCGACGCGGATTACGCCGCGAAAACGCCAGAAAGCCAGTCGACGCAACCCATGAAGTGAGTCGGCGAGGCGCATTTGCCAGCCGAACGACGCCGCGGAGAAAACCCGATGACGAAGCTCAACGAGGCGGTTGGCTAAATTCAAACGCTGACGAGATCGAATCAACCGTATTCTTAGTCCGGCCATGCAAACTAACCGCTTGAGCTCCTCAAAGTTAATCGACACGGACTCAACACAATGGCGACATCACCGAGCAAAACTAAGCCCTAAGACCAAGAATCGACTAAGAATCGACTCGAGAGTCGACGGAAAACGACGCCAGACGACGAGAGCCAGCGACGCGCACCTCGCCAGTGGCCAAGGTGGTTTCACTTTGGTCGGAGCCACTACCAACTGGGTCGAGGTGCTCGCAAGTGGTCGAGGAGGCTCGCCACTTTGGTCGGAGCCACCTCGCCAACTTGGCCGAGGTGCCCGCTAAGTGGCCGAGCCTCCTCTACCACTGGGTCGAGGGGCTCGCCAAAGTGGTCGAGCTCCCAGGTGCTCTGGGCCATGGGCCGAGGTGGCTCGGCCACCATGGCCGAGCCACAATTGCCGGCCTAGGATACCCCTTTGTTTTGTATAAATAGGGGGTCTTGCTCATTCAAGGGTCGGATTTTGGGATTTGAGGATTTGGCTTTGGCTTTGAGGCGGATTTTCGAGGAGTTTCCAAGAATTCTCACGATCCACGAAGTCAGTCAACGCCACTGCCCGGAAAGCACTGCATGAGTACAAGTCCGCCGACGCCGATCCACAAATCGCTGGGTAAGAAAACTCGGTCGAACTACGATACCCTCTAGGTTAAGCTTCGCCTTAATCTCGTGGATAGCCGGATTTCTCCTGTAGATTCACCCGCCCCGCATCCTCTCCTTCGCGGAGTGTGATCCCCAGCGATCCTCTCCTTCGTGAGTGTGATCCCTCAGCGCTTCGCTTCCTTCGTGAAGCGAGCCCTCACGCCTCAGAGTTCCGTAACCCGTTTACACTGTGATCGGAATTGGCGCGTGGTCAATCGGACGAACAAAAAGTCCCCGACACGTGCAAAGAACTCCACGCAGTTTGGTGATCCCGAAAATAGAGATCCTCGTGGTTTGTTCACAAAAGGAAGAAAGTTGTAATTTTCGCTTTCATTGACGCCTAAAATAAAGGCATTTTCTTTGTTTGAAATTTTGTTGTAGGCCAACGGTTGCATATTAAGTTCAAACAAGCAATGAATAACAAACCAACTTTCCCCGCTTAACAGCCATCGATGAGCAATGGACCCTTCAAAGTCTAAAAGGAAGACTTGTAACGCCACTGGCCAAGGCCGAGTAAAGGAGCAAATCAATGATTCCACCGGCAACTTAATCACCCCATTGCACATTTGTACCAAATAAGCATAATTCGAGGTGGAAGGAGCTCTGTGGAGTATCCCGAGGCGCATCTGATGTACTATCAAAGGCTTACCATTGAGCCCAAAACAAGGGAAATCCGCTACAACAGAGCTTTAGAAGGACACACCGACTCTCAAGGCCCCTTTCCAGCTTTGATGTTTTAGCTCAACTCTCCAACATCCCGGCGAGGATCACTTTATTCGAGCTCATGCCTCTCTCAATCTACCGTAGAAGCTTTATGAAGCGCTATGATAACGGCTGCCTCGCCATTTCCCGTAAAGCTCACCGTGGTTTGCTCAATGTCACTGTGTCTTCAAGGGCCAATACCTTGCATTACCTTTCCTGAGGACATGCAAGTGAAGAACCCAAGCATGATAGGCCATTATACTTTACCGGCTACATTGGCTCGTCCGATCAACCGAGCTTGTTGACCAGATCTCGATTGAGTATCATCCCATTGAGAATTATACAACATCTCGATATCACGATCGTTTAGCGACAACCGACTACCATCTACGGTTTCAATGCCACCACCTCGCCCCTTGGGCAAAATCAAACTCAGATGTCGATAGGAGACTTGAAGACGTGACACACCGCTACGCCATTGATGCCGATACATTCTATAATTTGCTATCAATGACTCGATCCATGAAAACTTGATCGCCCCATCTACATTGCATCAATGCATGAAGTATGTAGATGAAGAGGGATGGTTAAAACATTGGTCGCGAAAGGCAACCATTCAAAGGTGTGGAGAATTATTTTACCGATTCGGCCCACTACCTTGAGGAGGGCCAAACCGATGAACCACGATCGAGGACTATGACAAATGAAATGAGGTCATAGAGTCCCAACAAGGAGTTGTGTTCAATGATGTAAAACCCTTTGTAATCGACCAATGATCCCGATGACGATATCGCCGCTTTCAATGAAGATTATGATTTAGCTTACGACCGTGTTAAAAGTCATATCGACTTAATGTCGTAAATTCTCGCCACTCGCTGTATGTCAACCTACACCGCACATGCCAACTGGCCGCCGCTCATGATGACCCAAAGGCATAATGACTTCTTCGCGAAAGCTTTTTGTGATACCGTACTCGTAACAATGATCGAAGATTATCTTTGGGCAGTCAACAAACCATTGCCGAGGTGGAACAACCCCAAGCAAAAGGAAAAGAACCCCAATTTTCATATTTCGCCGAAGGCGCAACATTTGATGAAGAAAATGGGGTATGACTTTCTTCACAAATAAGGCTTAAACTATGGAGAGGCATCGTGACACCGATCCGACCGCTATGTCCCGAAGGCTAGCCCGATGATTACTATCATAAAACTCGAAGGGTTGATATGAGTCAGCCGTGATCGTGGCACGCTACGATCGAGGGTGAGTCGATCACTCATCTTCCGGGCAACCGATTCTCGACGCCAGATAGGACAGAAATTAGGTCCCTCGATGGCCAATATGACCTCGCTAATCCAATAGAGATTCAAGAAGATGATCTCTACCGCTATTCGAGGATCCACTGAGTCAACAACTTGGAATGCAATGGGAACATCGCTTTGAACAACGAGCCGCCCACCGATGACAAAATAGTCCGAAGTTGATATGGGGATGAAGCTAATCCGCCCATATTCATAAGCATAGTTTGACAACAAGAAAAGGAAAGCCTTATCGCTTGGTACGGAATATATCGATGTCTTCGCTTGAGTTATGAAGATATGCCCGCTTAGACCCTCAAGTGGCTATGCATTGCCTTAATATCGAACCAGCGCTTAAGCCCGTTAAACAACAGAACGACGATTTGCCCTCGTGTCATGAAGGCCATTGAGAAAGAAATCGAGAAGCCGATCAAAGGTGTTTCATTCGAGGTTCAACACCTCGACCGGGTAGCCAATATAGTACCTGCTTTGAAGAAAAGCGACGTGATCCGCCGCGGCGCGACTATCGACTTAAATTCAAAGATGTCCAAAGATGATTTTCCTTTACCAATCACGGATATTATCGCCGATAACACGGTGGGTTTGAAAGGATGTCTTTATGGATGGCTTTTCGGTACAATCGATCAAAATGCACCCCGATGATGAAAAACACACCGGCTCAACACCGCCAGAATATATCGTTATACGCTTATGCCTTTCGCTTCAGGGCTACATACCAAATACATGACCACTATCTTCCAAAACATTTACTAAGACAGAGAATGCTACGTGACGCATTTAGTGGTCAAGAGTCGCCACAAAAGTGATCATTTACTGACTTGAGGACTACATTTGAGATAATGCGGCTCATCACCAAGATGAACCCAACTAAGTCTTTTTCGGGATGTCTAGTGGCAAATTTCTAGGGTTCGTGGTCACAGATGGTATAATGCCGACCGGATAAAGTCAAAGCTATCCAAGAACTTCCACCTCCTAGAAGCCTCGAGAGCTTCGGGTCTCCAAGGGCGCTGGCTTACATTCGCAGATTCATTTCCAATTTATCTGGGAAATGTCAACCATTCTCAAGCTCATGAAGAAAGGTGTATCGCTCGCTTGGGATAAGATTGCCTAAGGCATTCGAGGAGATCAAAACATATCTTTCTAATCCCCCGTTAGTTGCACCTAAATCGAAAGCCTTTCTCGATTTACATCCGCTACGTAGTATGCGCATGGTCTCTTAGCACAGACGATGACAATGGCCACGTAATGTGCAATCTATTACCTCAAGAGGACATCAGCAAATGAAGTATCGATACCCTCCCATTTAGAAGGAATGTTTGGCTTGGTCTTCCATCCAAAAGATGCACACTATCTAGGGACGTAATTCATACACGCCATCTCCAAAATTGACCCTATAACGTATTCATGACTCACCGCACGCTGAATGGTCGAACGCTAGATGGGCATTGTTATTATCTCAAGACGACATTCACTTCAAACCCCATATGCATGAAGGGTCAAGCTGTGTGTGATCTTATGGCTAACCATCCATTGAAAGGGAAAGTCAATTGTATCAAGACATGCCCGATGAACCTTATGAAGCTAACCGTCTCTAAGGAACAAGTATGGCAGCTTGTGTTCATGAGGAAAATTAAAGTCAGAAATAAAGATTATCCCTTCCAATTGATTTTAAAGAAAGAATAAATACAACTCTCTAAATGCAATCTCTCTAACCGACTTAGATAAAAAAATTACAAATTCCTCGACGGCTGTTCGATTTACAAAAGAGGGAATGATCAACTGAGACCCTTCCCTTTATTTAACTGGTTCTTCACCAGTGTGGGAGCTTGAATCTTGTATCCCGCTGACGATCCGACTGCCTTGACTCGTGGGACGAGGTTGAAAAGAACCGCAGAGAAAGTCTAAGAACTCGTAGCAAGTTTATAACTCTAACGAAGTTTGATAACTCAAGATATGAGTTTTGTAACTCGCACGAGTTTGTATGCTGCCGAGCCGAAGAGAGGCCAATCCAAAGAAGCCTCCTAAGCCAACACAACCTCCTCCAAAAGCCGCACCCGAGAGGAAAAGCCCCCAACTCCTCGCCGAGCCTTTGGCTATTTATAGGGTTTTAAGGTGTAACTGACCCCTATAATCGCTCCTAAATGAGGGTTAATGGCCCTCGATCGTGCAAAACAGTTTTGAACCGTTAAGATCGTGGTTTGAACGAGTCAAAACGCATAGTTTGCGCTCGAGCAAACCTCGCCTGCTTTGATCTTCAACGCTGGCCATGTGCCGCGCTTTGAGCTTCAACGCGGGCCGTGTGCCGCGCTTTGAGCTTCAACGCGGGCCGCAGCCATGTGCCCGCTTTAGCTTCGAACGCGGGCCATGTACCCGCTGTTTTGATTGAACGGGGCCATGTGCTCCGCATTTTGAATTGAAACGCGGGCCCCGTGTCTCGTTTTAGCTTCGAACGCGGGCCATGCTCCGCGTTTGGCTTCTGAACGCTGGCCATGTGCCCGCGTTTTGGATTGAAACGGCCATGTGCCCGTATTTTGAATTGAAACGCGGGCCCTGTGCTCCGCTTTGGCTTCGAACGCGGGCCATGTGCTCCGCGATTGGGGTTCAACGCTGGCCGCAGCACCATGTGCTCCGCGTTTAGCTTCAACGCGGGCCATGTGCTCCGCTTTTGATTGAAACGCGGGATAAGTCCCGCGTTTTGCTTTGAAGAGATCAATACTTGTGATCTCTTTTCACAAGGATTGTCAACTTGTAATCCTTGTACTCTGGAGACATTAGCTTCTGATTCTCCTTTGTTATCGTGAAAGTCGTCAGCTTGTAACCTTCATCGATAGTGTTTCGCGGATATTGGCTGTCTTCAGTAATTTTTTTACAGCCTACAGAACCCCCTCCAAAGTTTTTGAAAGTTCGCGGTTGACTGGGACGAGCTTTCGGAATACTTTGGATATCTTCTTTTGCTTGATCCTGAGAAGGTATTGCTCCTCATTCTGTCTTCAAAGAAGTCATGTTCTGCTTTTGTCCACGCTAGTCATTCGTCTTGCATGGGTGAACTTCGGCATTTTTGCTGCCCCTTTTTTTTATGCAGGAGTGACCGTAGCGTCTTGAACTTTGCTACGTGAGACTGATCCTCGCGATTTGAGGTTGAAACACGGAGCTGGCCATAGCGTTCTGTGTTTAAAACGCGGGCGCGACCCTCGCATTTTGTGTTGAAACGCGGGGGTGGTCCTTCGCGTTTTATGAGTAAAATGCGGGGATGAACCCCACATTTTCAACTAAGTCTTTTAGACTTTTCTTTTGCCAGTGTTAACTTGGCATGCCTTTCACACTTGTTGTTTGAACAAGCTTTTGGGGATTATCACTCTATTGTAAAGAGTTGATAAATTGGTTTTATCATCGAGGTGGAATTTTTAACTTGATGATGATTTTGAGGACTTATCGCCTATTGAAGAGAGTCGATAAGTTGATTTTATCGAGGTGTGGAGTTAACTTGATAAAGTTGGGTACTTGTGGTTTGAGCAAGATTTTGAGGACCTATCGCCTATTGAAGAGAGTCGATAAGTTGATTTTATCAGAGGTGTGGAGTTAACTTGATAAAGTTGGGTATTTGTGATTTGAACAAGATTTTGGGGACCTATCGCTCTATTGAAGAGAGTCGATAGGTTTAGGTTTTGTCGAGGGACAAAATATAAAACCTGTGATTTGAATAAGGTTTAAGGCTTGTAATGTGAACAAGGCTTACATGGCTTGTGGTGTGAACAAGGCTTAGGGCTTGTGGTTTGAACAAGGTTTTGGGCTTGTAATTTGAACAAGGCTTGGGGCTTATGGTTTGAACAAGGTTTTGGGCTTGTAATTTGAACAAGGCTTGGGGCTTATGGTTTGAATAAGACTTTGGGCTTGTGGTTTAAACAAGGCTTTGGGCTTGTGGTTTTAACAAGGCTTGGGGTTTGTGGTGTTAACAAGGCTTTGGGCTTGTGGTGTTAACAAGGCTTTGGGGCTTATCATCCTATTGAGGAGGATTGATAAGTTGACTGTCAGAGGTCAAGGATAACATGACAAGGATACGTTGCGGTTGGAGCAACTTTGTGGACTTATCATCCTATTGGAGATGATTGATAAGTTGGTTATCAAACTCACGAGGATGTGTACGATTTTGATAGGATTGTGTTGTAATTTGAACAACTTTGTGGATCTATCATTCTATTGGAAAGGAATGATGAGTTGATTGACGGGTTTAGTTGTGATTTGAACATTTTGAGGAACTTATCTCCGGGAGGATTGATAAGTTGATTATATCATCGAGGTATAGTGTTGACTTGATGAAGATACGCTGCGATCGGAGCAACTTTGAGGACCTATCATCCTATTGAGGAGGATTGATAAGTTGATTGGCGATTTAAGCAAATTTGAGGAGTTCGCCTCGACGGACGCTGTGCTACGATGTTGAATACGTGACTTTGTCGCCTTTACGGCAAGATCAACCGCAACGCTGCAGTTAGGCGTTGACTTTAGGGTTATTGGCAACCCCACCATCAACGGACTTGATGAGCCTTTACCGACACCGCTTGAATCGGCTAGCATACGATTATCTAAACCGCTCGATGTGACGTTGTGCTAAAAGAATAAAACTCTTTTAGACTTAATGCTACGATGTTGAATAATGTAGGCTGCCTTTCTCACGGAATAGACTACCCGGCTGCATGTATTAGATGCAGGCTTATCTCTGCTTAGGTTTCGAGATAAAATTCCCCAGATTTGAATTCTGGTGTCTCCTTCGATCGGTAGAAGACTAAACCGGCAACGTGTGTTAGGCGTTGACTTACCCCTACTTAGGATTCGGGATAAAATTCCCCACCCCGTGGAGGCGGATTGTGGTGTTATTAATAACAACCTTGAGGATTTATCGCTCTATTGAAGAGAGTCGATAAGGTGATTGTCAGAGGTGTTAGGTTAACATGACAAGGATATGTTGCGATTGGAGCAACTTTGAAGACTTATCGCTCTATTGAAGAGAGTCGATAAGTTGATTGTCAGAAGAGGTCACCTTGCTAATAACAAGACGAGCTAATCTTAACTTTGTGGGGATTTGCTATGATGTGAGCAACTTTGTGGGCTTATCATCCTATTGGAGAGGGTTGATAAGTTGGTTGTCGAGGTGTGAGGTTAACATGACAAGGATATGTTGCGATTGAGCAACTTTGTGGACTTATCATCCCATTGGAGAGGATTGATAAATTGATTGTCGAGGTGTGAGGTTAACATGACAAGGATACGTTGCGATTGGGGCATTTGTGGACTTATCATCCTATTGAGAGGATTGATAAGTTGGTTGTCGAGTGCATTGTTAACCTGACGGATTGTGTTACGATTTGAGCAACTTTGTAGACTTATCATCCTATTGGAGAGGATTGATAAATTGATTGTCGAGGTGTGAGGTTAACATGACAAGGATACGCTATGATTGGGGCATCTTGTGGACTTATCATCCTATTGGAGAGGATTGATAAGTTGGTTGTCAGAGGTGCATTGTTAACCTGACGGGATTGTGTTACGATTTGAGCAACTTTGTAGACTTATCATCCTATTGGAGAGGATTGATAAATCGATTTTGGTGGTGCTGCTGCACGTTGAAGTGCTTACATTGTCAAAAGTGTTTTGTTAACTTGACAATATTTAGAATTTATTATTCTACCAAATAAATGATAATCAACCCCACGTAATTATTCTAGGTTGATACTAACCGAGTCTTCGGCCTCGCGATTTAGAGCCGGGTCATCAATAGCCAGGTCTTCGGAGTCAGTCTCCTCTTCTTCAGCTTCAATCCTAGCAATAATTACTTCAGCCTGTTCGCCCTGGGAGACTAGTTGTTTCCAGGAACGACATTTGGCAACCCCCATTCGAGCTAGGAGATTGGTTTGTAAATTGTGCCGACAGGTGTCAATCAGAGCAGACTGTGTCATACCTGTCGAGCATCGAAGAGCCATGCTTCGGAACCGTTCGACGAAGACTTTGATAGGCTCTCCCTCCTTTTGCTTAAGGGCAAGGAGAGAAGTGACAGTGATTTCCGTGTCATCTTCAAAGAATCGTGACAGGAAGAGTCTCTCTAAATCTGCCCATTTCTGGATACATCCTGCAGGCAGTTTCATGAACCATTCAAAGGCAACCCCCTTGAGGGTGCCAATGAACAAACGAGATGTTATGGCATCGTTTGACATCCCATTCCCAGTCTGTGACTTAAAATGGTAGATATGTTGGTTCGGTGATCCCGTGCCGTCGAAAGCTTGTAGCGTAGGGACTTTGAATTTTGGAGGATAAGGAACCGTATCCCATTCTGCAGGATACGGTCTGACAACCCCCTGATCTTGGAGCTCGCACCTATTAACCATGGCATTGAGGCGGCTTCCGCCGTGATTTTTGCCGATTGAGGACTTTGCTCGTTTTCGGCCTCTCCCCTTTTTTCAGAAGAGGATTCTACGTGATGAGCTTCTTGATCGGGAGCTTCATTCATTTTTTCTTCTCGTTTTAAGGATTCACTCCTCCTCCGTGATGATTTTGGCTGAAGTGTTGAGTCAGCTATCTGAAGTTGAGCTCTATCTGCAACAAGTTGGTTTATCATATCTCGAAGTTGATCGATGGACTCTTGTTGTGATCGCAGGGCCTCTTGCATCATAGCCTGATACTCTTCGAGCCTCTTCTTGAAATCTTCAGCGGTCTCCGTCGTGTAGACAGCGCTCACATGCTCTATGAAAGAACTAGAGGATTGAGATTCTGCGATGGCTGAATGCTCATCATCAGACTCAATTCCTTCAGCCAACTTGTGATAATTGACGGGGGGTATGACCCCTGTTCGAGTCCGAGTATGTCGGTAAACTCCGTCGGAGTCATTCAAAGCCTCTTTCAAGTCGGGGGACCGATTTGCCTCTGGCTCATTAGAGCTAGAGATTGACGATCTGCCTACTCCGATCATGTTAGAAGTGACTCCAAGGTATTCGACCTCAAGCCTCCTTCCGTGAGAATGCCGCCGTCGGCGGACCAAATGATATTTGTCAATTGGTCAAACACCGACGGCTTGGCCGCATGTGAGCAGCGTCGATATGCCGATGATTTGGCACTTGGAACGCGAAGATCGCGTTTGAGCATTTGAACGCGAGGTTCAGACCCGCGTTTTAGATTGTGAACGCTAGGTCCGCGTTTGAATGCTTGGACGCGGGGTTGAGACCCGCCTCGTGATAGGGCGGTCGGCTTTGCAACCGCCAACGCCAGGTTCGCTGAAAATTGAACGCGGGGTTGTGACCCGCGTTTTATAGTGGGGACGCGAGGATCGCGTGCAACCCCCAGCTGAACGCGAGGTTCGCGTTTGAGCAATTGAACGCGGGGTTGTGACCCGCGTTTTGACTGTGAAACGCGCCATTGAGGGTTGCGTTCAGTCTGGCTTTTGCGAGGCTCGTATTCGGGCACATAAACGCGAGGCTTGCGTTCTGTAAAAGAAACGCGAAGCTCAGGATCGCGTTTTGGCTCGCAAACGCGAAGTTCGCATTGGTTGGTCGATTGGCCATCTCGGTCAGGTTCTTTACAGCAGCCCTTCGATTTGAGGCTTTGCAACACATCACCATCTTCACTGATCAGGTTAGCCACGCCAAACGAATGGGCTTTGGCCTCCTTAGAGGCTTTGTGGATCTTGCGCATAGCCTTGGGGCTAAGGGATCCGGAGGAGAGTGCCTCCTCGAACTTGGCTTGATCGAACTCTACGGTCAGAGTTTCAACAGTCGTCCCAATGAGCTTGACGTCGGATTGCGCCACCACTTCTTCATCTGTGAAGCTAGTCCCCAGCGGAGTCGCCATCTTTTGTTCGCGAGGAAATTTAAAGCTGTAAAATAAAGATTATCCCTTCCAATTAATTTTAAAGAAAGAATAAATACAACTCGAAATGCAATCTCTCTAACCGACTTAGATAAAAAAATTACAAATTCCTCGATCGGTTGCCCGATTTACAAAAGAGGGAATGATCAACGGAGACCCTTCCCTTTATTTAACTGGTTCTTCACGGTAGCGTGGGAGCTTGAATCTTGTATCCCGCTGACGATCCGATCGCCTTGACTCGTGGGACGAGGTTGAAAAGAACTCGCAGGAGCAAGTCTAAGAACTCGCAGCAAGTTTATAACTCTAACGAGTTTGATAACTCAAGATATGAGTTTTGTAACTCGCGACGAAGTTTGTATGCTGCCGGCCAAGAGAGGCCAATCCAAAGAAGCCTCTAAGCCAACACAACCTCCCTCCAAAAGCCGCGCCAATCGAGAGGAAAAGCCCCCCAACTCCTGCCGAGCCTTTGGCTATTTATAGGGGTTTTAAGGGGTGTAACTGACCCTATAATCGCTCCTAAATGAGGGTTAATGGCCCTCGATCGCGTAAAACAGTTTTGGAACTGTTAAGATCGTGTTTGAACGAGTCAAAACGCATAGTTTGCGTTCGAGCAAGCCTCGCCTGCTGTTTTGATCTTCAACGCGGGCCATGTGTGCCGCGTTTTGAGCTTCGAACGCTGGCCGTGTGTGCCGCTGCTTTGAGCTTCGAACGCTGGCCGCAGCCATGTCTGTGCCGGTTTGCTTCAACGCGGGCCATGTGCTCCGCTTTGGATTGAAACGTGGGCCATGTGCTCCGCATTTGAATTGAAACGCGGGCCCTGTGTCGCTTTAGCTGAACGCGGGCCATGTGCTCCGCTTGGATTGAAACGCGGGCCATGTGCTCCGCATTTTGAATTGAAACGCGGGCCCCGGTGGCCCGCTTTGGGCTTCAACGCGGGCCATGTGCTCCGCGATTTGGGGTTCGAACGCGGGCCGCAGACCATGTGTCTGCGTTTAGCTTCGAACGCGGGCCATGTGCTCCGCTGCTTTGATTGAAACGCGGATAAGTCCCGCTTTGCTTTGAAGAGATTGTTTGGGTCGAAGTTGATTCCATTGTAAAACCAGAGAAAATTACACTTTTATTCTCGTTACAAAGAATTTAGATAACTTTCACAAACTCGAACAAAAGATACTACAAGTGTAGATCCTGTTTTTGTGGACTTTTCCTGTGCCGGGACGCTGTAATCCGTGGACCGAGCAGCGACATCGCCGAATCGACGGGTTTAGTTAGTGCTTCGCAAAGGAAACAAGAACTTCAAAGAAATATCTTAGCAAGGTAAGATATCTACTTCTCAAGAATAAGTCAAGGCTTAAACTCGAGGAATCTCCGCTGCGGATCGTGTTCTGAACTCCTGGCTTGGATTGACTTTTCCTTCTCTCGATGGTCAACTTCCGCCTAACGAGAGGGCATTTATAGTTGGAAACGTGTTCTTCGTAAAACACAAGTGTCATAAGTGTGACTTAGTTAGCGCGGCAGCTCGAAATGCCTTCGCTTAAGTCAGCCGCTTCACGGCGAGGCAAGGTTTCCACACTACTGGCGGCCGTCAGGTAAAAGTCGGATGATTGTCATTGATTTGAATTTGTTTACAGCCTTCTTTGCCTACAACAAAATTCAAAAAGAAATTGCCTTTATTTTAAGGCGCATAATGAAAATCAAAAAAAAATTCGACTTTTCCTAGTAACAAACACGAGGATCTCTATGTCGAGGTCCTCGCTATGGGTTCTTTTGCCTCGTGCCGGACTTTGTGTCCGGACCACCGCTAATTCGATCCGTAGAGACCCGTCTCGAACTACAGATAAAGGCTCGCTTCAAGGAAACGGCTACTGAGGGATCACACTCATTAAGGAGAGGATCACCGAGCCGGGTGAGATCTACTAGGAGAAATCACATATATCCCCAGATTAAGACGGCTTAATCTAGAGGGTATCCGTAGTTCGACCAATCTGCTACCTTTTGCTTATAGATCCGACCGTCGACCGACTTGAGCTCTAACCGCATACCGACACTGTAGATCTCGCAAGAATTCTTCAAGTCCAGCTCTTCCAAATCACCAAAAACCAAGCCTCCTAAGCCTTGAAATCCCCCAAATCCAAGACCTTCAAAACCAACCCCTCGAAGATGACACCCCCTATTTATACAATGAAAGGGGTGCCCCACATCTTTTGGTGCCTCTACCCCACTTGTCGAGCCACCTCGCCGGTCAAGCCGAGGTGGGTCTCTTGCTTTGGTGGTTTGAAGCCACCCTACCACTGTCGAGGCACCCCACTGCCAGTCAGGTGGCCTTTGCCGGCCGAGCCTCCTACCACTTGGTCGGCGGCACCCCAAGGTTGCTGAGTGGTCACCAGTGGCCGAGCCACTCCACATTACTCCGCCGAGGTTTATTGCTGGCGCCATCTTGCTGCTCGGTCAAGCGGCGGCTTTCTGGCCGATTTTTTGGTCTTCCGCTTGGTTTGCCTTGATGTTGTTGCGAGGTTTGAGTCCGTGCCCCATCAACTTTTCGAGCTCAAACAGCTTCGCTGCATCGACGGACTATGTATGGTTGATTCCGCCTCATCGACGCTTGAGTTTAATCAACTCGCACGCCGCTTCATCGTTTGCACGCTTTGCCGACTCACTTCATGTGCTCGCCGACTCGCTTCACGCTGCTTTGCAGCGGATGCATTTTATGACGCCGGCTTGTCGAATGGATCGCTCTGTCAACCCATCGTCATCGAAGCTTCGCTCGTAATCCGATAAGCAATTTTTATGCCTACAGATAATTCTCCAAAGCCGCCTCGCCTTCCTTTGATGAGTCCGGGATGCTTTGACATGATGGTTCCCGCCTTCGGCCGGCCGAGGGTCCCAAAAGATAGCTTCAAATCTTCATTTTTTCTGATCATCCAGCTTTGTAGGATTCCTCATAGACAAATGCGGTCGCATTTATTGTCTGACCGCTTGTTATCTTGACTCAAGCCGTGGGTGAGTTTTGTTTGTAACTGCCTGCTGGTCTGTTTGACTAACCATCGGATTTTGACTTCTCCGTATGTCGGCGTAACCCCTTGTCAGTAAACGCTGGTCGCGGTTTGATACATGGAACTTCATAACCATGACGCGGTGTTGTCGGTTTAATACAGCGGAGGATATGATTATCCGATGTCAACATGACTTTCACTCTTCATCGATTATCCCTTTGGAGATTATGGTGGAGGACATTAAGGGTTGCCGAAGTTATCCTTAAGAATATGGATTTATTCTCCAGAACTCCTCGCTGAAATTTTGGAAATAGTTAATACTGAATCCTAGCGAGTAGGATTATGACGCTGATCGGCGCCGATGTAATCCAAGACGATCGAAGTTATCCCTAAGAATATTTTTGTGAAATATTCTTCCCGAACTTCTCGATAAATTAGGAAACAGCTTATACCTGTAATCCTAGTTGGAGTAGGATTAGCGACGCTGATCGGCGCCGATGCATCCGCCTCGATCGAAAGTTATCCCTAAGAATATTTTTGTGAAAATATTCTTCCCGAACTTCTCGATAAATTAGGAAACAAATATACCGTAATCCTAGTGAGTGATTAGCGACGCTGATCGGCCATGCGTAACCGACCGATCGAAGTTATCCCAGAATATTTTTGTGAAAATATTCTTCCGAACTTCTCATAAATTAGGAAACAGTTTATACCGTAATCCTAGTTGGAGTAGGATTAGCAACGCTGCTGATCGCAAGACGATGCAACTACGGGTGTTATCCTCACAATAAATCTTCTAATTTTTCCAATATATGAGGGAGTAGGGCCAATCAACGGACTGATTTGGCATTATTTGGCATCCAATTAGGGTTCTAATTAGGACTCCTAATTAGGCTGATTAGAGTCCCAATTGGAATTGATTTGGGCCCCATTAGAATTCCTACTTTGCCAAATAAGAGTCCTTGTTCAAAGAGGATTGGGTCCATATGGGATTGTTATAAATACCATACTCCTCCTCCCTGATGACCTAGGCCGCCCCCTTCAGTGGTTTGCTCTGTTTTCATCTCGCTGCCTTATCTCCTTGATCAACGAGGTATGTGTAACAGGGTTTTGTAAATTCTTTTTCTCTTTCTTTCTTTTTCTTCTCGCATGCAGTGACGCAGACGCGAGGGAGACGACCGGCGGCGGCGAAGCTACTGGCAATGGCTGGCGAAGCGGCCGCGGCGGCGCTTCGATGCGCTGGCGCGGTGAAGTTAGCGACGGCGCCGCTGGCATATTGGTCGGCTGGCTGGCGCTGATCATGCATTGGCTGTCATTGGCTCGCTCGCTGGCTGGCGCTGTCGCTACGCCGCTCATGGCTGGCGCTGCATGCCGGGCGCTCGCCGGCTGGCTGTCGCTGGTCGCTCGTCGCCGCCGGGCCGGTCGCCAAATCGGGTCACGGCAGTAATCGATCGCGGGTTGACGGCCGACGGTCTTCTTTGATGCCTTTTTGTTGATTTTCGACCGCGATACCGACTTTATTTGTCTTTTGCAGCTTTCCGATGTCGTCTGAAGATCACGCTGCCTCGAGGAGTCAACTCGCGACGGCGGCGGAATGCACGCCTTCTTTTCTGGTGCGCCAAATATATCATATTCTCATATATATAAGCTGTATCCGCTGTTCTCCTTTGTGAGGCGTAAGAGCCGAATCCTCCTTGTGGGGATCGACGCTGATTGTGCATGCTGCTATGACCCCGCTTCGCTCTCCTTGTGAGGCGATGGGAAGAGCCGAGATTCTCCTTCGTGAGGATTGAGGCTTCAAAGATCACCCGCCTCGATGTTTTAACGGGAGCGATTTCATACAGACTTTGCTTCAGAACGGAATATATTGTCGCTTTGTTTACACGACTATATTTATCGCTCTCCCAGTATAACACGATGAAATCGCCATACTCGCTATAAGGTCGCGGACTCAATCTATGTAAGATGAATTCAACGCCATTTACTAACCGAGTATTTTCGATTTCATGATTATTCTGAGCTTTTCCATTCTACGCGGTCGATGGACGCCATAGTGACTATTATTCCATGTGTGATGATCCCGCCATTTCTATCTCGCCGATTGCGCTGGGACATCAGCGGAGACGATCCAGTCGTATTTGAGGGAGTTCCCGCTGCTTCTCCGACGCTTGGTCACCGATGCCCCGCCAGAAGGGACACCACTCATCAACCTTTATGAAAGACAGATTATCTATTCTAATCGACTTAAGGATCCTGATACCCTTTTATCGAGAGGAGAGGTGGTTGAACAAAGACGACGGAGGCTCCTTTGTATATTCCCTGATACTCACAACTCTCATTGACCGACCTTAGACACCATGCCGGACA
Organism: Asparagus setaceus; assembly: GCA_012295165.1. Classification (NCBI taxonomy): domain Eukaryota; kingdom Viridiplantae; phylum Streptophyta; class Magnoliopsida; order Asparagales; family Asparagaceae; genus Asparagus; species Asparagus setaceus. Next base: position 34,980,902 of record CM022708.1, on the reverse strand, counting down.
CGTATGTCATGGCGCCCCGACCGAGCATGATCATATTCATTGTGGGTTTATTACCCAAAGAAATGTTCCCGGTTCCAACAGAATCGCCATCGCCTTCACCTCGGGTTGTAGGGTCGACACCGCCTGCGATGAGCTTTTGTTCCGCCGACTTTGAAGAATCGCCTTTGCTAAATTAGCGAGATGCCGCCGCCCGCCATAGATTCTTCTACGGGTACACTCGCCAAGTAAGCACCGGTGGGTCGCCGACCGCTTACGCCCTCACCGATGGGATGGAGAACTTCGCGGTTGCGTCTCAGATTCACGATTCGCGCCACTATGTATGGCCTTCCAATCAGTGTCAACCATTTCTTTACCTTATTCGAAGCTTTATAATCCGTGACTCAATACGCTTTCACCAAACATGGCGAAGTCAGTTGGCTTTGCATGAGATGTACCGATTTCGTGTCTACCCATGGGGAAGATGCTATATCAGAGTACTTTCCTCCAATCAGAACTGAGCCAAGGAAGGAACGACGCCCATCGTTATAAGACTTTATGGGATCTCACTTGTCATTACCATATAGCTCGCCCAATCAACCTTGGCGCTTAAGAGGAAATCGCAGTGAGTCTCAGCGCCACTACTTGTTCCAAAGATTTGGAGGACAAATCGAGGAAATATGTGAACTATCACCGCCACCCTTCAAGGTTAATGAACTGATCAAGAAGTCCGAGGCTAACTCAGATACACTCGCCTACCAAAGAAGGCTTTCCTTCGTGGACCAAGTTTGCACCTTCGGCATGCGGTGAAGCCTATCCAAATGAACTCTTCTAGCGTGCTATCTTGCACTGCTCAAGAAGTGTGTGGTTCCATATCAACTGATGATGCTTTACCTTTGGAGGTCCTTTATCCCTAGCTCAACTCTCCCACAAGAAGGAACTCTCTCCTTCCTGATGGTGGCTAAGATTCACCGTGGATTGCGCATATAGTTCGAGCGCTACCCGTAGAAAGGACGAGCCATCATCACGCATCCCTTCCGTCCGGTAGAGCTCCCATATACCTATTTGATGACCGGTTGGTTCCTTCATCGCCCGACATGATGTCCGCACCGGTTCCATGATTCGCCTACTCCTTTCTTACAGCTTGGTAGAGGATTGCGATGGAAGGGCGGGTTTTGCAGAGATCAAGAAACATGCATTCACAAAGGTGGATCTTTTCCATGTTTTCCTCGATTCTTCGGGTCAATATGGTGAGTCCTTGGTCGACGAGGAGGTGCCGAAGACACATCAGACTTCACTTAACATTGGCTATTTCAATTGGCTAGTGAATATCGTGCCGGTATCTCACCTTCCGGTAAATGAGGAATGCTTCATTGAGCCTTATTTTCCCTCGCCGCTTTGCTCGCCGTCGGGTTACGCACCAACTTTATGTTGGGAACCCGAACCACGCTCCGCACTCGAGGTGGACTTGTGGATGGCCTTCGAGCATGGTTATGGAGCCGCCGTGTACCGTGCTAGGTTCACTCGAAGCTCGCACCGCCACCGAGTCGACATTCCTCCATTGTAGTTGGCTATTAGTAGCTAATGAGGCCCTCCGTGAGGGCCATCTCAGACTGTGGCATCGCTATGAGCCTACTGCATTCACTCCAAGATGCCGGCCAAGCTCGAGGAAGCCGCAATCTCATCCCCCGCATTGAGGCCGAGGGGAATTCCACCACTCGTGCCGGGACTTTAGAAGAGGACCAAGCTGCGCAACCCTGTGACTTCTTTTTCCCCTTCGCTTTTTATCCTCTATTGATTTCTCATTCAACCTAATTTTCGTGAAAACTCTGAAGAAGAAGAATTTCAACCCTCTCAAGGGGTTAAACGAAAGAGGTTAGCCCATAAGAATCGCTGCGGAATCCTCGGTCCCTGATATAGACTTGACCGTAATGATCCACCGGGACGGAGGTAATATTCACCGACAAAATTTGAAATTTTGACTTTGAAGGCCGACATTTCTCCGCTCGCATGCGGGGTTATAGGATTATGATCCCGCTTTGATTTTGATCACCACACCTCGGCTGAGCTCCGCCTCGCCATGCCGAGCCCTTTACTCAACAAATGTATGGAGCTATGGCGGAAGAGGTCGATGTAGGACCTGATCCGCGGACCTGTGTACATCTAACATCACCTCTCTCGGTGGCAAATGAATGGAATGACTCGGATTTGTACCCCCACTAATCCGCTTCTTTGTTGTTCTTTTAGAGAGATCGCAGGAGACAAATGCACAAACCGAGACTAGGCCAGCTAATCACACCGGAGAGTAAGTAACTCTACCTATTGTTCGCCTTAATTGCATTCACTTTCCTAATGCCTTTTTTTTCGACTTCTCAATGGAAGATCTCGTGGTACCGGTTTATACGGAGTACCTCCATGGATGACTTGTTACGCACTTGGTCACAAGATGGAGATACCCTGGTGAGGATTTACCCGGCTACTATCCCCTAAGAAGGTATGAACTTTCCTTCGATTAATTATAGGACCACCGCTTGGCCAATACTACTATAATTAAAAGAAGCCGAGACATTCCATTGTGCAGCCGTAGGTACCCCTCTTCCGCCGCCAATCACCACCACGCTGAGATAGATGAGCACACCGAGGGCTCAAATGTTGACAGATCCCATAGATACCGGTAGACTCGCTAGCCTCCTCAAACCAATCAAGGAGACGGGTGAGGGTCTTTAGCCCAATAAATTTTCGCCCATTTCTTGCCGAAAATTCTAAAGTCCTCTTTCCCAGAGCCTACATCTCACTCCATGACCTGGCGAGAGCTGATGGTGGATGAAGATCCATCCCATCTTATTATCCGCTTGGAAATACGCCATTCTTTCTTTGGTGAACACCGTGATCGAAAGGTCCTTCATGGCGGCTTTCTTCATCGCCTGCATTCATCGCTGACCCCGATTTTGATATGATATGGGTTACCCCGAAATGGCTCAAAGCCATTGTTGATGATCTCGCCTATCTGAGGGACAGCCCAGACCGCAAGAGCCGCGGGCGGCCGAGCTTCCTCATATGTAGCCGCTCATACCGCTCGCTAGAGGCATGGCGCGATGCTCGTGTTTTACCGGCTCAAGTCCGTGATGCAGAGACCGCCATCAGCTTGGAGCCTGCGCAGACATATTCCCTAAGCCATATCCGACCGATATCGCGGGCGAAAAGCGAGAGGATAATACCGCCGTGGGAGAGCTCCATGCCGAGGAAGATAGATGAGCAGCTTTGAGTCGGCCAAGGCCAACAAGGAAGAAGACTCACCGCTAGGCCTAGGGAACTCGACCGTCGGGCGTAAACCGGCCGAGCTCGAGGAGGCAACCATGAAGACACCGAACAATCGGCGAGGAGTCCTTCAGAGCCGAAGTTGCGTGAAGAACTCACTGTGCTTACAATGGTGAAGTGTCTCACCAACAACAAATCCTTTGTCATAGACTTGATATTTAAACAGCTTGTAGCTCTTTTATATTTGCTTCAAATGAATAAGATCCATTCCTTTCATTGTTTATTATGATTCTTTTACTTCGTAAATAATTAACCATAATACTTTTAGGATTTTTGGCAAACCCTCACCATCAACGGGTTTGATTAGCCTTTACCAACCACCGCTTGAGTTGGCTAGCGCATTATTGATCCGCTCCGCGACGGACGCTGTGCTAAAAGAATGAAACTCTTCTAGACTTGTTGCTATGATATTGAATACATAGGCTTCGCTTTTTACGCAAGAGGATCACTCCAACGCTACATCGACTCGCCCCTCTTAGGCTTCGGAAAATACCCCTGAATCAACTCGTGTCTTCTTCAATCTAAAAGACTAAACCGCAACGCTGCGAGGCTGGCTTTATCCCTTCTTAGGCTTCTCGGATAAAATACCCTGTAACTCGTGTCTTCTTCAATCTAAAAGACTAAACCGCAACGCCAGGAGGCTTGACTTTAGGTTATTGGCCAACCCCTTCTCAACGTTTGATGAGCCTTTACCAACTACCGCTTGAGTTGGCTAGCAGTAGATTATCCGATCCGCTCTACACACAACGCTGTGCTAAAAGAATGAAACTCTCTAGACTTAATGCTACGATGTTGAATAATGCAGCTTCATCTTTTTCACTCGAAGACTAACCCGCAACGCTGGTAGCGCTGGCTTTATCCCTTCTTAGGCTTCGGATAAAATGCCTTAATCGAACTCGTGTCTTCTTCAATCGGAGAAAGACTAAACCGCAACGCGATATATGCTGGCTTTATCCCTTCTTAGGCTTCGGATAAAATGCCCCGTAATTGAACTCGTGTCTTCTTCAATCTGGAGAAAGACTAAACCGGCAACGCTGCGTGAGGCGCCGCTTTATCCCTTCTTTCGCCGGATAAAATACCCCAAGATGAATCTTGGTGCCTTCTTTGACCGAGAATGATCGAACCGGATTAGGATTGATTGAGGTGGGAAAGGAAGAATGTGTTCTATTTCCCGATGAGGCTAACGCCAGATTCCTTACCGTAGGAATCGAAAAGACTCGTGACCTTCACGACAACCCGGTTCGAAAATCCCGCAAGATACCTTCACCGGCTACCTAAGATGAAGAGGGGAACTAAGAGTGGATCTCCACCGAGAACCGAAGAGACTGTGTGACCTTCACGGACAACCCGTCTGAATCCCTACAAGATACCTTCACCGGCGCTACCCGAGATGAAGATGGAACTAGAGTGTGATCCACCGAGAACCGAAGAGACTCGTGACCTTCACCGACAACCTGGTCTCGAAAATCCCACAAGATACCTTCACCGGCGCTACCTAAGATGAAGATGGAACTAAGAGTGGATCTCCACTCCGAGAACCGAAGAGACTCAGCACCTTCACGGACAACCTGTCAAAATCCCCAAGATACCTTCACCGGGCTACCTAAGATGAAGATGGAACTAAGAGTGGATCTCCACCGAGAACCGAAGAGACTCAGCACCTTCACGGACAACCCGGTCTAAAATCCCTACAAGATACCAAATGGGCGCTACCTAAGATGAAGGATGAAACCCTTCCGCTTGACACTTAGGATTTTACTGGAGAGGAGGATTTTATATTCTCTCCGCAAGGAATTTTTGAGGGCCTCTTGTTCATAGAAGGAATCAAGAGGGATTTTGGTAATGTACCGTAGGTTTTGTAGACCCACCGCCAAGGAATTTGATCGGTGGGGAAATTGTGATGGAGGATAAATCGGATTATCCTCGCGAAAAGTGGGTGAAACATCCCACGAGGAACTTCCGCCGAACGGGTTATCCCTAAGATACTATGGGTATTTCTTCAGAACTTCCCATTTATCTAGATTAATTGCCTGGCCGCCATTTTGGGTAATGAGGCGATATGCACCATTGGAGTAAACCGCTTTATTACAAACGGACCCTCCCATTTAGGTTCGAATTTACCTTTCTTTTGAAGTGAGGATTATCGGCCGCCGAGCAAATGAGGACCAAATCTCCTTCTAAAGGTTCTCTCACTTTCTTGTTGAAAGCCTTCACATCCCAAGCTTGGTAGAACTCAATGCATTGTTGAGCCTCCAGCGCTTCTCATCTAACATCTCTTTTCGAGACGCTTCGATGTTGTTCTTCTGGCCGCCATCTCTCGCTGAAAGAGCTGCGGCGACGGATCTCAATTTCCAACGGAGAACCGCCACACCCGAGACCGTGTGGAGTACGGGTTGTTCACTGGCGCATGCCAGCGATATACGCCAGAAAGCCCGAAGTTTATCATCCCAGCGCTTGTTACTTTTCACAAGCTTTGATGTAATTTTGATAATCGCCTTGTTGAATGCCTCTGCTAATCCATTTGTACCGGATTATAGGCCGCCGATTTAGACGCCTTGTATCTTGGAATTTCTCGCAAAACCCGATGAAGGAATTGCCGATGAATCGGGACCGCTGTCATGCACGATCCGTTTGGGACACCATGCCTATAGATGACATGGTGTTTGATAAACTTGATGATCGATCGCTTTACTTCTTTTAGCGATTGCTTCATTTCACTTGAGAAGTAGTCGGTGATCGCTAGAATAAACCGACGCCTTTGACGACGGAGGAAAATGGGACCTACAATGTCCATTCCCCATGTCTCAATGGCCGATGTGGTCAAGGATGCGCTTGCTCGGGCGGCCGATGTATATAATTCGCTGGAATTTGACACGCGGCATTTCCAGCTGCATCGATCGCAAGCCATTAATCATTGTGGGCCAAAAGTAACCCATTCTCCTCGATTCGATCAGAGAGTTTGGGACCAGCCGGTGTGCACCACATTCACCCTCGTGGCTTCCCCGGCGGACCTCTTCGCCTCCTTGTTTGAAAGGCACGGAGTAAAGACCATCGCACTCGCCATATAACGCCCGGTCTCGTGTCGTAAAGAATTCGGGCTCTTCACGGACCGACTTCTCCTTTACGCCTTCTCGTAGAATACCATGTAAGACGAATCGATGATAGGAAAGCCAATCTCGGCTCCAACTGGTTTGGGTTGTATACACTTTCGTAACTACCCCTTATTCTTGTGCCTCATCGTATAATAGTACGAAGAGTTGGTGAGTCCCGACCGCGACTAGTTGCTCGGTTCTAAGGTTGTGCTAACGACACGCCTAATGCCGCCACGCGATCCGCTGCAAGCGCTGGAGGCTGGATATATTCGATGAAAAACTTCAATGAGTCCGCCATTTTCACGGCCACCGATGATAGGGGACTGCATCGTGGTTCCTAACTTCAGAGTCACCACGGACTCCGCTTAACTATCGCTTTCAGAATCACCATATCGCCGAGATATCTCGACTCAAATAAGTCCGATAAGTAGCGCTGTATTCTGCTACGCTATTGGAACGTGGTTCTGGAGTGAATAAGCACGGGCATGACATGATTCCTAAATCGCAAGACAACTCCACTCTGCCGAGATTTTAGAACATCCGGGTACTACCACATTGGTGGCCCGAAGCTCCATCAAAATACAATCGCCATATTTGTTGGTGCGACGTGTTGACTTCAACTTCATCCCTAAGATCATCATATAGCTCAACCGTGATCCGCTTTCGGTCGGGTACTAAGAGATCACAAATCGCTTGTCCTTTGACCGACTTCGTTGTTTGAAATACAAGTCATATGAGACAAGAGCAAGGCCCATTTCGCTAAACGCCAACTCATCGAGGCCGCCGGTCATAAATATCCGGACCGGATTTACGTTAGAGATAACATAAATCGCCCGTCCGACTAAATAGTGCCGCGATTTTCAATCGCTAACACTAATGCAAGGCAATTCACCATTGATATCGAGACTCAAAGACCGACTAATGTTCGCCGTAATACATCGCCGCTCGCGGATCAGCCGCCGCCGCCTTTGCGCCAGTAAAGCGCTTTAACGAGTGATCCGCTGCCTTGACGTGATCAAAATGGTTTTCCCGGATCACGGTGCAACAAGAACAGAGGTTTAGCGAGATACGATTTGATCTCTTCAATGCTTTCCGCAGGCCGCCCCAAATATATGACACTCTTCTTGTTCAACTTGAGAACGGCCGCACTTCCTGATAGGTTCGATATGAACCGCCGGATGTACGCCAATCGCCCTTGTAACCCCTCGAAGTTCTCTCTCGCATTTCTGAGGTTGCAACTTTGAATTGCTTTCACTTTGTCGATCGAATGGATTCCTTTGTTGGTGACGACGGCCAAGGAACTTACACCGGACATCCCAAGGAAGGACTTGGTGATTCATCTTTAGCCGATGAGTTCGCATGAGTTCAATACCGCTCTAAGATCTTTGATGTGATCTCCTTTGTCACGGCTTTTCACCACCAAGTCGCCGACGTAGCATTCGACCGCTTTTCCGAGATGATCCCGAAAATTCCGCCATCTCTGTATGTTACCGCATTTTGAGGCCGAACGGCATGACCGTAGCAATATATGATGGGCTGCTCAACTGTGTTTACGCCATCGGGTACATCTTGATTTGATTATACCCCAAAAGCCATCCATAAAGGACATCCTCTCAATCCACATGTATTGTCAACTATGACGCCGGTGATTGGCAGAGGGAAATCATCCTTGCAAGCAAATCTTAGGTCTCAGAGCTCCACACGCATCCTAATCGAACCATTCTTCTTCATGACCGACTATATTCGCCACCCAATCCGATGTTGAATTTCTGATGAATCCCATTCTATGAGTTTCTTCACTTCACAACAATTGCCTCCAATATTTGTGGATCTAAACCGCCTTTGCCGTTGCTTGACAGTTTGACATCCGCTTTGATGTTGAGGCGATGTGTTGCCACATTAGGTCGAGTCCCCGCATGTCCTCGTGAACTCCGCGTAATACATCGATATACTCCCGATTAGGGCAATCAACTCTTCCTTTCTTCCAAGGGAGAGTATTGCCGATGTTTATGAGTTTGGGATGCTCTTCATCACCCATATTAACTCGACTACTCATCCTTAGTGGGGGTTCTCTTTGTTCAACCTATCCCCAAACCGCCTCGAAGTTGATGGATCCATGGGTCTTCCCATGTTGGCATATCTTCATCACCCTCAATAGTAGCAGGATCGATCGTGGGCCATATTCGACATCAAAGCCTTGAAAGCTTCTCCGGAGGCCGTGTCAATCCCAAGTCAAGAGTCGACGAATGTCCGCTCTCACCGGTGGATTATTATCAATCACCACGAGCATTCATCTTCTCGAGGAGGATTCGTATCCCAACTTCTAAATGCATAGTAATTATCCGGCTTCGACATATGCCGCTTTTAGGAGGGGTTCGAGGGCCTCGTCCAAACATAGACCTTCCTCGTGTCAAGTCATACCCCCATCTTTTCATGATACCCGTTTCGACTATATCCAATGTGGAGGATAGGCCCATTGTCATCTTCACCTTCTTCAAAGAAATGATTCTGTTGAACCGTGATCTCCTTTTCCTGAAACCAAGTCTTTTTCACTACTTGATCTTCGATGACAAGTGTTGTCCCAAAGGAATCCCGAATCGCTTTGTGTGAAGAAGATGATCGAAGTCGTGCAACTCGATCATTGTATAATCCCGTTATCACATCATTCAAAGATAAAGGATACTCTAAATCGCCATTTATTGATTCATCGGCAATTTGCCAATTAATGTTCATCCGATTCTTCATCGCCAAGATTGATTACAAGGGGTACAATGTCATTTAAAACAAAACCTCCACTATAACCAAGCCTGCTTCTAGACGCTTCTTCACCGCTGTCCGCATCTTTGGGCCGATGATTCGCCGGACTCATTACCGTAGAGGAGAGAATCAAGAAATAATTCTCCATCCCCTTAAACGGTTGTTTGTCCGCACCACCGCCTTGACTCATTATTCGTGTCTACATATTTGAGACACCGATGAAGAGTAGATGGGACTATAACGCTATTGGGATCCAAGGCCGCAACCCAACAATAAGTTATAGGAAGTCTCTCACAATCACATAGCGTGACTTCGACTTTAAGTCTCCCATTTGGCACTTTATCCGATTTTACCAAGTGGCCGACCACCGGTGTTAAACCCGTAGATTATCAGGTTCTGACGCCTTATCAAGGGATTCCAAGGTGATACATGAGGCGCTAGGGCATGATGTTTAATGGAACCCGGATCGACTTTGATCCTGCAACTTCACTAGAGCCAATATACCCGGGAAGTATAGCGCCTATCGTGCTTGAATTCTCCCGCATATCCTCCTTTGTAAAGGTGATGTGGGAAGTGCTTAGTCGCAAGGTTGATTGTTGGGCCGACTCTTCCGACTCTCTACTTAATCGGGTGAGGAAGACTTCAATCGGCGAGGGCTTCTTGAAGAGCTTCGCTCTCTTTGATAAGCGCAAAGAACTCATAGAGAGTGATCCTTGCAGGATATTGGCCATTGTGCCATTACATCAAAGCGGTATGGAGAGTTCGGTTCCCGCTTATCTCTTCCACCCGCGATCAATCGACCGCCGAGTTGAACTTCGCGGTCCGCTTTGTCAGAAGCTTTGGCGCCTACCGCTGTTAGCGCTTTCTCTCCCAGGCGAAAGTTGGGATTTGTTGGTACCCTCTACTTGTTGTACCCCGTCCACTCGTGGCGGTCGTTCCTCTTCGACAAATTGAATGTTACCACTGCTCATCGCCTCCTCCGAATTGCGGAAGTAGCATGACATGCCTTTTCCTTCGCTTCGCTTTTCTTCAGAAGAGGCTACCCATTGCCTCTTCCAAAGTCGGTGGACCCACAAGACTTCGCCATTCGGGTCAGATATGATACAAGTCCTTTCTGGCGTTGTTTGCGGGTCGCCATTCACCGCCTTCACCGCAACTTTGACCACCGGTTCAGTTCAAACCATGTCAACGGCACCGACCAAACTTATGGATACCGTGATTCGCCCGAATCTTCTTTTGACGGCTTCATAGTAATGACCCTACATCAATTAAAGCCCGATTTTGTCCTTAAGGTAAAACAGATTTAGTGGGGTGATGAACTGCCTATGGTACGACAAGATCTTGGTCATTCGGTTCATCGCCTCTTGATTCTCGAATCGGAGGGAGCTTGATCTTGTTATTTTCCACAAGATATTTGAAGAGACCGGAATCTCGCCGTCCCTAAAGGAATAGGACTTCGGAATCTCGCTTAAGACCTTCGCTTTTGTGGCCTGTGTTGCCACGCTGATCTGGCTCGCTGCGGCGCCGCAGCCGCTGCGGCCGCCGGGCCGGGTTGAGTTGAACGTTGTCGCGAACCGCCGCCTGGCTTGCTCTTTCCCTTTGCCACGCTGACAAAGTTACGCTTCGAAGCCTGCTGTCTACCGACCTCTCGCTTTTTCCTTTGAGGAATCTCGGCTTGTTCTCCACGAACCTTCAAGTCCTTCCATCGCTATCGATGGTGCGACCCATTGCTTCAAGCACATCTATTGATAAGTTTGTCGGCAGGTTTGAGGATGAACTCCTCATATTGATCCCGCAGCTCATTGCCTTGTTCCTAATCGCTTAACAAAGATGTCCACGCTTTCTCCGCTCTTCGCCGAAAGTTAACGTTCCCGACGATACCCTGTATCGCCATCAAAGAAATTGGTAAGGAAGTTAGACTCCATGTCGCCCCAAATGCGGAATGCTCCCTCGCTTGAGACGGCGGTACCATTCGGCGTTCCACGGCGGTGCCGAACGAATGACCGAACCATCAAGGGTTCGTGTAAATAACTCCAGGTGTGACTTGAAATAAATCAAGTGTCGCTATTCGGGAACCCTTCCCACAAATGGTGTGAAGTTTATTGTTAAACTTTGACGGCACGGATTGATTCCCACCTCTGCATGGGCAAGGAATACCCGCCTTCTTTACTTCTTGAGCGAAATCAATGAGTTGATTTTGCTCTCCAAGTCTTTGATCTTCTCGCCTCCCGAGCAAATGCCAGCCAGCGCGGGTTCGTGGGGTTATCATCTTCTCGTGCTTCCTCCCCGATCCAATCGCTATCATCTTCATCGACGCTGACGCTACCGACTTGATTCACCTTGATGTTTTGTCGTGGCTTGACTGTTGGTCGCATTTCTCTCATCGCTCGCATGGCCAACTCCATCTCTAACTTGAAGTTTTCCGTTGTTTATTCAACGCTTCGCCTAGCATTTTGGCCACTTGATTCCATCGATCATAAGCTTTTGGGGCTCTTCGCTAGATACAGATGATCGGGATGCGACATGAGCCAATATCCGACGATCATCCTCCGCGTAACCCTTCAAGCTTATCGATTCGACCGTTTGATAGTCCCGACCGCAAACGAAGTTAGCCGCTATGGCGCGCCGGAATAGCCCGCGGACGATGATTCTTTGTCGGGTCATATTATTAGTGACCTCTCGCAACTCACCTCTCGAGGTCATCCTTTTACGAATCGCCTTGACCTAGGTCTCAGATCTCCGGTGAGTCTCGGAAGACCGACACCCTTCGAGCTTGATGGCAATTGCATTCGAGAGCATCGCCTTAATGAGCTTGAGCACAAGCATGACCGTACAATTTGGGGAATTCTTCGAGATTTTCGCACTTTGCACGGTAGTGTACCATCGGGTGTGTACCGAGCGACCAGATGTCGGCTTGATCTCTGGTAACATCCTCATCATCGATGAAAACGCCTCCTTCCGAGGACGGATCAACCCATCGAAACTTCCGAAGTGACTCGCCTAGACTTCTCACGATGTGAGCGGTTCGCAGACTCTGACTTCATTTTCAACCGATAGAGGTCAGGAATCTTCTTGTCCTTGTTGGAACGCGGTGCACCTCGCATGAGGAGTGACCCGTGATTCTCTCCAGGACCAAGACGATCCTTGATAGTCGGCTTGGTAGTGGTGACAGAGTTGGCTCCACCACCGATTCAGATGCGCACGCCTTTGACTTTGAGGCGCCGCCTATCTTGGGCCTTGGCGTGGAGCCGCAACGCCTGATCCTTCGCTTAGGTGCCAGACAGAGTGTGGACAACCGAGGTTGGGGCACCATTAGACTTGGGCCTCCAAACCCGGCGTACGCTGGTGGCTTCTTTACCACCTCCTTCTTCAACGCGACGAGCCCGCTGCACTGCTGCCGCGCTAGCGAGTGCGCGCTACGCTCGGATGCGCCTCGAAGTGGAGCGGTTCCGCTTGACACGGATCCACTTTCGTTGGTTGACGGCTTGATGGACCGTCGATCACTTGATCCTCCTCGAGTAAGCTCTAGATCTTAGATCCGCTTCAGAAGGACCCCATCTACGGATTGCATGGCTTTGGCAAGCTTGCGCTATGCCATGCCGCCTTTGGCGAAGCTCGCTGAGAGCCGCGCATCGCCGGCGTTCATCTCGGCACCATCGGACTTCGCGCCGGCGGATTTCGCACGGCAGGCCGGTTTGACTCGGCCCCCCGGGCTCTACATCGGAGGCCCATCGGGTTCTCCTTGCGCCGGAGACCTTCTTGGAGCGGCGGGGAACTGGATCTGGAGGAGGGTGAGGATGTGTACTCTCGAACTTCTCCTGGTCGAACTCGAACTCGACCTCTTCTTCCACCGGGATAGGGATCCGCTGGTTATGCACGACGGACCTCTCGATCGAGGCGCCTGGCTCCCACGGTCGTGCCAGCCTTGTTCGGTAAAGTCGGATGATTGTCATTGATTTGAATTTGTTCTGACTTCTTTGCCTACAACAAAATTCAAAAAGAAATTGCCTTTTATTTTAAGGCGCTACAATGAAAATCAAAAAATTGCGACTTCTTCCTAAACAAACACGAGGATCTCGTTATGTCGAGGTCCTCGCTTTGCGTGGGTTCTTTGCCTGCGTCGGACTTTTTGTGTCCGTGGACCATCACAGCATTCGATCCGTAGAGACCCGGTTCGAACTACAGATGTAAAGGCTCGCTTCACGAAGGAAACGGTTACCGAGGGGATCACACTCACGGAGAGGATCACCGAGCGGTGAGATCTACTAGGAGAAATCACAGCGCTATCCCTGAGATTAAGACGGCTTAATCTAGAGGGTATCTCAGAGTTCACCCGAATTCGTTACCTTTGCTTATAGATCCGACGTCGATGGACTTCTTGAGTCTGCTCGAACCGCGCCTGACACTGTAGATCTCGCAAGAATTCTTCGAAGTCCGAGCTCTTCCAAATCACCAAAAACCAAGCCTCCGAAGCCTTGAAATCCCCAAATCCAAGACCTTCAAAATCCGAACCCCCTAGATGACACCCCCTATTTATACAATGAAAGGGGTGCCCTACCATTGGTGGTCGCACTTGGCAGCCGGTGGCACGCCATGGTGGTTTGAGCCACTCGCCACTTGGTTGCGCACCTCGCCAAGTTGTCGAGGCCGCTGCTGGTTGCGAGGCACCTCGCCAAGTTGGTCGAGGTGGCTCGCCAAAGTGGCCGGCCACCTGGGCCACCCGCCGAGGTTTACCGCTACCGCCTTCCTTGCGGCGTTTTCCGGCCGCTTAAGGCCGTTTCTCCGTCGATTCTTTTGGTCTTCCGGGCTTGGTTTTGCCCCGTGATGTTGCCGCTGTGTTTGAGTCCGCGGCCCGATCAACTTTCGAGCTCAAACAGTTCGCTTGCATCGGCCGGACTATGTATGGTTGATTCCGCCTCATCGACGCTTGAGTTTAATCAACTCAAGACGCCGCTTCATTGGCTCAGACGCTCGCCGACTCACTTCATGTGCTCGCCGACCGCTTCACGCTGCTTTGCGGCGTGATGCATTTTGCGACGCTTGGCTCGAATGGATCGCCGGTTGTCAACCCATCGCCACGAAGTTTCGCTCGCACCGATAAGCAATTTTATGCCTATACGCGTAGGTAGATGGACCTACTGACCGGGCGAGCTGCCGCCCTTCCACCGGGCCAACGGTTTCTCCGCGCTTTTAGGCACGATTAAATGCTCCTAGAATTACGCTTAGTGGGCGATCTTCGCCAGTAACCGCCATTAACGCGGTCTCAACGCCTCGCATTGATAAAGTCAAGTGGGCCCCACCAGCATTGATTTAGACCCTTCAAGATCTCATTTTAAGGATTCTCGGGTGTCTCAGATTTGGCGAGATATAGTAAGCTCTGCCTATAGCGAGACACATCAAGGTGTCTCCGCCGTGGTGCACACACAAGTGTCTCGCTAATAGCGAGACACATCAAGGTGTGTCTCTCTTGCCGTAGGCATTCACAAGTGTCTCGCTAATAGCGAGACACATCAAGGTGTCTCGCTGCGGCGAGATTGACAAACAAGTGTCTCGCGACCGTAGCAGACACAATCTCCCATGTGTTGACTTCTTGAGATTTCGACGACGTTGTTCTTCGATCTTCTCATGATTTAGTCATATTTGAGGTTCTTCAACAATTTTTGATGCCTACAGAGATCAATACTTGTGATCTCTTTTCACAAGGATTGTCAACTTGTAATCCTTTGTACGGAGACATTAGCTTCGATTCTCCTTTGTTATCGCGGAAAGTCGCCACTTGTAACCTTCATCGATAGTGTTTCATGGATATTGGTCGCCTCTAATTTTTACGTACTGTTGTTGTTTTTGATCTGGAGCTCGAGCTGACCCCCGACGCACCCCGCTGTAGCCGAGTGGGGTAGTATTGATGTCTCCGCGAAAACCACGCGGATACCACGAAATGCGGTCGTTATCGTAACCATGCACCAATAACGAAGCGTAGTATAATGCTATTGATTGGTCTCGACATAGCCAAACATTTAGGCGAAGCACCTTGAAGCATTTGGGGATTCACAGCCTAGTCGAAACAACTAAGAGGGGAATACGGAAGTCGCACGAGGAACTTATCCTCATCATGCGCGACCATAACTTTAGGTGACTCCTTTGAAAGCTTTTACATCGATCATGTGCCCCGCTTATGAACACTTATGATGCGCCATGCTCTCTTGTCTTACGCTTAGCCCTCGCCTCGAGAATGCTACTCGCAAGTTAGTGTGACTAGTCGGCAATTATTTCGCCAAAATATGCATTACGATTCGCGCTTGAAGACGAGCCTAAGTCACTTGAAGCACGTGACCGGGCGGTTCCCGATCATCGACTATGTCTTGCATGGATATTGCCCAAGACATAAAAGAAAGGGAGTCGATTCGCCGACGAGCATCAAGATTTTACTATGATTCCGCCATGCACCTTATATAGAAGGTCATATGATGGGTTACCGCTCGATGTCCGCCAACTAAGGAAGCAGAGCAAGTCTTGAAAGAAGCTCATGGCGGTGTTTGTGGAGCACACCAACCCGGGCCCAAGTTATGGGACCTACTACAGACTTTATTATTGGCCGACAATGGTGAGGGATGTCAAGACGCTTAAACGATGCCATGCGTGCCAAATACATGCTAATTACCTTCACCAACCTCCGAACACTTGCATCCTATCGCCACGCCCCGCCATTTGAAACGCGGGGAATGGACATCGCCGGTCCAATTTCTCCACCTTCTTCAAAAGGACATCGCTTCATATTGGCGATAATCGAGTATTTCTCAAAGTGGACTGAAGCCGCTCTGAGATTGGTCAAGGCAGCGATGTGATCAAATTTGTTAAACATCATGTCATATACCGTATGGTGTGCCGGTGCGCATCGTCCACGATAATGGTCCGCATTTGTCGGGCCATGCCTTCACGCCGATTCGCGATAAATTTCGAATCCGAACCTAGCGCCAACAAATTACTACCCCGCCACAATGGACAAGTCAAGCTTTTAACACGACGCATCATCAAGATCCTTACTAAAATGGTCTCTTCAAATAAGAAGGATTGAACGACAAGTCGGGCAAAGCCTGTGGCTTACCGCATAGCCGCGACAACCGATGTTCCACCCCATATTCTCGGTTTATGGTTGTGAAGCCATTTTACCGATAGAGATTCAAATCCCATCGCCGAATGGCGTTATCCACGGAATGACAACCGAGGAAAATCATCACGACGCCTTGAGGAACTTGAAATGCCGATGAAAACGACATGTGCTCAACAAAGATATCGAGCTTTACTGCACTGATTTCTAAAGCATTTGACAAGAAAGTCCGATGTCGCATTTTCAAGGAAGGCGACCTCGCTTCTCGTCCGACGCCCGATGATTTTGAACTCCAAAAGAAGGGGAAGTTCGAACCAAAATGGGAAGGACCATTCGTGGTGGAGTCTTTTACTGAATGGAGCATACCGCCTAACCAATCAAGAAGGCTTACGAATCATGATGCCTATTAATGGTAAGTTTCAAAAAGTACTACCCGTAGTCTTCTTCAAACTCCCCAAAACTATCATGTTAACAATCACCTCTCGATAGTTCCCCTGCATTTCCTTCACAATCCTCTCAAGTAGGATAACGGGACCACTCCCACCGCCATGTTAATATTGCACCTCGACAAATCAACTTACCAATCCTCTTCAATGGGATGGTAAGTCCTCAAAGTCGCCCGTCATATCTTGTCATGTTAACATTTTACCTCGCAAATTAACTTACTAATCCTCTTCAATGGGATGGTGAGTCCTCAAAGTTGCCCCAATCACAACAAATTCTTGTCGGGTTAACAATCACCTTGACAAACTCCCTTCCAATCCTCGTCAATAGGTTGGTGGGTCCACATAATCGCCATGTTAACAATCACCTCGATAGTCCGCACCGTCATTCCCGCAAATGACGTTATCCAATCAAGTCGTCGTACCCCTATTCCCATCATAGTTGTTATACTTCCGAGTCACTGAACAACTAGATTCTTCTTGGTCATATGTCGTCATACCCCTGTGTCACTGAACGATCTGATCATTTCCGTATCGTCACTTGCCCGAGTGACTTTGGTTTAGATAGTGGTTAACCAAGCAATATGCCCCTATCAACTCCCTCATCGAATAGCGGCCTACCATGCGATGTGCCTCTATTTCAACCATAGTCGTTATACTCCCATGTCACTGAACGACTCAGCTACCCCCACAGAGTCATTTCCTAAATGACTTTGTTCGTAATCACTGTTGTTATACTCTCACGTCACTGAACAACTTGATTGCTTTTTGATCACGATCGTTATACTTTTATGTCACTGAACGATTCGATCATTTCCGAATAGTGGCCTACCATGCGATGTGCCACTATTCTGGGTTTGTCTTTGCCCCAAGAGAAGACACAACGGGTTCGTTTTCGCCCCAAGAGAAGACACAACGGGTTCGCTGCCCCAAGAGAAGACACAACGGGTTCGCTGCCCCAAGAGAAGACACAAAGGGTTCTCTTCCCCAAGAGAAGACAAAGTCTATACATTCCGTGTAGCCAGCTGTTGTTAAACAACAAGCGAATCTATGCCTCTCGCATAGGGACTTTATCTCGATCCTTATTAGAGATAAGTCTACGCCTAACACACGTGAAGGGTAGTCTATTCTCGTAAGAAGGACAAAGTCTACGTATTCAATATCGTAGCACTAAGAGAGTTAACTCTTTAGCATAACGCTACATGTAGAACGGACTTAGATAATCTACATGCTAGCCCGACTCAAACGGTAATCCAGAAGGCACATCAAACCGCTGATAGTCGGGGTTTGCTAAAAACTCGTAGGCATCATTAGCCGCAGTGAAGAATTCAAATTTGCCGAAGCTCGCTGGAAGGTTCCTCGCACCGCTTGAGTGGTGATCATGTTGCAAGTCTTCATATCCAAAGTGTTCCGCACTCCATTCAACCACATTCGTGTCCGAAAACTTTGGAGGGGTTTTGTAGGCAATAAAATTACCTTAATCTCGCACAAGAACTCGAACAAGCAAAGAACCTAAGGGTTCATCCGAAAGTGAAGTCGACCCACCGAGGGTTAAGTTCACCAAGGCTTGATTTTACGAAAGTGTCGATATCTCCCAAACCGAAGGAATTTGGCGAAATGACCGAGCAAACCGAACCCTTCAGGTAGGTTTGGTTGGTCTGCCTCGCCGAGATAGTCGATTTTCATATATAATTCGCCCACCCGACGACGGTTTGAAAGTTACGACTGTTCTTCGTAGCGCACGAGGCTCGCCAGCGCCGGCTCGACATTCGACGAGGCTCGCCAGCCGAGGCTCGACATTCGACGAGGCTCGCCAAGCAGCCGAGGCTCGACATTCGACGAGGCTCGCCAAGCAGCCGAGGCTCGACATTCGACGAGGCTCGCCAGCCGAGGCTCGACATTCGACGAGGCTCGCCAAGCAGCCGAGGCTCGACATTCGACGAGGCTCGCCAAGCAGCCGAGGCTCGACATTCGACGAGGCTCGCCAAGCAGCCGAGGCTCGACATTCGACGAGGCTCGCCAGCGCCGAGGCTCGACATTCGACGAGGCTCGCCAGCGCCGGTGGCTCGACAATCGTGAGGCTCGCCAAGCCGAGGCTCGACATTCGACGAGGCTCGCCAAGCAACAGGCTCGACATTCGATGAGGTTCGCCTATAGCGGTGAACCTCGACATTCAACCGCTGTTCGCCTACAGCAGGGAACCTCGACTCAACCAAAGCTAGACCAAAGGTAAGCCGCGAAACAAGACTTGCTCGAGGCGAGGCTCGACATTCGACGAGGCTCGCCAAGCAACAGGCTCGACATTCGACGAGGCTCGCCAGCCGAGGCTCGACATTCGACGAGGCTCGCCGCTCGCCGCTACGCAGCCGGGCGCCGCTGCTATCAGAGTACCGACATTCACCGCAGCCGCCGCCATCGTAGCAAACACGCAGGCCATTGTCGAACACGCACTGGCTGGACCGCTCGCACGATGGGAAGGGTCATTAACCCCCATATGAGAGTGACAATAGAAATGGCTACACCCCTCAAGCCCATATAAATAGTTGAAAGCCCAACAAAGAAAGGGCCGGGTAAGCCGAGGAAAGAAAGTTTGAGAACTTTTGAGATCAACACTTGTGTGCCCAAAAGAGATTAAGAACCTCTCCAACGACCTCTAGATCATCCGCAGCTTTGATCTGATCGTCAACGGGAAGCAACCTCGACTCGAGCATCGAGAGTGAAGCATCCTCTCGCCACCAAGAACCCATACAAAGAGGAGTCAAATCAACCTCCTCTTCCTCTGTAATCGAGAGAATTTGATTGTAAACCCATTCGTTCAATCAATAAACATTTTTTTTGACCCTACATTTATAACATGCGATTATGTAAAAAGTTAAAAGGGATTTTGTAAATTGATAATTGAGATTCTGTAACCAATATGTTGAGATTCTCAATCTCTTTCTCCCGCCGTCGAGTCCCTCCTCCCAGCGTCAGCCTCGGCGCCAATCCTCGGCCTAGTCTCCTCACGATTACGTTAAATGTATTTATAGATTATGTATCCAATATGTTGCGATTACGTAAGTTATAACATGCAATTACGTAAATTGTTAAAGCGATTACGTAAATTGATAATTGAGATTACGTAACCAATATGTTGAGATTACGTAAGTTATAACATGCGATTATGTAAAAGTTAAAAGGGATTTTGTAAATTGATAATTGAGATTACGTAACCAATATGTTGAGATTACGTAAGTTATATACATACGATTACGCAAATTGTTGAAAGAGATTCTATAAGTTAATAAATGAGATTACGTAACAATTTATTGAGATTACGTAAGTTATAACATGCGATTACGTAAATTGTTGAAAGAGATTCTATAAGTTAATAAATGAGATTCTCAGAATCAATTTGTTGAGATTTTGTAAGTTATAACATGGGATTACGTAACCAATATGTTGAGATTACGTAAGTTATAACATGCGATTACGTAAATTGATAATTGAGGTTACGTAACCAATATGTTGAGATTACGTAACCAATATGTTGAGATTTTGTAAGTTATAACATGCGATTACGTAAGTTATAACATGGGATTACGTAACCAATATGTTGAGATTACGTAAGTTATAACATGCGATTACGTAAATTGATAATTGAGGTTACGTAACCAATATGTTGAGATTACGTAAGTTATAACATGCGATTACGTAAATTGATAATTGAGGTTACGTAACCAATATGTTGAGATTACGTAACCAATATGTTGAGATTTTGTAAGTTATAACATGCGATTACGTAAATTGATAATTGAGATTACGTAACAATTTATTGAGATTACGTAAGTTATAACATGCGATTATGTAAAAGTTAAAAGGGATTTTGTAAATTGATAATTGAGATTACGTAAGTTATAACATGCGATTACGTAAATTGATAATTGAGATTACGTAACCAATATGTTGAGATTTTGTAAGTTATAACATGGGATTACGTAACCAATATGTTGAGATTACGTAAGTTATAACATGCAATTACGTAAATTGATAATTAAGATTTTGTAACCAATATGTTGAGATTTTGTAAGTTATAACATGCGATTACGTAAGTTATAACATGGGATTACGTAACCAATATGTTGAGATTACGTAAGTTATAACATGGGATTACGTAACCAATATGTTGAGATTACGTAACCAATATGTTGAGATTACGTAAGTTATAACATGCGATTACGTAAGTTATAACATGCGATTACGTAAGTTATAACATGCGATTACGTAAGTTATAACATGCGATTACGTAAGTTATAACATGCGATTACGTAAGTTATAACATGCGATTACGTAAGTTATAACATGCGATTATGTAAAAGTTAAAAGGGATTTTGTAAATTGATAATTGAGATTACGTAACCAATATGTTGAGATTACGTAAGTTATAACATGCGATTACGTAAATTGATAATTAAGATTTTGTAACCAATATGTTGAGATTACGTAACAATTTATTGAGATTACGTAACAATTTATTGAGATTACGTAACAATTTATTGAGATTACGTAAGTTATAACATGGGATTACGTAACCAATATGTTGAGATTACGTAACAATTTATTGAGATTACGTAACAATTTATTGAGATTACGTAACCAATATGTTGAGATTACGTAACAATTTATTGAGATTACGTAAGTTATAACATGCAATTACGTAAATTGATAATTGAGATTACGTAACAATTTATTGAGATTACGTAAGTTATAACATGCGATTACGTAAGTTATAACATGCGATTACGTAAATTGTTGAAAGAGATTCTATAAGTTAATAAATGAGATTCAACAAATCAATAATTTTTCGTTTATCTATGTTGTCATGGAAAGCGTAGATTCGGTATCTGTAATCATCTTTGTTTCGATCCTTTTGTTTTGATTTGTTTTTTTTTCGTTGTTGTTTTAGTCGAAAGTGTTTTTGTGCTTGAATATCTGAGAATCACATTTTATTTTAACAGAATCACCTATGATTTTTCTGAGAATCACATTGATTTTCGCCGATGTTGTTGTTAAATGTTGTGTGCTATTAATGTTATTGTTATGTTACGTAATCTTATTATTAATTTGTTATGTTACGTAATCTTTATCAATTTTTGAATCTATTGTGAATGTTTACGTAATCTATATTCTAAATAACTAATTTATTAATCTATTTAAAAATACGTAATCATATTATTATATATAGAGAATCATTTCGTTATTCTTACGTAATCATGTAGTATAAATTATGGAATCTCTTTAATTCTAAAATAATAATTTTTGGTATCCATTGTTTGATGGATACGTAATCATATTATAACTGCATGTAATCATATGTATTATATTTTAATCTAATGTTTTAGTTTGCAGATCCGAGTTTATTATTTTAGTGTTTATTTTATTTATTACTTTTTGGTGGAGAGAGCGAGCGATTTTGGCGGAGGGAGCGAGCGATTTTCTGCATTTTTAGGGTTTTCGTACCTGTGCTTTTTATCTTTTTACCCTTATTTCAGTTTCTAATGTCTATTTAATTACAATTACGCCACCTTGATTTTAAGTAATCTCACTGGTTTTGTATGATGGATGGTTGATATTGGGTTCTTAGTTCTCACATTTATTTGGGTTCTCATTGGAACCAACCCTATATATATATATATATATATATATATATATATATATATATATATATATATATATATATATATATATATATATATATATATATATATATATATATATATATATATATATATATATATATATATATATATATATATATATATATATATATATATATATGAGGAATATGGAGAAACTTGGTAGTGAGGTGGACAAATCAGGTCCACACCGAGGGGAGAAATAGAGAGGAGAGAGAAAGAGAGAGAAAGTTTTTTTTAAAAATTTAGACTTGTGGACCAAATTAGTCATCACTATAAGTTTAACGAGGCAGTACCAAGTTTTCATTTTTCTCATATATATATATATATATATATATATATATATATATATGAATATAGGCTCTATGAACTTAAGTTCATAATGAATAGTGGTGCACCAACTTTCTAACCACTCATCTTGCTTTGGGATCCGTGAAAGATATAAAGGCCACTTTGAGATTTGTGCATCACAAATCTCAAGACAAAATGAGTGGATAAAAAGTTGGTGCACTACTATTCATTATGAACTTAAGTTCATAGGAGCATATTATATATATATATATATATATATATATATATATATATATATATATATATATATATATATATATATATATATATATATATAAAGAGGCTCTATGAACTTAAGTTCATAATGAATAGTGGTGCACCAACTTTCTAACCACTCATCTTGCTTTGGGATCCGTGAAAGCTATAAAGCCACTTTGAGATTTGTGCATCACAAATCTCAAGACAAGATGAGTGGATAAAAAGTTAGTGCACCACTATTCATTATGAACTTAAGTTCATATATATATATATATATATATATATATATATATATATATATATATATATATATATATATATATATATATATATATATATATATATATGAAGCGAGGCTCTATGAACTTAAGTTCATAATGAATAGTAGTGCATCAACTTTTTATCCACTCATCTTGCCTTGAGATTTGTGATGCACAAATCTCAAAGTGGGCTTTATAGCTTTCACGGATCCCAAAGCAAAATGAGTGGTTAGAAAAGTTGGTGCATCACTATTCATTATGAACTTAAGTTCATATATATATATATATATATATATATATATATATATATATATATATATATATATATATATATATATATATATATAGACTTATGAACTTAAGTTCATAATGAATAGTGGTGCACCAACTTTCTAACCACTCATCTTGCTTTGGGATCCGTGAAAGCTATAAAGCCCACTTTGAGATTTGTGCATCACAAATCTCAAGACAAGATGAGTGGATAAAAAGTTAGTGCACCACTATTCATTATGAACTTAAGTTCATAGGAGCCTTTCTATATATATATATATATATATATATATATATATATATATATATATATATATATATATATATATATATATATATATATATATATATATATATGAGCTCTATGAACTTAAGTTCATAATGAATAGTGGTGCACCAACTTTCTAACCACTCATCTTGCTTTGGGATCCGTGAAAGATATAAAGGCCACTTTGAGATTTGTGCATCACAAATCTCAAGACAAGATGAGTGGATAAAAAGTTGGTGCACTACTATTCATTATGAACTTAAGTTCATAGGAGCCTTTCTATATATATATATATATATATATATATATATATATATATATATATATATATATATATATATATATATATATATATATATAAAGAGGCTCTATGAACTTAAGTTCATAATGAATAGTGGTGCACCAACTTTCTAACCACTCATCTTGCTTTGGGATCCGTGAAAGCTATAAAGCCCACTTTGAGATTTGTGCATCACAAATCTCAAGACAAGATGAGTGGATAAAAAGTTAGTGCACCACTATTCATTATGAACTTAAGTTCATAGGAGCCTTTCTATATATATATATATATATATATATATATATATATATATATATATATATATATATATATATATATATATATATATATATATATATATATATATATATATATATATATATATATGAAACAAGGCTCCTATGAACTTAAGTTCATAATGAATAGTAGTGCATCAACTTTTTATCCACTCATCTTGCCTTGAGATTTGTGATGCACAAATCTCAAAGTGGGCTTTATAGCTTTCACGGATCCCAAAGCAAGATGAGTGGTTAGAAAAGTTGGTGCACTACTATTCATTATGAACTTAAGTTCATAGGAGCCTTTCTATATATATATATATATATATATATATATATATATATATATATATATATATATATATATATATATATTGAAGATTATCCAGTTTTCGATATCCGCATGCAAATCCGTATTAGTATCGATTTTAGCGTATATAGATATGAATTTTCCTTACTGAGGTTGTATCTATATTCGTATCTGTGATTGCTAAGCTAAAATGGATATGGTAAGTATCATACCCGAGAAGTATTCGGACCATATGCACCCCTCGATGCGTGCATTTAAACACCTTAAATACTAATATGAATATATTTAAAAAAAAAAAGTATTGCCATATGTAATAATTTGGTGTTTTTAGAGTTTTCCAATTTTATTCTTCTAATTAGTTTTAATGTAAATTAAATTATCGAGAACATATGTTAAATATTTTGAAATCTTAACACATAGGATTAGAATCACAAGTGTCGCTTTTCTTAATTTATAATAATAGATCCATATCGAAGATCTTGATTATCTAATCATTTTTGCCCAATAATTTCATTAGAGCTTGGTTTTAATGGATTAGTTGGTGTCACGTCACACTCAGATCCCTTAAAAGAAGATTAGTTCAATCTTGAAAGTTGAACCTACCAACTGAACCTACCACGTGCACTATAATAATACAACACGTGAACGTGTCCATCGCATGATCCAACGTCAACGCATCAACCAACGGTTAGAATTCCATCAAGCGGCCCAAAATTGACCGCAATTTCATATTGGTACCTTACTTAAATATTTTCAAACTAGTCCTTCAAATCATCGAAATTGCTATGTAGTCATTTCGAATTAGTTCTCTGTTAGTTATCCCGTCTAAATGGCTAACTACATGGTGAATTAAATTTCTATTCTCAATTAGTAATTTTATCTCACAAAATCCCATAAAATTTAAAGAAGCAAGTTGAAACGGGTCTACGAGCTGAATGTATTGGCATGGTGTTTAAAGACACAAATTTATTTGGACTTTGGAGCAACTTAAACAGAGGGGTATAACTGGAAATCATAATAAAAAAGCAAGTTAAATGGAATATTCTTCTCAAATTGTAGCTAACTACAATGACTACTCTAAAGTAAAATCTAGAACTTTAGGGACTAAATTGCAATTTCCATGATTTGGGGACTTATTCCAAATATTGAACAGTTAAGGGACCAATATCGAAAAAAAGCCTTCCTATAAGAAATGGAAATTTACAGAAGGAGGACAAAACAGAAGCCCCCACAAAATCTTGGGATCTTCCCCCCACTCACAAGCTGACACGTGGCTTACGTCAGCAATATAAACAACGAGAGCGCGGCGAATTTGGAAACAAGAAACAAAACTAAAAGGGGGAAGGGGAAAAAAAAAAAAATCTCTCCTTGGATTTTTTTTTTCTCCATAAATTTCTCCCTCTCGTAAACCCTAATTCGATCCAACGAGAGAGAGGGAAAATAATGGGGAGCACTAATGGTTGTGGATCCAAGGAGAAGCTCATCATCGACACAGATCCAGGGATCGGTACTCTTCTTGATTCTCTTTTTTCCTTTATTTTTTAAGCTGTATTTATTCGATTTTTTTATGTATTTGTTTATTAATTGATGGTGGAATTTTTAGGGAAAAGTGAATTGAGATCTCAACTTTTTTAGTTGATTCCTTGGAAAAGTGCCGATCATTTTCTAATATTCGATATGCCATGCCTTTTTCTTTTATGATTCATTGAATATTTGGGATTCAATATGTGAATTTTTATTTTTTTAAATTTCCTAATGGAAAAATTAGTGTCTACTCAATTTTGCGATTTATTGAACAAAATTATTCTCAATTTAGACCGAAGCTTATGTGATCTGAACCCCTCAACTAGCCTGTTGACGTGATACTGAGTTGGATGGTCTAATAAGGGAAATTTCAGCGTTAAAGTGCAAAAACTTAATCTTTATGTTATTCATTATAGTTTGCCATCCTCAACCGTGATCCAATTCAGTACAAATCAGCATCACTTTGGTCCCCATTGATTGGCTGATGCAAGGGTCTAATCTGCAAAATAGCCTATAAGTACAAGATCATGCCCCGCCGTGAAATATGTAAAAGGCAAGGCGAAGTATGCGCTTGTCAGAAGTATAAGCATTTATACAGCAGCATACTTTTGGTGGTAAAAGACTAAAGAGAAGAGGATCAAAGATGCATGTAACTTAATCTGCTTCATATTCTCCATATCTGCTCTTATTTAAAGTATCGAATATGTTAGATTACACAAATTAGCATCCATATAAAGCCTTTTGAAATCTATAATGAAACTACCAGATTCATGCAATATATCAGTCTAGTGTATGTTAAAACTTTTCTTGCCTTGATAACAGATGACAGCATGACCATTTTGATGGCTTTTCAAACATCAGAGGTAGAAGTAATAGGTTTGACAACAGTGTTTGGCAATTGCCATACAGAAGATGCTACTCGCAATGCTTTACTTCTGGTATGTAAATGTTCACCTAGCATATGTTAAAACTACTTGCTTTCTTCGTTATATTCTTTTTCTTACATTATTAGTTTCATATGTTTGGAAACATACCCATCATTGCTGATTAATTATAATGTGGAAAAGGATAGTGTGAGATCGCAGGGCATCCTGAAATTCCAGTTGCAGAGGGTAACCATGAACCACTAAAGGTAGATACTTCATGCTTTCTAGTGAACATAGGTTTTAATGACTACTTTTTTTAAAGCTTGTATGTTCCCCTTTAGGATTATTCTTAGTTTTGCAGCAAACTCAGAAAACAAAAATCGATTGTTGTTCCTCTTTTTTTTCCCAACTTCAAAACAGATAATGAGGCTAATTGTTCTTGACTTGCATGGTTTGACAATATTATTTTTCATTGATAGGGCGGAAAACCCCATGTTGCTGATTTTGTACATGGATCTGATGGTATTGGGAATTTATTTCTCCCACCACCTTCGGGGAACAAAATTGAACAAAGTGCATCCGAGTTTTTGGTCGACAAGGTTTCTCAATATCCCGGTGAAGTCTCTGTACTTGCATTGGGGCCTCTCACAAATTTAGCATTGGTAAGTATACTGTAATGCTTTATTGTCTACTCTGATCTTTCAACAACAATGTTGTCTAATTTTATCTTCAGACCATGCTAACAATACAGGTTTTGAAAACATCATAATAGATTATATCTAAGATAACCTGATATGTATTCTCTATGTTGATTGTTATCCTGTACCTTATTAGCCTTAGGCTAACAACTCGTTGATTATCAACTTTTTCAGGCCATTAAAAGAGATTCATCATTTGCAAGCAAGGTGAAGAAGATTGTTATACTTGGGGAGCTTTCTTTGCATCTGGAAATGTTAATCCTGCTGCTGAAGCAAATGTAGAGACACACTAAACTGAGTTCTTGCCTTAAACTTCCCATTAACTGATGTCAAACTTTGAATTTATGACTGCAACTCGCTCGATTATATCAGCTTCTTATCAAACAGAATGAAAAATAATAATTAAAATGTAACCATTCTTTAAAAAGAACTTGTCTTCCCATAACACCTAGTATCATTACCTTCTCCAATAATTTTAACTTGTAAGAATGGTCAGATACTTCTTAAGATGTCTATTATTGATTTTCACCTAATTGTTACGGCTTTGTCACTCCACAAAATGCTGCTGAAACTGTATTGAAAGTTAAGTTTCGGAGAATGGTACTAATGGAAGACTAGGAAATTTGCTTTATCCCAAGTTTTATAATAATAACCATGGGCAAATCACTTCGTTCTTCGGATAATTCTTGTTTGAACGAAGCTAAGAAGGGTTCCAGATGACATATCTTAGGCTTTTCAGTAGAATGTTGACCAGCTTCATAATAACTGCTAAAGTTGCTCTAAGTATCTTCAGCTAAGAGCATGCAAAAGGTTTACATACATCAAATCCTGTTAATGCAGATTTATGGGGATCCTGAAGCAGCGGACATAGTGCTCACTTGTGGAGCAGAGATTGTGGTTGTGGGCATTAATATTACAACTCAAGCCATTCTTTCAGGTAAGCATATTCCTTTTCTATCTTCATTAATTGCGGACAGACCCCCTGTACTATTACCCAATTGCAGATAGACCCCCTATAGTTCTATTGTTGTAAATAGAACCCCCTGAGTGAAAGTTTTTGACTCTTCTACCCTGACGGAGTCAAAAAGTTCTGCCCATGGGTCTATCTGCAACAACAGGCGGCCAAACCCATAATTGGGTGATAGTACAGGGAGTCTATCTGCAATTAACCCTTCATCAAATGACTGTGTGCAACTTGGACTCACTTAACACTATTTCTCCATGATCGCAGATGCAGATATCTTTGATATAAGAAACTCGAAAGGAAGGCATGCACAGTTCTTAGGTGACACAACCAAGTTCTACAGAGACTGGCACGTTAAATCCGATGGGGTTCATGGTGAACAAGCTTTTTGTAATTTGTTCTTTAAGTGAAATTAGGAAACCCTGTGGATTTTGTTTAACTTGTTTGAGTTTACGATTCAGGGATTTTTCTACATGACCCGGTTTGTTTCACTGCACTCCTCAGGCCTGATCTATTTACTTTTAAAAAGGGGGTTGTGAGGGTTGAAACTCAAGGAATTTGTGCTGGGCACACATTAATGGACCAAGGACTGAAGAAGTACTGATATACCTATTTTCCTTTTCCTTTTCTTTGTTTTCTTTAATTTTATTGGTTATTCAACTATTTACCATTGTATATGCAGGTGGAATTCGAGTAATCCTTGGTCAGGCTACTCTCCGGTGTCAGTTGCCTGGACTGTCGATGTGCCCAAGGTTATTGCCTACATTAAAGAGCTGCTTATGAAACCCTGAAGGCTTGGGTGAACACATCATTTCGAAAAACTTCTGTTATCATTTCCATGTTGGGGATGTGTTAAACAAACGTAAATAAAACATCAAATCCCAAATTTACATTACCAATCTGCTGTTGGAATTTCTGTGAGCGTTGTGTTGATATCAAAAACTTCTGTACTGATACAGTTTATGTAAATGAAATTACATAACTGAAAATTTCTTTCAATGTTGATGAGTTTTGAGAACTGTAGATTTCATTCCGAAGCATTTTAGATCTCATTCACAAGTTATAATGACCTTACAAAAAAGTTGACATACCTTGTTACACTTTTTGTAGGAGCTGGAAAAGCTTCAGCTTCTGTTAAACAATTGGAGCTTGGATTCAGATAATGAGCACAGAAGAAAGAATCTCATCTCTTTATTTCTTGATCATCCATCATTTTCTGAAACATGACATAGTTGAGCTCTGTTTCACCAGTAATCACCACAGGAGCAAGTCCCATCCTTAAAGTGATGAAACCGATTCGAATCTCTAACAACTATCTCCCTCTCCTCCATCGCCGACAACATCTTTATCACAGTATGACAATCTCCACAAACCCTCAGGTTCTTCACAATCTGAAGAGGACTCCCCTTTGGCGTAGAAATCAACCCATAAGCAATCGCCAGCCTCTCGCTGTGCTGAGCCAGCGTCGCCTCCTTCTGCTTCTCCTCCATATCCCGAAGCACAAACTCTGTATTAGGCCTGTACCCTCTCTCCTTAAGCTTACTCATTACCTCCTCGATCTTTATCTGTATTCTATCTGATAACGGGTGAGTCATATCCGAAGCCAAGAACGAATGCGTCTTGTTCTTGATCTGGATCCAACTGATTCCTGCTTCCTTCTTTACTTTCCTATCATCCATCAGCTTTCTCACTGCATCTCTGTCCTTCCATCTTCCTGCAGTTGCGTAAACATTCGACAAGAGCACATAAGCAGCGGAGTCATTTGGTTCCATCTGAATTAGCGTTTTCGCTGCGAGCTCGCCCAGCTCTATATTCTTGTGCACCCTGCATGCTGCTAGCAGCGTTCGCCACACCGTGGGGCCCGCTTGAAACGGCATGTCCGTGATGAGTTCCATCGCTTCTTTTAGTCGCCCAGCTCTGCTATAGAGGTCGACCATCCAAGCATAATGCTCCATCGTTGGATCAATTCTGTGATCTTTGATCATTGCATCGAAGTATTTTCTCCCTTCATCAATAAGTCCAGTATGAGTACAGGCCACGAGGACACCGAGGAATGTGATGCTATCCAACTTGAGTCCTTGTTCGACCATTTCTTGGAAAATCTGTAGAGCTCTCTTTCCATAGCCGTGCTGAGCGTAGCCAGAGACCATTGAGTTCCAAGAGACTAAATCTCTTTCGGATTGCCTCTCAAAGGCTCTCTGAGCACTCTCGATGCTCCCCTTCTTCGAGTACATTGTGACCAAAGCACTGCTGACACAAAGAGTGTCTTGGTACCGATACTTGATTGAGAAGGCATGGAATTGTTTTCCTTGATCAGACGAAGATGTTGGGCTCGAGCAAGCGTTTATAACGCTTGAAAATGTGAATTCATTTGGCAAAACCCCTTTTCTAGCCATCTCTTTGAATAGCTCAATTGCGCCTTCGGAATCTGCGGCCTGAGCATAAGTTGATAACATTGCAGACCAAGTGACGATATCCTTTTCATCGATCCTTTTGAAGATCGATATTGCTTCATATGTGTTTCCAAGCTTAGAATATGCAGCAAGAAGAGCAGAACCAACTGATAGGGAATAAAGGTAGTTTGTTTTGATAGCCTGACAATGGATTTCGAACGGCGAAATGAGAACAGGAGAAGCAGTTAATATGGTTGAATATGTGAAATCGTTTGGTTCGATTCCATTTCTCATCATTTCGATGAATAATTTCACTGCTCGATGAGATTCATTGTTTTGGATGAAGCCCCCGATCATTGCAGTCCATGAAACAATGCTACGATCCTCTAAAACTATAGAAAAAAGCTCAAATGCATCGGATATTTCATCGCATTTGCAATAGACAACTAGAAGAGCAGTCAATATATTGCAATCTTGGCCATACCCTTCTTTGAATACACAACAATGGAGCTGCCTTGCGAGGGTAAGCGCTTTAAGATTTGCGCACAGCTTGATGGCGGTCACAAAGCTCAACTGTGAGAATCTATGACCATCAACTCTCATTGAATACAAAAACTTTAGGGCTTCAAGATCAAATCCATTGAGCACGAGCCCAGAAATCATAGCGTTCCAAGATACAACATCTCGAAAATTCTCCATTTCCTCAAAAACCAATCTCGATTCTTGAATCATCCCACATTTTGAGTACATATTGATCAGGGAATTGCAGACAAACGTGGTTGTTTCAAACCCTAGCTTAATCAACAAACTGTGTGCTTTCGTCCCAATTTTGATCTCTCTTTGCATTGCACAAGAACTTAAAACACTGGCGAAAGTGAATGAGTTTGGCTTAATTCCTTCATATCGCATCTTGAGAAAGAGTTCAAACACAGAATTTATAACCCCCTTGTTCAGGTAACCAGTGAGCAATGAAGTCCAAGAAACCACATTTCTTTCCTTCATCAAATCGAAAACTCTCCTTCCATCTTCCAACATATCGCACTTCATGTACATATCGATAAGAGAAGCGCCCACACTTAATGCATCGTCAAACCCAAACTTGATACCTACAGAATGAAATTGCCTACCGAGAAATTGGTCATGTATCAATCCAGAGACCTTTAGAATGCACGAAAGGGTGAAATCATTGATGGGGTTTGATGATCGGTGGGTCTCGATGAATAGATCGAGAGCTTCGCGGTTGAGGTTTTTGCGGGAGTATTCGAGTAGCAAGTGGTTGCATTGGGGGAGGTTTGGCAGGGGAATTTTGTCAAACGGATGGTGGGTTGAGGTTTGGTTCTGTTGTCTGAGCCTGTTTAGTGTAGATCTTAGGGTTTGATCTATGTGGGTTTTCTCTGTAAGCTTTGAAAGAGGCCTTGGGATCATGATAAAGTTGGGAAATTTGAAATGTTGAGTGGAGGGAAACAAAGGGTGTTTGTTAGAGGGGGCTTGCTATAAATGGATAAGATAATGGGGTTAGGAATAAATAATTTGTTTTGGAAAAAAATATATATTTGTTAATGTTTTGTAAATGAGGGATGCTTTATTTTTGTTGAAGAATTTATTGATGGAAAAAATGAATGTGGAGTAAAGGAAAACAATGCTGTTGGGTTCAAAGTGTAAATTGGAGGCCTTGAATGAGTCAAGAGTTGAAACAACTTCAGAAGACCATTGTTTGGGGTGGAAAAAAATTACAAAGTTTAAGAATCAAGATTTGGGGGGACATAATTTAATAAATGTTGATGACGGGGGGCTATGTAGCTAAAACCCCCTTTTTAGAATTTCTGAAAATTTGGATGATGGTAGAGACAGATCAGCTCAAAATGGAAGTAGAAAGAATCCGGGATCTTGGTCCGAAGAATCAAACTTAGCCCATGGGGCTGCAATCTTGTTGTAGGCCCAACTACAGTGGGGCCAATAAAAAGTGACCCATCAGTCCTTTTTGCTTTACTCAGTTTATTGTCCAATTTCTGCCAGCCCATTAATTACACTTTCAACGTCAAATGCAATTATCTCGCTTAGCACAAACTATTGCCAACGTGCAAAGTAAACATTATATATTAATATATAAGTTTTTTGAAAAAAGAAGAGTAAAACTATGATGGTGTTTGGGAAGGCTTATTTTTTGAAGCTTATAAGTTATGCTAGCTTTTAGTAGCTTTTGACTTTTATGATAAAAATATTATAAAAATTATTTGGGTAGTATAGTAATTTGTTTGGTCAAACCTAACTTATTTAGGTGAGCTTATAAGTTAGTTTTCAAAAGTGATATACCAGACTTTTGAAAATATGACTTATAAGCTAACTTATTTTGTATTTTACCAAACGATAGAAAAAGCTAAATTAAGGCTCTTATGACCAAAAATAATCCCAAACACCTCTATAAGGCACTGTAACAGTGTAACTGAGTTAAGGTATTTCTATAATTGTTGAATTCTGTAATAAAATTTTTATCTTGGTCAATTTTTATATTAAATATTAAGATTTGATCACCTCCATCATAACTATTTACATTTTCTGTAGAATCGACACCAGATAAATAATTATCTTTATTTGAGGTATGAAAATGATGTCAAACCTTTATTTGGTACGCTAGGCTCATCTCATTTTGTGGTAGCTTATCTCAGTTGCTATTGTGTATATTAAAGTGGAAGGATCTTTTATATGTTGCTAGTGGATGCATTAATTTTTCTTCATTATAATTTATATTTTATTTTAAAAAGGTTCTTTCGATTTAAATCATCTTTATTTTGATATTAGTCCTCCAAATCTTCATATTTTGCTATGAGTCCCTAAAATTGCATTAATACGCTGTTATTAGTCCCTCTGTTAGTTTTGCGGTTCAAACACCAAAACCCCAGTTAGATTTAGAATAACCATGGGCTCCTCTCTCCCTCTCATTAATGATTTTTATCAATGACAAGCTCAATTTAATTTATTATTATTATTATTATTATTGAGAGAAATAAGCTCAATTAAATTGTTATCGCAGTGATATCACAGGCAAGATTGAAAGTAGAAGTATCTGAGAAGAAGGATGATGCGGAGATGGTGAACTACCATTCGATTCTTCTTTCAAGGGTAGTTCTCATGGATAATACTTAATTCCAAGCTTCTGATATTAAGCAATCGTCTGTGCAATGAACACGTTGTGGGTTTTGAGAATCTCATATACCCATTTGAGATTATAGCTTGATTCTGAATCTGGCTTTAATAACTAAGTCCAATTCAGGAGAAAATTTGATTATTGAGTTATTTATATAATTGTTTAACATTTAGCATCTGTTCGCTTATAATTTGACAGGAATTTCAGAAATGATGCATAAGAACTACAATCCTAGAAACTGCTTACTCCTCTTCTCTCTTCACATTTGGGAAATGGTTTCATTGTTAATGGACCGTTGGAGAAGAAGAGAAGTGAAACGGGGTTTGGGTTTGGGGCTCTTATTGGATTAATTAGGTTTAAAGACTTTTGTGGCCTTGGGAATTAAGACTGAGGGGTTTAACTGTCCATTCAAGATAAAAGTTAAATATAACGGAATACTTCCTAACCATTATAACCCCAACTAACTAGAGGGGACGACATATCAATGTAAGTTGAGGGACTGATATCAAAATATGAAGATTTGGGGGACTAATATCAAAATACTAATGATATAAGGGACTAATATCGAAAACCCCAAAAAAATAAAAAAAAGTGGTTAACAGGCAAGAAGGTCTAAGGTTTGAATCTTTTCTTTCATTGGATCATAGTGTTAGCCAAAATATCACTACCTATAAATTATCAAACATTCTGATAAATTTTCTTGATTGAAGATCATTTTGTCATTTTTTTGTATTACCTACTACTTGAAGTTGCCATTTGAACTTCTCCCCAAACTGACACTTGCAACAACTCCCACCCACCGAGAATAAGAACTCCTAACTGTTGAGCAGCCAACACCAAACTACGTACGCCAAGCCCTTAATAAGCCTCATACCCACAAACCAAAATCCTTTGCTCTGCAAATATTAGTTATTTGTTTCTATTGCCAATAAACCTCTGGTTCAGGCCTTTCTCTTATATGGCTCGATTTTCGTCGACGACTGTGATCGAGTCAGCAGAGAGACTCTCTTGGTACTGCGCTCTTTTCTTCGCATTCTTACTCTTGATGAGCCATTGTGAATCAAACGAAGGCAAGGTATCGATGTATGAGCATCGAGAGATCGATTATCGGCCTTGTGAAGAGATTTACGTGGTCAGGCAAGGAGAGACACTTCATACTATAAGTGATAAGTGCAATGATCCTTTCATTCTGGAAGAGAATACATTCATTCAAGATGATGATGATGTTTACCCTGGTTTGGTTCTCAAGATTACTTCCCTCGACAGCAAGTATTTTGTTTGAAAGACTTGTGTATGAATACATGTAAGGTGTTGAGCGTGTGTATATATATGAAAAAAAATGGGTACGAGGTGACGGCTCATTTTGCTAAATGAGGTATCAAGAGATAACCACATGGTGAGACCCACCCTACTTATCACATCAAAATGTGTGGGTCTCAACTCCTCTACCTCTTGGTAACTTATTTTGCTAAATGAGCACCATGCTTAATATATATATATATATATATATATATATATATATATATATATATATATATATATATATATATATATATATATATATATATATATATATATATATATATATATATATATATATATATATATATGATAAAATGAGATTGTGAGCTCATATTCTTATCGTGAGCTAGCCAATAGGCTAGTCAAAATAATGATCGGCACCCCCCATCATGATTTGCACTCATCATGATCTATATGTAGAAAAAATTATATTGTTTTGAAATTTCAAAACATTGTTTTAGCTATGTGTAGAAGGGACGGCTGTTAAGCTGCCTAAAAAATTAATATATCAAACTAGTTTGATTCATATTCTACAAGACTCGAAATTATGTGAAAGTTTTACCATATATATTTAATGACGTGTTGAGCAAGATGTACGATGCCGATCATGAATTTGATGAGCCGATTAGTCTAGCTCATGATAAGATTTGAGCTCACAATCTCACAAAATCATTAGTGTGTGTGTGTGTGTGTGTATATATATATATATATATATATATATATATATATATATATATATATATATATATATATATATATATGGGTTCGTTACAATACACCTAGAGTGTAACTAGCTTAGTTACACACTATTTTCTACCATTGGATCCTTGTGATTGATGAATCAAGCAACTTCAAGATCTTGTGGGATCCCATCATATTTATTTCCTTTTAGAATTTCCTCTGCAATTTTGAGATGGAGAATTTTTTAAAATAGGCCAGCTTTGATAAATATTTAGCAAAACCGACCTCTTTTTGGCCAGCTCATCAAAGCTGGCCAAAAAGAGGTCGGTTTTACTGAATGTGGTTTTCGAAACACACAGGACTTGTGTTTAGTGGCCGCTAATTAGCCACTAAACAAGAATCAGAAAACCAACGGGACTACTAGTCCCGTGGGTTTTTTTAATTTTCTCGATTTTTTTCGGAGGGGTCAGAAAGTCGGAGAGCCCATAGATATGAGTTTGCCTGGAAAACAAGAATAATTACACTGACACGTTACAGATGAACCCAAACGTTGACGCAATGAACATCACGTGGGGCCCACTCCATAGATGACGGGTGATATTTTGAGTGTCGTTGTATTCATAACTGCTAGTATGCTACACCACTCTCATCACTGTTTGTAACTGCTAGCATGCTACACCACTCTCATCACGTGGGGCCCACTCCATAGATGGGCTCTCCGAGTTTCTGACCCCCTCCATTTCTCACTGTACTCAAAAAAAAATCGAGGAAATTAAAAAAAAACCCACAGGACTAGTAGTCCCGTGGATTTTTCTGATTCTTATTTAGTGGCCGATTAGCGGCCACTAAATACACGGGACTACTAGTCCCGTGTGTTTGAAAATCATTCAAGAAAACCGACCTCTTTTGGCGGTTTGGTGAGCAAGTTAAAGAGGCGGTTTTGCTAAATATTTATCAAAACTGGCCTATTTTAAAAAATTCTTCTTTTGAGATTGATAGTCGTATATATTTATGTACCTAGTATTTCATTCTTCTCATTTAATTATGACTAAGATTTTTAATCCATGGGACAGAAGACTACTGAATATTAACTTTAAGTTGGAAAATATGATCTTTTATAGGAACATAGTCAAACAATGTTTTAGTGTATAAATTAAATTAAACGAATTATATGAACTCTCATAACAAGAGTAGGTTCAGTTAGCAAACTAAATAAGCCTATAAGTTCCTTCTCTTCTTCATTCTCTGCTTCTTGAATGTTTCAAGAAAATTAAAGAAACAAAAAATTGTTTTGAAAATAAATGTAGTTAGAAAAATATAAATATAAAATTCTAAATTAAATCACATGATTGAGCACGGAGTAGTGCCTTTGTTGGCAAAATTCAATCACATGATTGAAATAAAAGGTACCTGAGAATATTAATGGGAAGTAAATTTGATGTGATCCCCACATGATATTTGTTGAGGTGATTAATATGTGAGTATAAGTCCCACATCGGATAAAATAAGAAAGAGTGATGAGTTTAAATAGGA
This sequence comes from Asparagus setaceus, assembly GCA_012295165.1. Taxonomy (NCBI): domain Eukaryota; kingdom Viridiplantae; phylum Streptophyta; class Magnoliopsida; order Asparagales; family Asparagaceae; genus Asparagus; species Asparagus setaceus. The sequence continues at coordinate 34,943,212 of CM022708.1, read as the reverse complement.
GTTTGGGTCAATGCCTAATAGCTATAGCTTTTAGGTTAAAATTGATTCCTAGCTTCTGTTTAAGTCTCATCAATTCTAGATTGGGCCCGATTTCTCCCCCAACAAATGGTATCAGAGTTAAGGTCATGGTCCAAGTAATAAAAAAAAGAGAAAAAAAAAGTTAAAAGTCCGATGTGAAGCCCGAAAGTGCCGGGAGAACCCACGGATGCCCGCAGGAGTAATATAGTCTAGTTAGCCATCATGAGTGAAGTGGTAGAAGATCCTGCAAATGTTTGATATTCATGCGCTGAATGCATAGTCTGGTTAGCCCACGAGTGAAGTGGTGTAAGAGTTAGTGAATTTGTTAGCCCACGAGTGAAGTGGTGCAAGAGTTAGTGAATCTCGTGGAAGATTGAATTATAGTTGAATTGAACTATACTCACAAATTAAGGAGGAGTTGTTGAGGTGATTAATATGTGAGTATAGTCCCACATCTGGATAAGATAAGAAAGAGTGATGAGTTTAAATAGGAGTTTGGGTCAATGCCTAATAGCTATAGCTTTTAGGTTAAAATTGATTCCTAGCTTCGCTTAAGTCTCATCAATTCTAGATTGGGCCGATTTCTCCCCAACAAATGGTATCGAGTTAAGGTCATGGTCCAAGTAATAAAAAAGAGAAAAAAGTTAAAAGTCCGATGTGAAGCCCGAAGTGTCGGAGAACCCACGGATGCCCGCAGGAGTAATATAGTCTAGTTAGCCATCATGAGTGAAGTGGTAGAAGATCCCGCAAATGTTTGATATTCATGCTGAATGCATAGTCCGGTTAGCCCACGAAAGTGAAGTGGTGTAAGAGTTAGTGAATTTGTTAGCCCACGAGTGAAGTGGTGCAAGAGTTAGTGAATCTCGTGGAAGATTGAATTATAGTTGAATTGAACTATACTCACAAATTAAGGAGGAGTTGTTGAGGTGATTAATATGTGAGTATAGTCCCACATCTGGATAAGATAAGAAAGAGTGATGAGTTTAAATAGGAGTTTGGGTCAATACCTAATAGCTATAGCTTTTGGTTAAAATTGATTCCTAGCTTCGCTTAAGTCTCATCAATTCTAGATTGGGCCGAT